>JAVSIQ010000811.1:600000-1000987 GCA_038502775.1 Hippodamia convergens | reverse complement strand
ACGGTAGTTTATCTATTCGATAACTTTGAAGGATGGATTAACTGGTGATTTCTGTTTCTGAACACCCCTGCTAAAGTTATCCATTCGATAAACTCAGTTTATTTTAACGGGGCGATTTTGGCACTTTATTTATTCGATAACTAACTGGCGCATGGGCAAAGATGTAATGTTGGATTTCGAACCTCACTTTTGCTGCAAGTTTTGTTTTGAGATTACTCTGATTTGCGTGTTTTGGTTAACAAAAATGTATGTACACATAATATATTGCTGTGGAATGATGAAATATATAGGAAGAATTATGATCTAGTTTCAAGTTGCAGCGATCATCAGATGAGACAATGCATCATGAACAATATTTCTGCAACCAGATTCGTAGATCGAAATGTTTACAGTTACAGATGATTAATTTGAAAATAGATACGAGTTCAACAAGCAAAAATCAATCAGTTCGTGATGAATATAAAACGTATCAGATTCATTATCGCAGGCAAAGTACAACAGAACTTATATCAAGACAAGAAATACATTAGTTGAAACAAAAGGCATTTGGTGTGTGGAAACTAAGTCAGAAGTTAGATTGTGTTATATATACCAGCCAGAGCAGTGTCCACGATACAGCTTTGCAAAATACAGATTATCTAGGAACTTCAAGGTACATCTTCTGTAACAACGGATAATGAAATTCCTAGTTCGATCAAGGAAAATAATCTTCGGAGAACCACTTTTACCCAGTATTTTAGGTGAGTAATAGCTTGAATGTAATTAATATCAACATGTTATACAATTGATCATTTATTTTTGATTTGTTGACATATTTACTTTCGAAGTTTGAAATTCTGAGTTGTAACGTTGAAATTCTATTGTTTTTAATCGGAGCACAACATTTTGCAATTGCACTTCAATCTTTTTCAGTGATATGTTCAATTGCAATAACTCTTAAATTATTTTTTAATTAGAAGACCAATATTTTATTTTTCTAACTTCTTCCTCACAATTGAGTTTGACAATTTTATGAATAACTTTCTTTTTTTTCAGTTAGAGACATCTGCCTCTTGAAGCTGATTGGAATTGGGATAGCATAACCCGTACCTTCGATTGAGATAGCTCATTCACATTGTCAGCTTCTTCGATTATGGTCACACACCAGGTTCACATTGCTGCCATTTGTTATCTACATCTTCAATTATAGTTGCTTCCTCAATGCACCCAAGATTCAAAATCTTACTGTGTAAAACTAGTGGCACAACTTGTACAACTTGGGCTTGAAGTTTCTGTTTACTCCCTTTTCTTTTACGTGTAATTTGAATTAGTAAAGATTTGTCACATTGAGCTCTTATATCTTATATTATTATTAAATTTGAAAATTTTCTCAATAAAATGTATTTCATTTACCTGTTACATAATAAGGGGACCTCTACATCATTGAACAAACATTCATATAAATATATATGTGTAAACTTATATGAATAAGTGCTATCTCATTATTTAAAAAAAAAATGCTATAGGTCAGAGGTGCCCAAACTTTTGACCTCTGAGATCTACTTGTGTCCAAACATATTCCTTGCGAGTGACTGTAAGGTAGAGTTTACTAGGGAGAAATAAAACATTTTAGCAGTATATTAATAAGTACTTTGAATTTAAATGTTAGAGATGAAACACTATGTTTTTGGGCGGATACTTTGCACTGCATTTTCTCATTAAGATAATAATACATTCAAAAATTGTTTCTTCTTGAGTTTATTTATCTCCGGGGGCTTCCTAAACATCTTTCACGGTTGACGAGTTGACCTCTTGGCCACCTCTGCTATTATAGGTGGTTACTCATCTGATCATCCCTCATGATCCTCTTCCCCGTTTTCTAATTATCAATTATAGCATGTAGTTGCTTATTGTTTCTAGTTCTTAGGACCAATATCACAACTAGCATTAACCCGTCTAGTTATTTCCAACCATGCATCTGTCCTTTGATTCATCGTTGAGACTCCCCTTTTTTGTGCTCGATGATATTTGTGCACCCTTCGGCAAAATACAGAAAGCAACATTCTTTCACGCTCTATCGAATTCTCGCTACGTTTTAATACTTTCTAAATTGAAAAAAACCTTTTTTTGCTCAAAAAAAATTCATTAAACACTATCAAAACAGATATTATGTAAAAACTTGGTAATCTGTATAGAAAACTTCCTCAATATGAATTTCAGAAGTGGAGTAGGAGTGGAGTTTCGAATAATGTTTTCAAAATTTATCGTTAAAATATGAATTTGCAGGTGGCGACATCTGTTAAACTAGAAACAAACTTGTGATCCAGTCGATAATCATCAGTTATCTATTCGATAGTTAACGGACGACAGAAAAATACTTCAGAAACGCAGTCAGGTTTAACGGGAGTTTATCGGTTGGTTAAAGTTATCGAATCGATAACTATTAGAAGGTTAACTGAAGGACCTCGGAAACCGGCCATTAGAATAGGACATACAAAATTGACTCACGTCAAATGATGACAAGTACAGCCTAATGAAAAATTAGCATTACTTTCACTGACTGAGCCAGCCTGTAGGTATATCCTCGATGTTTTAGTTTTTCACTTTCCTATGTGCGTATCAGGTATCAGATTAACTGCAATAAGGACGAAACCTTCCGGAAGCTCACTGTATTGAGAGCTGGGGAAGCGGTTTTCTTAACTAATGAATAAAATCAATTTTATAAATCAGGTGTATTATACTGTCTTCACGAAATTAAGAAAATCATTATCCAATTAACATTCGTGGTCCTTCGAGCCGGGTTCAACAATTCTGACAATTCCTGTTCTTTCTTTTAGATTTGTCCGATGACCCCTTCCATATATTCCTGGTCCTTCTGGGACATTGTAAATATATGAGTAGGCTCTTGACATTTAATTCCTGTTTCTGCCCTTTATTCCTCGATTTTCTCATGGTAGTTGTTCTTGAAATATGGATCTTCTGGAGATATCTTACTTATCAGCTCCTTGTGAAGTGATGGTGCTATGTCTAGATGCTATGAACTGAAAGACGCTGTGAAAAAGCAAAATGACTTAATATAGAAATTTGCAAAGTGGGTGGTTTTGAATTACATAAATTCCTTTCTGATTATACGAGATTGGTGAATCAGTTACCATTCGTGGATGGAGCAGCTTCAATGAACAATAAATCTTCCGAGCTCTGGTTCAATGTATTGGGTCCCTCGAGGACACCTTCTGGGGCTTTATTTTGCATTGTAATTAATATTGATAGCCTCAGGGAGGATTTTTCCCCAACCAAAAGGTCTATACTCTCCAAAGCATCAAAGTTGTTTGTCCCACTAGGCTGGTTGCCTCCGATGATATTGTCTACAAAAGCGTTCTTACAGCTATGGCTTAAACAAGATATACTGGGACAATAAGATACCGTCAAACAGGTGAAGAAGATCAAAAATCGGGGTTTTTCAGAAATGAAATTCAAACTGATCGGTCTCTATCCGTATCTTTCCTTGATTTTTTGCTCTATTTTGACTTGTTTTCTTTTCTGATTATGAAAATAAATTATATTATTATTAAAAAAAAAAACAGATAGCTGATGTTTAGAGTATAGATTTCATTATACTTTAGCTATCGATTACCAGAATTTTAGGCTGCCTAGTTTTTGCAATTCACCAGTACTTGGGGTGAAGTGAATCGCACTTTGGAAATATAGTAATATTCACTTTTACCAGTGAATCACTTGAAATGCAAAAAAGGCCATTTTAACTCTTAGTCTGAAACCATAAAATCATGATTTTTTTCTTAGTGAAACAAATCATGTTCTTTTTTTGAACAAATTACAAAGAAACAACGGAAATGAATGATCCCCTGCAGCCTTGTAATTTTTGCGAAATGGGCCGATGCCCATTAGATTTAGTAATGACAGGGTTTTCTAGGTCTGGATTACAGAGACTCAATTGGACAGAATGCTGACGTTTCGATTTGTTTTAAATTATTCTCTTGTCTCTACAATAAATGATACATATAAATAACACATATAGAAATCCGTTCAGAATAAAAAACAAAATATGATTCGCTGTAATACTAAGATAAGAAAAAAGACCACAATATTGTATAGAAACGTTCATCAACTCAGTAAAACAATAAATACGATCAAAAAACAGAGAGAAATGGAAAAAGGCATATACAGTGTGACACAGACTCATGGTACACCCCCATTTTCTCCTTTGTTTCTGTAGTTATATTTTTGAAATTTGGAACATTGAATATACTCACTCTGGGCACTTTTTGACATATTCAGAAAAAAATCCAACTTCTGGTTTTTCCGGAAATGACATTAACTTTCGATTTTCAAATGGGACACCCGGTATATTATTACATTTTTGAAATCTATAATTTTCTCAATCTAATGATACCTCATAGTTGGTATTTCATTCGTCAGAAGCCCATTTAATTTTTCTATCTAGAGAGCCATGACCTCCCTAAAATTATTCCAAATAATCAAAATAATGCTACACTATAGTAATTTCGATTTAAAAAGTATCGTGGTTCGAAATACGTACCAAAAAAGTAAACCAAAACCTTTTTTCACTCGAAACTCCGTTTTGTCAAATGGTAGCATAATGGTACTCTGACGTCATTCGAAAGTACCATCGGTGGGGTATCCATCAATATCAACTATTTTTCTGTATAACCAATACGAACACGATAATGGAGTTTAGACAAGTTTAAGTATCTTCTCGGGTCTCGGTTCAATCCAAAGTTGATGTCATTTCCGGAAACACCGGAAATTTGATTTTTTTCTAAATATGTCAAAAAGTGCCCTATAGTGAGTATATTCAATGTTCCAAATTTCAGAAATATAGCTACAGAAACAAGGGAGAAAATGGGGGTTTACCATGAGTCTGTGTCACCTTGTATAAACATGTAATTTATAACTATATTGACTACAAAAATTATTAAGCTATTCACATTGCCAGGTGGTCTCTATTGTCGTCTCAAACAACAAAACTGAGGATGAAATAACAACAGACATCATACGGATCAAAACTTGTTTACTAAACTGTGTGAAATGAATTGGACGTTTTATATTCAGCGTTGATTATCTGATATCAAGAAAGAAAAAACGAACAATAAGTTCAACAATGACAATTTTGAATATTTGGATGTTAAAATGCGTAATCTTTGTATGAGATAGAAATAGGCCGTATTTTAGTTGTCAATAACGCTTCATTTATTTATTGAATTCCTGTCTTTCTTGATTTCTAGCATTTCACAAAATAACCTCTTCGTTAAGTCAGTTTGAGGATGTAAAATAGTGACACAAATATCTTGTGTATTGGACCGGAATGGTTCCTTCGCCAGCTTAAAAGCATGTCCACGAAGGTTGTTCCTGTTGAACTCGAACAGACATACAATCGGTCTAACGTAGTTCTCATAAAAGAGTTTCATGGTCTGGACACTGTTGTTGAATGATTTCTGAGTGGACATGGGCAATCTTTTATCCACGATGCAACTTTCATCCTCGCAACACCGCAGTGCAACGCAGCGCAGTGCTTTATATCAGTCGTCATAAGCTCCTCAGAAAGGGAAGCCGTTTTTGCTTACCGGTACTTGAAACAGAGGAAACGGAAATCTAGAAAATACTGGGTACACCCATATAATGTTCACAATATTCAATATTAAACACAGTTCGGTAGTGGTTTTCCGTGAGCTCTCTCTACATAAAAAGAAATTTAGAGAGTTTTATAGAATGAGCTCAAATAGTTGTCATGTTTTATTGAGATTAGGGCGGCCATACACGGACTGCTTCAAGCAGTTGAGACCGACTGCTTAAAGCCGCGACCGCGCGGTGAACTATAGTCATTCATTCGCTGCCGTACACACGACTGCTCGAGCAGTCGCGACCGCTTCAAGCCGTCAACTGTATGACGAAATTCCATCGTGCCGTCAACCGCACGCGAGCGGTCGCGAGGCATACACCGACTGCTCGAGCATTTAACTGCGCTAGAGCAGTCGACAGCTTTCCGATCGTTTAATTTTAGATTTAAGTATATTATTCAATTCATCGAACGAAGTGATTGACATTCTTAAATAGTTGAAAAATTTTTCTTCATCACTTCTAAGTTCCATAAACAAATGATGGAATTGTCCATGTTGTTCTCTTAATTCCAAAATTGGATGAACCCAAAATTTTCTCTTTTGTCGTCGCCGCCGTCGTCGTCTCCGCTTGAGCAGAAGCAGCAAAAACAGTGCTTCCTCGTCAGAATCCATGACTCGACTGTGGTATAAAATCAACTGCTCGAGCGGTTGGTAGCGTAGCTCGAGCAGCCAACAACCGACCGCTCGAGCAGTCGACGCCGACCGCTCGAGCGGTCCGTGTACGTCGCTCAGCCGCTAACTGCTCGAGCAGTCCGTGTACGGCCGCCCTTACTGCCAAGGGGACTGGAGAAGCAAAACACAAACTTCAGACTTACTGTTCCACCGGGTTAGAGACACTGAGGTGAGTTGATACTACTATAAATAAATTATTTAAATTAGGTAAACGTTTTTAAATGGAAAGATATGTAGTTTTATTCCTTTTGGAAACTACAGAAACAAAATTTTATTTAATCCCAATACAAGCAAAATAACTTAAATACTATGTTGTAATACACTTCATAAGATATCAAGAAAATGTGGTGTAGAGATGTTATCATCTTGTTCATAAAAGTTAAATTTTTATCATTGTTTCATTTCTGAATCACCTACAATTGATATTTTCTGAACTGCAATCTGGTATCAATGTGTGTATGAAATTAATTTTAAATTGCTATTTCCGAAATATAATTGAGTGTGTAATCTGAATTACATTTGATGTTTTCTGGAATACAGTGGATTATTTCTGAAATTCAATTGACAAATCTGAATTTCATTTGACATAATCTGAAATTCAATTGATTTATCTGAATTACATTTGATGTTTTTTGAAATACAATTGAGTAGTCTGAATTACAAGTGATATTTTCTGAATGTCAATTGACGATTTCTGAATTACAATTGGAAATGGTGTAGTGAATTCTATTTTACAATATGCTATATTATGAAGAATGACCCTATCCACTAGCAAAGCCTGAGCTGTATCTAATTTTACATGCAATCCCATGGCAAGGGCTAGCAAGCGACGTTTTTACACACTCTTTCTCTCAACGAGAGTTCGTGTACAAATGTGTGACATGTTGAATGAGGAGTCAGAATGTTTTCTTATATAAGCTGAAGGTGTGATTATATATGGCTTAATTCCATAGCCACTATCTCCTGCTAACACACTGTGAGGAAAATCCCTCCTTTCAAATGATCCGCCCAGCATAGAATTCTGAAAAATATCATGTGCTGAACCTGGCCATTTTGCATCAATGTTTGTAATTTTCAGAGGTGGATCAGCTACAGTTTGCACATTCAAGGAAAAAAGCTGTTAATGGTTCCTGAATAGTTCGGCTTGATCACTTCCTGGCAATTGAATGTGTGCAGTCGATAGCACCTATGCACCTCGGAAACCTAGCATTTTAATTACCTTGTGGTTGGACGAGCTATCCAATGTTCTATTTAGTTTACAATATTCAGCATACGCTGAATAATTAAAAATAAAACGCAGCTTTTCGATAATCTGAATCTTTGAAAAAAAATCATAATCGTGGAAAAGAATTTGATCTAAGACGTATCACTTCAGGTCTACTACATTCCTCTCCATCACTGCTAAAAGCGTTGATATCAAATTTAATTAAATCCTATTAACAAATCTCTAGTGAAAAATCAATTTCTTCAAAACAATAATTTTCGAATCAGACAAACATTTTAGGTTATATACATATACATGATTCTATGGTTCTTGAATTAACTTCAGGTTTACCCCCCCCCTTTCGGTGTTGGTTAAGTTAACTGATAGTTAACCACGTTTCGCGGGATTGTAAAACGCCTAACCTATAAAATTTCATTAACCAAAAGTAAACCTTCGATTGTAAAACTGGGCCGTAGTCAGATGAAGCCTACGAAGACAGATGAACGGAAAGGACCGACGAGTTGACTGAGTTGTGTAAACAGACAGACGCGATGCTAAGGGACACCGTACGCATCTAGACATTCCGTACCTGGATTTGGCACCTAGCTCGAATAGCGCATTGTCATTGTTCACACGAGCCCGAATTGAGAAACCAATCACAATTCGAGTGCGAAATGTATAGTATGTACAGTAACCGACAGTTTAGTGCAAGTTTTTTTTTGTCTTTATTAATCATTTTATTCAGCCATTACGTAAATCGGCTAATTGAAAGTGGTATTTTTTCCAATTGATGAATGAATCTGTACTGGTTGCTTTATTCAGTCATTTTACACTGTAAATGTATTAGGCCTAGCATGAGGTTTTCCAGTAAATAGCTGCCACACAGATTATTCTGACCTACCTATACCTTAGTATAGGTAATATATTTGGCAGCATCCAAATGAAATATTTTTGAGATGAAGACATGGTACCAAGTTCTAAAAAAGAACTATTCAATTTTGAAGCAATGAACTGAAAATGTTTAGTATGAATGAGTAATTTCGTACGTTTTCTAAACATGAACATTAGATTACTTCAATAACTGTCCGGAAAAATCCAGGATATAATCTTAGTTAGTTTGGGATTGTTGGGTTTCAGACTGAAAACATCTCTAACTAGTTGAAGGATGAAATGAGATGGAAATAATCAGACTTTAGTTTTTTAAACATCTAGTTTATTGACGTGTTAACGGACCGAGGCCATTAATAGTTCAAGATCATTTATCGCTAGATTGATAAACGAGTAGATTGCAAAATTGTTCCGTCCGTCCCGAATAATCAAATAAGGATATTCTAACATAAAAAGTATTTCATTTTTCAAAACATGATTCATGAATTTATCATAACCAAATTGAGTGGCAGCATTGACCTATCTCAGGTAAATATCACTATGAAACGAAAACTGATATGCTTATATTGGAAATGCGTAACTCAGATCTGAAATGCAATTATATTTGTGAGATTTCTGAATTTTTGAGTGAAATGAAAATGGATTCATGTGTGTTTAACTTGACTATCATTTCGAGGTCAACGGAAAAAGAAACGTTCATCAAATACGTGAGTACAGATGAGTCCATAGACGTAATGAAGAAAAGGGGGTTATTGGGGACATAACTCTCATTAATTAGAATCAGAGTCAACTCTGGTTACGTCATGTGAGGAAAGCTTCAGTAGTATAATAAATTGCACTAAGTTTGGCCGGGAGAGTCTTTGAAATCTTACATGCAGGAAACAAAACCTTTCACAGATCTCTTACTTTTCCCAATATAATTTTAATGAAATTTTTCAATTTTTTTGTCAAGTTTTCTCTTATTTCTCTCTTAAAATTATTTCCATTCTAGCAAAACAAAATTTTTTCATTATCATTACATTATTATTCTTTCTCTATTGTACTTATGTGAAGGTTGGAAGGTGTATAGCAGATAGGAATTTCGAGTTTAGCCAAAAAAAATCGGTCTTCGCAATTCTGTCAACATAATGTCAATGAAGTAGTGATATCTTCTTTTGTTCCAAATTTATTAGGAGAAATGTGAAAAAGGTATCATGATATAATTCAAGAAACTCGTTGATAATTGGAAGAAGGGAATGAGTGATTTGTAATGTGCTGTATTTATTTTAGATTCACATATCCTCCAATTGGTTGTTCGATATCGTAATGAATTCTTCTATCCACTTATTCACATCGCCCCTGCTTAATAAATTTGCCTTATATTTTCCTGGCCCTATTTTACAATATTCATAGGCAGTTGGCAACTTCATTGCATTATCTATGCCAGTCATCGTACAAAAAAAACAATCAAGACTCCAAAACTTTCGGGTCGTCTCAACAACTACGTCTTGAGAAGATATAAACACGTACGACGTTTAGCGCAGTGGTACAGATACGTTCGCTTCAATGCACACTCTCTCGCTCAAACAGAGAAGGTCTCGAGTCTGCCAATGGAATAGCGCTATTCATACAAGGTGCCCAATCGGGGTATGGAATGTTTAGATGCACACCGTACTCTTGGCTGGAGCTAGAGTTACTTTTTACTTTGAACACAACGTTGGAAGCTGGACAGCTGATAACTTTTGAGAACGGAATGAACACTGGTTTCTGGGCGACAGGTCAACCAGAAACGTCTGGATAGCCCATACCGAAGAATTCGGGGAGGGATCAACTCGGCGGATTTCAATCCTGTTTTTGGTGCTATAAGACGCGATAGCCACCGGAGTGTATACAATCTATACAGTAACGACTAGACAATAAGAATACCCAATGTGTTTGACCGGAGTCGAACCGAAAGAGGCAACCGAACGAAAACGGAAAGAACGTTCAACAACATTTCCAATCAGAAGTCCATACCGATGTACAACTGGAGCGTGCATTTCGATCGGTCGACTAAAGTGAAAGCCTTTCTGCAGGAGGTCGAAGAGCTAGTTGTGAGCAGAGTCACGCGACAGTGCCTCTTCTACTCCATCTTTGAGCTACTGCAGAAAGACGCGAGAGACTAGTACATCCGCAGGGGAGGATCTTTCAAAGATTGGAAGGACTTCAAGAAACAACTTTGTTAAGTCTTTCTATTCCTCAACGGAGGAGACCCTCCTGGAGGAAAAAACGAAACAACACTCAGGGGAAAGGCCTAACAAAGATGGATAAACACGAGATCAAGATCAAACCCGGAACGGAACCGATTAAGCAGAGATACCGTCCGCGTAACCCCAAGATACAGGAGATAATAAACCAGAAGGTTTACCGAATGCTGGTGGAGAGTATTATAAAACCCGTGGAGTTCTTGTGTTGTTATTGTGAAAAAGTCTAACTCAAACCCCAGGTTCTGCATCGATTTACGAACGGTTAATGAGATCTCAATCAAGGACGTATATTGCCGGAATATCACTCAAGTTAAGGCGAGCCAAGTACATACAGGTGTTCCCAAATTCATGCGACAAAATTCAGGAGATGAATGCTTGAATGAAATTATTATGGGTCTTCCCTATAACAAAATTTCCTCAGTCCACCTCTTTTCAAGATATCATCCTTAAAAGACGGTAACTAAAATTCAATTTTATTTTTTCTTTATTCCAGTGAAGCTTGAAACTTGAAATTCTGTAATTTTCGTGCACTCGGAAAGATATAACCATGGGTATTTTTTCAATATTCCTGTTAGCAACCTTTACTTTGTTTCATATCAAAACTTTTTTCGGGATGGAGTTTCATGAAATGAAATTATAATATGAAATTCTTGTTTTTATCTATCTTTAAAGGGTGATATCTCGGAAAAGGAGAAGCCTGGAAGGGCCGTGAGGCCTTGATTCCTCTGTTTGAATAATCTCAATCGCCAAGAAAGCAATTCGAAAATGTTTCATGCCCGCACTTGCTACATTCAGTAATAACATTGATTGTCCTGAAAACCGCTCGCGTTATAGCTTGACTATTACGAACGAAATAATAAACAATAGGATGAAAAAAAAATTCACGCTCACAAAGAAGTTCGGACTTCAGAAGAAACTGAATCGCGATTGAATTGTCCCAAGTTTGACTCATTCCTATTTGGGACAATCGCGTCGTTTCAAAAATGCGACTGTTTAAGGCGATCATTTGGTTCCAATTTATGAAGAATGAATTTCTGCAATGGGTGGTTAATTCGAAAGCAATGACTAAGCGATCGTGTGACAGAAAATCGTATGTGCGGAATGCACTGGCGCGATACGACAAGCGATGCAACAGGTGATTCGATAAGCAACTCGGTGCTAATTCGACACCGATCACTCATAATCATGCAAACGTAATGGAAGCAACTAAGCTAGTGCAAACTGCAGCGATCGCGATATTATACCGATAATTATCGGTATCGCGTCGGCTTGGGCGACAGAGATACCGAGTCGCTTCAGCAGAAGAAATGCGTAGTATCGTTCGACACATAATAATAATAATAATAATAATAATAATACCCTTTATTTCCGTGAGACATTTTTACAATGTATGGAGTGCGTCATTAAATAGTACAGGCAGATAAGCAAATAGGTATATACAATAGTATATAAAAAGACAACTGGACAACTAATACGAACACGAACATTAGTTTCCTGGCAGACAATAGTCAATAAATAAATAATAAATATCAGTCAATAAATAAGAGTAAAAAATAAAATAACATTGAAGACGTTTATCATTGGTGTTTCAAAATTATCTACAATTACAATCAAAATATTCATTTAAATTATATGGTTCTATATTCACCAAAAAGATTTTAAGTTGACTTTTAAAAATATTAAAATTATTAATGTTCTTTATGTGTAAAGGCAGTCTGTTGTAAATTTTCAGTCCTATGTATTGTGGAGAGTTTTTACATATGTTCAATCGATATCTCTCCGTTCGAAAATCATGTTGAAAACGGGTTTCATGATTATGTACATCAGCACTGCAGAGAAACTTCGACCTATTCGAATAAACGTATTTACAAATCTCATATACATATATTCCCACTAGGGTTAGAATGCCAACCCTTATAAACTGACCCCTGCACGATTGTAGTGGTTTTAGACATAATATAGTACGTAAAATTCTTTTTTGTGTGGTGAATATTTGACCAATATGAGATGAGTTCCCCCAAAAACATATACCGTAATGTAACCTTGAACCTATATGTGCATTGTAGATGTGAATTAATTGCGCACGATCGAAAACCAATTTTAGATTTCTCATCATGAAGCAAAGGCTGTTTAATTTCGTCCTCAAAGCATCGCAATGAGCCCCCCAAGTGAGATTCTCGTCTATGGTTAATCCCAGAAATTTTGTCGTAGCTGATCTACTGATAATTTCAGATCCTACTCTCAAATTTATGTTTAAATCTTGCTTGTTCTGTTTAGCATGAAATCTAATGTAAGTTGATTTAGTGCTGTTGAGAAATAAAGAATTATCACTAAACCATCGAAAAACATCATCCATGCCCGAATTACAGATTATTTCGATTTCCTCATTCTTGGCTGACATAATAAATGATGAGTCATCAGCAAAAAGTGAAACAAGGCAATTCGGATCAATTTTTTTTATAATGTCATTGATGTAGGAGATGAATAAAAAAGGGCCCAATACGGAGCCCTGAGGTACACCCACATCTACGCTTAGTACATCCGACTTAAAATCACCCCCACCGCAAGATGGGAGACATACATACTGCTGTCGCCCTGTCAAGTAACTTGACAACCAACTTAATGCAGGTCCTCTGACGCCATACAACTCCATCTTCGTTATAAGGAGTGTAACATTCACGCAATCGAATGCCCTACTGAGATCACAAAAAATCCCAGCAGGACACTTCCCCTCTTCCAGATGGCCAACAACCCTCTCATATAAATGCTGGACAGCCCCCATAGTCGAACAGCCTCTACGAAAGCCATATTGGCTTTGGGACAAAATGTTGTGCTTCTCGAAAAATATTTCAATTCGACTCAAAAAGGAATATTCCAGCACCTTGGAAAAAACCGAAATTAATGCAACTGGCCTATAGTTCTCCATATATCGGCCGTCCCCACCCTTCAAAATGGGTATAATTCTATTTGTTTTCAAGATGTTAGGAAAACGCCCTTCGGTGAGTGATAAATTAATTAAATGCGTCAAAATAGTCGCTATAGGGTCAATCACTTGCTTCAAAAGAAATCCCGAGATCTCATCATAACCGGATGATTTTTTGTTTTTTATTTTTTTGTTTACTATTCCAATTAATTCATCTCGATCAATAGGTCTAAGAAATAAGCTAGATGAATTCTTATCAATATTTGGTTGGTAATTTTGGTCACGGTTAATATTTTTTAGTATGTTTATGGGTGCTTGTTGAAAGAAATTGTTGAAAAGATTGGCTATTTCCTGAGTATTTGTCCTCAAGCAACCGTCGATATCAATCTCAATATTTTTAGTACATTTTTTTTTATTTGTCAAATCAGACACTATTCTCCATGCTTCCCTAGTTGTATTGTCAGCATTCTGTATTCTATTTTGATGAAAAACTTTTTTTGTGGTATGTACAAGATTTGAGTGATGTTTTTTCTTCATTTTATAAAAATTTTCTAATTCGGGATATTTCGCTTTTAATTTATAAAGGTCCTTCAATTCCATACTCGACTTAACAACTTCAGAAGTTATCCATTTATTTCGTTGCTTGGTTTTTGACTTTATAATTTTAAGGGGAAAGCTGAGATTGAAGTAGTAAGAAAAAAGGTCATGAAACCTGCTAAAAGCTTGATCAACACATCCCACACGCAATACTGACATCCAGTCCTCGTTTTCGAGATTACTATAAAAAGATTTTATATTATCTTCAGAAAATATTCTCTTAACCACAGACTGCCCCGAATTTTCTTCCAAACAATTCTGTCCAACATGCATTGTGACTGCGTCATGATCAGAAAACGTAACACCCTTAACAGAGCACGAGGCTCCTGAAGTATTGGTATAAATATGATCCAATATATAATTACCCCTTGTTGGTGTGTCATTAATTTGTAAAACATTATATGAGGCTAAAATTTGGGACAAAATATTGTAATCTTTGGCATCCCTTACGGGATCCTTGTTAAAATCACCTATCAGTATTATTTGTACACTCGGTTTAAAAATGTATTCAAACACTTGAATCAACTTATCACAAAAAACATTAAAATTGCTGCCTGGAGATCGGTAACAAGTCAAAATTATAGTCCCATTTTTATAGTTATCAGATTTCAGTAAAATTCCACACATTTCAAAATCGAATTCTATGCAGGTGACAGGAATATTTAAGGGCTCCGCATTTATACTCTCGTGACACCATATGCCAACACCGCCTCCTTTATGCACCGATCTAGTATAATTGGCCCAATTCAAGAAGCCTTCTAAATAATAATATTTCATATTGTCCGCATTTGCACCTGTCTCGGTCAAACATATTATTTTAGTTTGATCTGTAATTTCAAGCGAAATCAAATCGGCTTTCGTCTGCGTTAATATTTGACAATTCATATAAAAAATTTCGTACCCGGGTTCTAGTCTTGCTGTTCCTGGTCAGTCGTTTTCCGAAAAAAAAATTTTGAAATATAAGCACCTTCAGGCCACATATTCGGATTAATTGCTGCCTCATAATGATTAGAATCAATTGTTATTTTGAAAGAACTATAGTGTTCTGGGTGCTTGGAACTCAGAGCACTACACAAAGCTCCTGGAAAATTTGACTCGACATATTTCTGTAGAATATCCACATTTGTATGAGCGCTTAAACGAGATACAAATAGCATAATTTTCCTTGGAGCCGCACTTAGTCCCGCAATACTACCACTTCCTACCACACCGCTGGACTTCCTAATTGACCGTTGTGATTTTCTCCTTACAGTTCTCGGCCGGACCATCTTCCATTCGAAATCCGCAGCACCATTACTGACATTTTGCGTTTGTTTGGAATTGTTTATCACGTCAGATGTATGTGATTGTTTTGAATTTTTTTGTTTATTACTCGGACTCGGCGGCGGGCTGCACACCGGTGTTGCCATATTGCGGGAGCCATAATTCCTTGACTTATTGGGGTTCTCAATGAATACTTCTCTATTAATCTCCGAACTTTTCACCTTTTGCTTCAAAAGACTGATGATTGAGTCCTTATCTTTTATAATAGTACATTTGTCGAATATTATTTTGTTTTTCTCCTTAATTAACAATTTCAAGTAGACAATTTCATCAATCGTTTCAATCAGATCGTTGCCGTCATTGTTTTCAATAACGGTGTCATTCATATTTCCGTCGAGGTCATCACAACATTTCACTTGATCATCAAATATTTCCATGGTTTTTCTTGTACAACATGATTTATGCATCATAGATTCACAATTAACACACTGGACAGTACTTGTTTTCGCAGGTCTATTGCAAATTTTACAAAATTTCACTGAATCCATTCTAACACATGTATACTCTCGACTGGCTGCGAGCAAACTAACATCTGATTAATCATGTTTGGACAACAAGAAGACGTTCAATTCCCTATTCAATTCGTAACATTGGTGGAGCAAAGCCAGTGTTTATGGAAGTAAGGTGAATACTCATACTTGGAAGTCCTATGAACAGGGACAGCAAGAGTCGACGTATTCCTAGTATTATAACAGTGACACTCAGAAAGATGTGGCACAATGCCAATTTTTTCATCATCTATAAACGTACAGTGAAGGCACAGTCATTATATTGTTTTCAATAAAGTAATCCCTACATGAAGTACGAGCGCTCAACCCAAACATAAGAAGGATAACTCTTTTTTGTGCTATTAATATTCTTTCTACAGAAACCGAGTTACCCCAAAGTAAAATATTGTAATTTAGATGAGAGTGAAATAGACCATAATACACATTAACCAGTGACTCGATAGGAACAGATCCTTTGAGCCAGCTAGAGCATAATAAGCTTTATTCAGATTACCACACAAGTAATCGACATGATCACACCATCGCAATTGCCCATCTACGATCAAGCCAAGAAATTTGATAGATGACCTCGATTTGATAGTTATATCACCGTAGTTAAGTGTAATGGAATCAGTTCTGGCTTTGAGGCAGAATGATACCAACTCTGTCTTATCGATGTTTACTATAACAGAGTTAGCCTTCGCCAATTCATAAAGCTTTGAATCAGAGTTAAACATCTTGAGATTAGCTCGTCTTTAGTTTTAGCAGAAATTGCAAAAGAGGTATCGTCATCAAACATAATTATCCATTCAGAAATCACATGGTCTGGCAAATCGTTGATGAAAAGGAGGAATATGAGAGGTCCCATGACTGACCCCTGCGGGATTCCCAAAGTTTGACTGAAACCTGTGATCACTTATGTGCGGTTCGAAAACACGACAATTGATACTGTCAGAGTTTGCGTTAGTCATTATATAGTCGACTTTTGTGAATACCCTGCTAGGTTCATTATTAGTGACTCTAAGATTGAAGCAACTCATAAGATCGTCTAACAAACGTTTTTTGTTACAACATAAATTCAAGTAATCTACGTTCAAATCGCCACATACAAAGACTATCTTAGCTTTCTGAAAACTATGTTCTAAAATTTGAGATAGTTCATCCAAGAAAATATTATAGTTACCAGAAGGGGATCTGTAAATAGAAAGTATACATATATTAACATTATGAAACTTGATTCTAACTGCACAACATTCACAATGAAGTTCAGAGCCAATAAGAGAAAATTGTAAACTTTTGGGATTCAAACTGTCGTTAACAAAAATTAGAGAACCACCATATATCATATTCTTACGGCAGTAGTATGCAGCAAGCGAGTAACCAGGCAGTGAAATAGATTCAATGCTATCACTATTGCACCAATGTTCCACTACACTCACGACATCTGGACACTCCTCCTTCACTAGGACTTCTAGACTATTTAGTTTGTTTCCGATACCCTGAATGTTAACGTGTAGAATTTTCAAAGATGCATTCCGATCAAAAGTAGGTTTCTCTACTTTATGTTGGTAGCTAGGAGATCCCCCAGACCAGTTTCCATGGGGAACCTCTTTTTGTGAAAAAACTGCGAAACACGGACGCCGTTAGGCCATATCTCTTTTTTCCATATATTCTTGAAATTTTCCTGATTAACTGAGACTTTAATGGATGAATAAATTTCAGGATGTTTAGCAGATAGTGGTTCACAAATGACTTCAGGAAATTTATCTACAATCCTTGTTTTGACCTACTACAAATTTTCGTTTTCTTCTATTCTGCACTTGAATCCATTCCTTCTGTTCTTTAACCGTGGTTGATTCTTGAAAATTATTTCGGGGGTTGGAGAGAGACGATGAGATTTTCGGCGTCTTATTTGCATTGATTACATCATCAGGCAATCCCATCGATAACGACGCAGAAGGGGTTTTCAGCTTGGATGTGTTATCATCATTTGTTTGTTTATCACATATTGAAGTCGATTTGCTCGAGTTTGAGGAATTGGAACGTTCAATACGTTGACCTTGCGGATTGAAACTTTTATTTAACGATTCACCTTTGTTACGTATGATTGCTGGGTGATTATTTTCCTCATATGATTTAATTATTTGCTTCTGCAGTTTGTTCGAGTAAGTCATCTCCTCGATAAGTTTTTCCTGCAGGTATTTCTCCCTTTTAAGGCATTCATTCTCCTTCACTAGCATTATTGGATTTTCAGATACTTGGTATCTGGATTTTCAGTATCTTGGCAGTTAGTGTGACTCACGAAAATTGACAGATTACGGAATTTGAATTGATTTGATTTGAAAATTGATAGGATCGGAGGTACCACGAAATGAAAAATATAACTGAAAATAATGCTATAATGAGTTCATTACAGCACTAGTTTGAGTACTGTAATGAACTCATTTCGGCACTGAAATAGAGAAAATTATATTATCAGATGAATCAACAGAAATATTATTATTATTATTCATACAAATAAGAGTTTAGGTCAAACCTATAAACTCAGAGAACAAACTTAAACGAATCGTTCACATGTTTGAGAACACAAATTAAAAGAAAGGAAGAAACTAAAAAAGACATTCACGTATTCACTCTAACAAGTGTCCACTCGTCCAGAGAGTTCTTGAAACCATTCACAGACTCGGCCTCGACCACATCAAACGGTTCCAAGACACAACTACCCTGTTAGGCAGGAAATTCTGACGCTGCGTTGTTCGAAAGTTTTCCTTTCGAAGTTTTTCTAGACTATCATCCTCTTTTACTCCATGAGATTTTAGCAATGGCCTTAAATCAGGGCCCAAATGCTTCTTCGAGTAATGGAAACGCCCAATTATTTTCTTTTTACTGAGCGGTATGGGATACTAATGATGCTAAATAAGGCTGAAACCGGCATATTTCCCCTCTCATTGACAAAATCTGATATAATTTCTCCAATTCCATGATAAGAGATCTGTGAGCCTAGGAATTGAAAATGTTACCTATTCATTTCGATGATAACTATTTTGAATTCATCTATGTTCCAAAAATAGTATTAATTTAAAAGTTTTTCTGAATTTGGGGCACCTAGCTACGAAAGCAGTTTTGTCGACTTGTGCCAGCAGTTCTACAGACGCAAATCTACAGTGGAAGAAGTCGTACGCTCCACATGTGAAGCAGTCTGGGAAATTTTGCAACCTACATATATTCCCCTACCAGATGAGGGAATTTGACAAGAAAAAGCTCAGCGCTACTTGGAACTGTAGAATCTGCACAATTGTATTGGTTCCATCCACGGAAAACATATCCGCATAAATAGCTTCAAGAACACAGGATCGAGAAAAATAAATTACAAAAGGTTTTTTTTCTGTTGTACTAATGGCTATGGAAGATTCAGATGGTTTGTTTACTCTTATTGACGTCGGCGACATAGCAAGGAACATTGAATAGTGATGGCTCAGTGTTTCTTCATTCATCTGTTGGAAAGCGACTGAAAGCAGATAACCGGAATGTTCCAAACCCCATATGTCTACCAGGGTATACTGATCAAGCTTCTTTCGACTAGTATTGTGTAGGTGATGGAATTTTCAACTTTCGCCTCTCCAGGAGCCGAAAAAATGTTGAGTGTGCGTTTGGTATGTTAGCTTCCAAATTTCGCTTGTTTGAGCTACCAATGACTTGTGACGAACAGTGTGTTATAGCAGTGGTGAATGCAGCATATGTGCTACATAATTTTATTCACCTTTGGGAGGGGAAATTTCTAAAACCTTCAAATTTCGCTCCCTCTCTCGCTGTTCCAGCAATGCCTGACGGCAGCACTTAACAGGATTAAATCAAACAACGCAGGCCCAAGCTGTCCGACTACGCAATAGACTTTGTAATTACTTTCTTAACCCAGAAGGAGTGATACCTATACAATGGAAATATGTAGGCTTACCATAGAAACCATTATATCAATATCCGTTCTCTTGATTTTTATTCTACTTTTTTTTAAACCAATACGTTCATTAGGTGTTCTTTATAGGGTCATCGAAAACTTACATAATATGAAATGAAAAGGTTGAAAATATATAAATAAAAATTAATGTAGCTTTTTCTTACCTGTTTCCTTCAGCTTTTCAGCTATTTCTTTCTACTCAATGCCTGCCAAATCAGTCCTGCTATAATTTTTCAGTCTTCTTCCATAAACAGTGGCTTTGCTCCACCATTGTTACGAATTTAATAGGGAATTGAACGTCTTCTTGTTGTCCAAACATGATTAATCAGATGTGTCGAACGATACTACGCATTTCTTCTGCTGAAGCGACTCGGTATCTCTGTCGCCCAAGCCGACGCGATACCGATAATTATCGGTATAGTATCGCGATCGCTGCAGTTTGCACTAGCTTAGTTGCTTCCATTACGTTTGCATGATTATGAGTGATCGGTGTCGAATTAGCACCGAGTTGCTTATCGAATCACCTGTTGCATCGCTTGTCGTATCGCGCCAGTGCATTCCGCACATACGATTTTCTGTCACACGATCGCTTAGTCATTGCTTTCGAATTAACCACCCATTGCAGAAATTCATTCTTCATAAATTGGAACTAAATAATCGCCTTAAACAGTCGCAATCTTGAAACGACGCGATTGTCCTAAATAGGAATGAGTCAAACTTGCGACAATTCAATCGCGATTCAGTTTCTTCTGAAGTCCGAACTTCTTTGTGAGCGTGAATTTTTTTTTCATCCTATTGTTTATTATTTCGTTCGTAATAGTCAAGCTATAACGCGAGCGGTTTTCAGGACAATCAATGTTATTACTGAATGTAGCAAGTGCGGGCATGAAACATTTTCGAATTGCTTTCTTGGCGATTGAGATTATTCAAACAGAGGAATGAAGGCCTCACGGCCCTTCCAGGCTTCTCCTTTTCCGAGATATCACCCTTTAAAGATAGATAAAAACAAGAATTTCATATTATAATTTCATTTCATGAAACTCCATCCCGAAAAAAGTTTTGATATGAAACAAAGTAAAGGTTGCTAACAGGAATATTGAAAAAATACCCATGGTTATATCTTTCCGAGTGCACGAAAATTACAGAATTTCAAGTTTCAAGCTTCACTGAAATAAAGAAAAAATAAAATTGAATTTTAGTTACCGTCTTTTAAGGATGATATCTTGAAAAGAGGTGGACTGAGGAAATTTTGTTATAGGGAAGACCCATAATAATTTCATTCAAGCATTCATCTCCTGAATTTTGTCGCATGAATTTGGGAACACCTGTATGTACTTGGCTCGCCTTAACTTGAGTGATATTCCGGCAATATACGTCCTTGATTGAGATCTCATTAACCGTTCGTAAATCGATGCAGAACCTGGGGTTTGAGTTAGACTTTTTCACAATAACAACACAAGAACTCCACGGGTTTTATAATACTCTCCACCAGCATTCGGTAAACCTTCTGGTTTATTATCTCCTGTATCTTGGGGTTACGCGGACGGTATCTCTGCTTAATCGGTTCCGTTCCGGGTTTGATCTTGATCTCGTGTTTATCCATCTTTGTTAGGCCTTTCCCCTGAGTGTTGTTTCGTTTTTTCCTCCAGGAGGGTCTCCTCCGTTGAGGAATAGAAAGACTTAACAAAGTTGTTTCTTGAAGTCCTTCCAATCTTTGAAAGATCCTCCCCTGCGGATGTACTAGTCTCTCGCGTCTTTCTGCAGTAGCTCAAAGATGGAGTAGGAGAGGCACTGTTGCGTGACTCTGCTCACAACTAGCTCTTCGACCTCCTGCAGGAAGGCTTTCACTTTAGTCGACCGATCGAAATGCACGCTCCAGTTGTACATCGGTATGGACTTCTGATTGGAAATGTTGTTGAACGTTCTTTCCGTTTTCGTTCGGTTGCCTCTTTCGGTTCGACTCCGGTCAAACACATTGGGTATTCTTATTGTCTAGTCGTTACTGTATAGATTGTATACACTCCGGTGGCTATCGCGTCTTATAGCACCAAAAACAGGATTGAAATCCGCCGAGTTGATCCCTCCCCGAATTCTTCGGTATGGGCTATCCAGACGTTTCTGGTTGACCTGTCGCCCAGAAACCAGTGTTCATTCCGTTCTCAAAAGTTATCAGCTGTCCAGCTTCCAACATTGTGTTCAAAGTAAAAAGTAACTCTAGCTCCAGCCAAGAGTACGGTGTGCATCTAAACATTCCATACCCCGATTGGGCACCTTGTATGAATAGCGCTATTCCATTGGCAGACTCGAGACCTTCTCTGTTTGAGCGAGAGAGTGTGCATTGAAGCGAACGTATCTGTACCACTGCGCAAAACGTCGTACGTGTTTATATCTTCTCAAGACGTAGTTGTTGAGACGACCCGAAAGTTTTGGAGTCTTGATTGTTTTTTTTGTACGATACGCATAGATAATGCAATGAAGTTGCCAACTGCCTATGAATATTGTAAAATAGGGCCAGGAAAATATAAGGCAAATTTATTAAGCAGGGGCGATGTGAATAAGTGGATAGAAGAATTCATTACGATATCGAACAACCAATTGGAGGATATGTGAATCTAAAATAAATACAGCACATTACAAATCACTAATTCCCTTCTTCCAATTATCAACGAGTTTCTTGAATTATATCATATTCATGTGTTTGAGGAGGTTGACAGACGTGTTAATTCTGTTCTTCCCGTAATAGTGGTTTTGATGGTGATTGGGAGAAAGAAAAAAATTTCAAAGGGTTGTCATACTGTTGCTGACGGTGAGTCTGCCGATTCTGTTGTAGAGTTTCATCGATATTATAGTTATAAAACTGAGATAATAACAAAACTTATCTCGGAGTTTCCGTTCTCCTCTGTTTCACGAATTGATTAATCTGAACACATCTGTTGTTATCTTGAATGCCTCTGATAAGACACTACCCAGTCGGAGTTTTCGATTTAAGAAGCAAACCATACACGTTGCGATCTGGTGGGTATTTCTGAGTGGACTCTAGATGGAAGACTTCACGGAATTGCAAAAAGCCTTTTTGGGGCATTTGATGAGCAGTATAATCAGTGAGAGGTTTGATTTATTCGAGTCCACACTAAACAAGAAATTAGAGAACCTTGAAAGGGAACATAGAGAACGTTTAACGGCTTACGAAGAAAGAATTGATGCCCTTGAGAGAGAGAATATTGAGCTGAAATCTCAGCTGGAACATCTACACCGCGGAGCCAGGAAGAATAACATTGTGTTGCATGGTACGGATCGAAAAGATTCAACGCTAGAAGAATCTGCCCTGCATGTTCTGAAGAATATTATAGAGTCGGACGTAACAGCAAACGACGTGAAGGACGTGTATAAATTGGGCAAGAGTGAAAAAAGTTCAATTCTCGTTGAACTTTCATCCTTCAGAAAGAAGACAGAAATTTTGAGGAACGCATATAAGCTGAAGGATTCTGGCATATCGATTTCTTCTGATCTGTCCCTTGAGGAAAGGAAGGAAAGAGCCGCCCTGGTGCCTTATTTGAAAGCAGCTAGAGCTAGAGGCGAAATTGCTCGATTTAAAGGAAATCTCCTTCTCATAGCGGGTAAATTGTACACGCTTCAAGATCTAAAGGCTCGTGGGTTGAATCTGGATGCAGCAGTAAAACAGACCCAAGACAAGAAAGAACAAGTCACGAATAAACCATAATTGCGCTCTGGAAACTCACGTGGTACACGTAAATAGAGCCGCCCTGAGATGAATGCTTACGTACAAGAACTGAGACCGAGAGAAATTTTGGAGCATTCAATTGACGATCCCCTCAACCTCGGTAGTTACTTAAAATTAAGCAAAAATGGTGGTTTTTCCATCTTTCATACAAACATTCGGAGCGTAATCAAAAACTTCGATGAACTTATCGCTACACTTACTGTATTGGAAAGCGACATCGATTGTATATTCCTGACTGAAACTCACCGACTTGACAATCCAAATGTTTTTACGATGATTGGTTATACAAGTATTTATAATGAGGGCAACGTGAACAAAAATGATGGAACACTGGTGTTTATTAAGGATAACTACATATGGGCCCACAAAATTGTCCAAATAGGTGATATGAATATGATCCAGCTTGTTGTTAGGGTTGACAATATGTTAATACAAGTTTTCTCATTATATAGGAGTCCCTCTCTGAAAGTGACAGAATTCAACAGCAGTTTGAAACAATTCTTGAAGCAAAATCAAGACAAATATACTATATCGATAATTGCTGGCGACATAAATATTAACATACAGAATACACGAGACGATGGAGTTAATGATTATCTCGATTTACTGGCTGAGAGGAGTTACATTCCCGCTATCCAAGGCTGTACAAGACCAAATCAGTCTGGACCAGGTTCCTGTATCGACCACATTTTTGTGAAGACGAAACTGCCGTTGAAGTTTATCAACTCCATGATCTGGAAAATAAATATAAGCGATCATTATCCAATTCTCTTGACCATAGAAAACCCCCAGAAGGGGAGTTGTGCAACATCTAAAATTAGTAACAAATACAGGATGGTCGTTAACTACAAGAAATTAAGAACTATGTTACAACGTGAAAATTGGGATGATGTGCTCAGAGAAGGTCAGGATGCGGAGGTTGTTTCTGAGAAAGTTGTGTCTAAAATTTGTGGGTACATACACCAGTGTACTTCTGAAATAAAACTCAAAAGTGATGAAATAAAGGCGCAAATCGTGGGTAACGAAGGGTATTCTAAATTCGATTAAAGTAAAGAATGAATTATATAGAAGATATAGGAGAGATGTGTCTGATGATGAATTGGGAAGAAAGTACAGAAGGTACAGAAACAAGTTGAACAGTTTAATAAATGTTTCAAAAAACAACTATTTGAGGGAGAAAATAATGGATGCAAATAATACAAGGGCACTCTGGAAGACTGTAAAAGAGATTGGTGGAGAAAAAGAAACTCATGTGGTTCCAGATGGTGCTGCTCAGTTGATCGAACGGCGGTCGGTTGTGGAGGAGTTCAGTACGTTCTTTGCGGAGGTAGGGGAGAAACTGGCGGAAAAAGTAAGGAACCCAAACAGAACTACATTAAGAGGTAAAAGAAATGCCAATTCATTCGGTTTTGTTGAAACGAATAAGTATGAGGTGGAGAGTGTGATTGGAAACTTGAAAAACGGAAAGTGTCGGGAGTGGATGGAGTGAGGTCGGAAACATTGAAACAAATTGTGGATCTAATATCTGAGCCCCTAACGGCTGTCTTCAATATTTGTATTGGAGAGGGTCGATTTCCTAAAGTTTTCAAGACTGCAATAGTGAGACCAATTTTCAAATCGGGTGACAGAAATATTTGTTCTAATTATAGGCCTATATCGATTATTTCAGTTTTTGGCAAAATTTTCGAAACACTTCTAAAGAACAGAATTGACAGTTTTTTGGAGAAGTTCAATTTGATATCGAAGGGCCAATTTGGGTTCAGGAAGGGTCTTTCTACGGAAGATGCAATGATGAAATTGCTGAGTAGTGTCTACGAGGCAATTGATCAGGGTTCACCTTCACTATGCATTTTTGTTGATTTGCAAAAAGCTTTTGACACTGTCTCTCACTGTAAGCTGTTGGAGAACCTAGAAAAAATTGGAATTAGGGGAAAGGCTCATTTACTACTGGAAAATTATCTAGGGGAAAGGGATCAGATTGTAGAAATAGAGGGGTGTCGGAGCTCAAAGAGAACAGTTAAGTTTGGGGTTCCTCAGGGTACAGTGTTGGGACCGCTTTTGTTTTGTATATATATAGATGAGATGTTTCACTTACCGATATCTGGCGATATTGTCGCTTTCGCAGATGATACAGTAGTTTTTTATAAAGATCTCGATTGGTTATCACTGAAAGAAAAGGTAGAGAATGATTTCACTGTTATTGTTGATTTTTTTGATAGACTACTCACGATCAATCCAAATAAGACCTGCTTTATGCCTTTTTGTAGCTATGCTAACAATTTGCCAGAATACAAACAACTTCACTTCCATTTTGAAGAAAATATTTTCAGTATTGATAGAGTGCTGAAAACGAAATATCTAGGAGTAATTCTCGACTCCCATGTAAGATGGCAACATCATGTAGATGCAACTGTAAAAAAACTCAGACGCCTCTTACCTGTCTTTCGTTCGTTGAAAGGGTTCTGTTCACTATTCCAGCTCAGGTGTATATATTTTTCTCTTGTGCAGTCTATCTTAATATATGGAATATCTATTTGGGGTGGAGTACAAAACGTTCACCTTAAAAAATTGGAAACGTTACAGAAACGAATTTTAAAGGTCATATTAGGTAAAAGTTCTACTTACCCCTCTGACTCTCTTTATGCCGAGGCTAACATCTTCGACCCGAGGCAGTTATACTGCTGGAGAATACTTCTGCGTTACTTTAAAAACAAGAACGGTGAAACTCAAATTTCCCACGGACACAACACCAGACAGACCATTCACAGTTTTTCTGTGCCATCCGTTCGCAAAACTCCAGGACAGAGATTCGCAACTTTTTTGGCTCCCAGAACTTTCAATACCCTTCCTGCTTCTATTAAGAGTTTGAATTCCCTCAATATGTTTGATAAGAGTGTCAAAAAATGGATATCTCTCCTTCCTAGGTCCCATATTGCAGAATTGATCGATCTCAAAAATATCCATTAGAATCGCATGATATTTTTGTTAAGGTAGAAGGTAAAAAGAAGAAGAGAAGAAGGAGAAGAAGAATGTCTGTTGTTGCCTTCGATAATTTTTGTTTTTGTTGCACGTCTGTTGATTTTTTTTTCTTCGTTATTATTCCCATACACAAGGAAATTCCTTTCCATGGGATAATTTAAGGCTAACATAAATATATTGTTTTTATAATCGTTATGTTGTTGTGCTCATTGTGTATCATGATACCTTTTTCACATTTCTCCTAATAAATTTGGAACAAAAGAAGATATCACTACTTCATTGACATTATGTTGACAGAATTGCGAAGACCGATTTTTTTTGGCTAAACTCGAAATTCCTATCTGCTATACACCTTCCAACCTTCACATAAGTACAATAGAGAAAGAATAATAATGTAATGATAATGAAAAAATTTTGTTTTGCTAGAATGGAAATAATTTTAAGAGAGAAATAAGAGAAAACTTGACAAAAAAATTGAAAAATTTCATTAAAATTATATTGGGAAAGGTTTTGTTTCCTGCATGTAAGATTTCAAAGACTCTCCCGGCCAAACTTAATGCAATTTATTATACTACTGAAGCTTTCCTCACATGACGTAACCAGAGTTGACTCTGATTATAATTAATGAGAGTTATGTCCCCAATAACCCCCTTTTCTTCATTACGTCTATGGACTCATCTGTACTCACGTATTTGATGAACGTTTCGTTTTCCGTTGACCTCGAAATGATAGTCAAGTTAAACACACATGAATCCATTTTCATTTCACTCAAAAATTCAGAAATCTCACAAATATAATTGCATTTCAGATCTGAGTTACGCATTTCCAATATAAGCATATCAGTTTTCGTTTCATAGTGATATTTACCTGAGATAGGTCAATGCTGCCACTCAATTTGGTTATAATAAATTCATGAATCATGTTTTGAAAAATGAAATACTTTTTATGTTAGAATATCCTTATTTGATTATTCGGGACGGACGGAACAATTTTGCAATCTACTCGTTTATCAATCTAGCGATAAATGATCTTGAACTATTAATGCCCTCGGTCCGTTAACACGTTAATAAACTAGATGATTAAAAAACTAAAGTCTGATTATTTCCATCTCATTTCATCCTTCAACTAGTTAGAGATGTTTTCAGTCTGAAACCCAACAATCCCAAACTAACTAAGATTATATCCTGGATTTTTCCGGACAGTTATTGAAGTAATCTAATGTTCATGTTTAGAAAACGTACGAAATTACTCATTCATACTGAACATTTTCAGTTCATTGCTTCAAAATTGAATAGTTCTTTTTTAGAACTTGGTACCATGTCTTCATCTCAAAAATATTTCATTTGGATGCTGCCAAATATATTACCTATACTAAGGTATAGGTAGGTCAGAATAATCTGTGTGGCAGCTATTTACTGGAAAACCTCATGCTAGGCCTAATACATTTACAGTGTAAAATGACTGAATAAAGCAACCAGTACAGATTCATTCATCAATTGGAAAAAATACCACTTTCAATTAGCCGATTTACGTAATGGCTGAATAAAATGATTAATAAAGACAAAAAAAAAACTTGCACTAAACTGTCGGTTACTGTACATACTATACATTTCGCACTCGAATTGTGATTGGTTTCTCAATTCGGGCTCGTGTGAACAATGACAATGCGCTATTCGAGCTAGGTGCCAAATCCAGGTACGGAATGTCTAGATGCGTACGGTGTCCCTTAGCATCGCGTCTGTCTGTTTACACAACTCAGTCAACTCGTCGGTCCTTTCCGTTCATCTGTCTTCGTAGGCTTCATCTGACTACGGCCCGGTTTTACAATCGAAGGTTTACTTTTGGTTAAAGGAATTTTATAGGTTAGGCGTTTTACAATCCCGCGAAACGTGGTTAACTATCAGTTAACTTAACTAACACCGAAAGGGGGGGGTAAACCTGAAGTTAATTCAAGAACCATAGAATCATGTATATGTATATAACCTAAAATGTTTGTCTGATTCGAAAATTATTGTTTTGAAGAAATTGATTTTTCACATGAGATTTGTTAATAGGATTTAATTAAATTTGATATCAACGCTTTTAGCAGTGATGGAGAGGAATGTAGTAGACCTGAAGTGATGCGTCTTAGATCAAATTCTTTTCCACGATTATGATTTTTTTCAAAGATTCAGATTATCGAAAAGCTGCCTTTTATTATTAATTATTCAGCGTTTGCTGAATATTGTAAACTAAATAGAACATTGGATAGCTCGTCCAACCAGAAGGTAATTAAAATGCTAGGTTTCCGAGGTGCATAGGTACTATCGACTGCACACATTCAATTGCCAGGAGGTGATCAAGCCGAACTATTCAGGAACCATTAACAGCTTTTTTCCTTGAATGTGCAAACTGTAGCTGATCCACCTCTGAAAATTACAAACATTGATGCAAAATGGCCAGGTTCAGCACATGATATTTTTCAGAATTCTATGCTGTGCGGATCATTTGAAAGGAGGGATTTTCCTCACAGTGTGTTAGCAGGAGATAGTGGCTATGGAATTAAGCCATATATAATCACACCTTCAGCTAATATAAGAAAACATTCTGACTCCTCATTCAACAAGTCACACATTTGTACACGAACTCTCGTTGAGAGAAAGAGTGTGTAAAAACGTCGCTTGCTAGCCCTTGCCATGGGATTGCATGTAAAATTAGATACAGCTCAGGCTTTGCTAGTGGATACAGTCATTCTTCATAATATAGCATATTGTAAAATAGAATTCACTACACCATTTCCAATTGTAATTCAGAAATCGTCAATTGACATTCAGAAAATATCACTTGTATTTCAGACTACTCAATTGTATTTCAAAAAACATCAAATGTAATTCAGATAAATCAATTGAATTTCAGATTAGGTCAAATGAAATTCAGATTTGTCAATTGAATTTCAGAAATAATCAACTGTATTCCAGAAAACATCAAATGTAATTCAGATTACACACTCAATTATATTTCGGAAATAGCAATTTAAAATTAATTTCATACACACATTGATACCAGATTGCAGTTCAGAAAATATCAATTGTAGGTGATTCAGAAATGAAACAATGATAAAAATTTAACTTTTATTTTCACGTGAAACAATTAACATTTAACACGAAACTGAAAAAATTCAAAACCTAACTTAACTCAACCTTAAACACAAAACTGGTAAAATTTAATTCCCTACAGACATGTCTTCCATTGCCATTGCAGCTGCATGGAAGGTAGTGCTATGTTGTGCTGCTCGAGCAAAATCACCCCCAACAATTGTCTCCTTGGCTCGGTCAATGATATTCTCCAGGTCTTTGGTCAATTACCCCCGGTGGCACAATGCTTGGATATCCGAGGTTTGTTTTCACGTAAGATTTAATTTTGGACCCTAAAATTTCGATTGGGTTGAGCATGGGGGAAAAAGGGCTCAGCCGCAGCAGTATTGCTTGTGTTCGGTTGATGACGGTTTCCAATCTTGAATGGCACGGAGCATTATCACAGACATTACTAAATCAGATAATTGGTTCCCCATATCTTGCCACTGTTGAAGCAAACCCTCAACCTATTCATTTGCTGCAAGCGCTGTGAATGAACCCCGCCTCCTCATCATGGCTACTACACCAGCTGCAGACATTGCCCCAATAAGTTGTACATTGCTTGTACCAGCTCGGGATCTTCCTCTTGTTCGTCGACAAAACAAGTTGAAATTAGTTTCGTCCATCCAAATAACTTGTTTCCCCCGCTGAATGTATGAATTCAAGGACTGCACATATTCAGCCCGTTTCATCTTATTCTCTACCAAATTCATATTCGTCACTATATGATGAACTTGTTTCAGAGTAAAAAGACTTCCCTCTAAATAGTTGCCAATGGTTGACATACAAACATCTTTCTGAAAATGCTGCATAACCTTGGATCTCATATCTTTGAGTGTTATTGAAGAATCTTCCTCTACCCATTGGATGATGAAGTTAATTTCTTCTTCGGTGAGGGTTTTGGGTTTGATTCCACCTTTCCTTTTCATGTTCGGATCCGGACCGAATCCAATGATATGCCGTCCTGTAATTTATTTCCAATGTTGCCACTAAAGTAACCCAGTCACAACCTTTATTAGCACATTGAACAATCCTTTCTCGGTCTTCTTGTGCATTTTTTTCATAGTTTTTTCTTTCGATGTTATCGAAAGTTGTTACTGTAGTATGGCCATGTGGGCAGATTGAATTTGCAGAGTTAGTCAAATTCATCGGAATGCTGGCATGGATGCAATCTTATGACTGCATTCCTCGACATTGAAACACGACAAACTGAGCAATTATCTTTGAAATTCATTTTTGTTAATTGCGATTTGAATATGTACTTAATTAGAGTTTTCTCAAGAACACTTGTCATATTCATGACTTAAGTCACATAATCTAAATTACAAATGAATATTTCTTATTTTCAATTGACTAATCTGAATTTCATATGACATATTCTGAAATCCAATTGAGTAATCTGAAATACATCTGATGTTTTCTGATATTCAATTGACTAATCTGAAATTCAATTGACGCTTTCTGAAATTGAAGTGATTAATCTGAAATACAATTGACGGTTTCTGAATTACATTTAGAAATGGTGTAGTAATATTAATCTTTTAGAATTTCCTGATCAAAGGCATAAGCCAAGTACCTCTACTCCTGATACCTCCATTAACATGTATTTTAATAGATTGTAAATTAGAGAAATAATTGATCTTGTGTATACATGTACAATAAACAAACTGAGGAAATATTTATTTGAATAAAATATAAAAATTAATTATATTAAACTTGTACATTTCCATCATTGATTTTAAAATTTTAATATATTCTCGTGTTTACCTCGATACGGTGCGCACGTGTTAGAAAACGATCTTCGAATTTAGCTGATAAATTCGAAAAGGAAAGTGCTAGTTTTCACGAAAAATCGGGGGCAGTGAATAATATTTGCTGCTCTTACTGAGTGAAAGGACAACAAATAATAGAAAAATCTCGAAAATTATTTCAGTTTTGAAACTCCACGCTAAAAATGTAAAGAGAAAAATTGTTAGTAGAGCCAAACACTTTAGATGTCTGACATATAAGGACCAAGGAATCAACATGAAAACAGCAGCAATCATTTACAAATCCATATGCAGACCAATACTTGAATATGGACATCCATTGTACGCAAATTGCAGAGAATCAGTAATGAAGATCTTGGAGGTAGCTGAAACAACATCCCTCAGAACAATAACAAAATTAAGGCACCCAAATAACCCACTATATAACCCTCCCAATCCTTTGCTATACCAGACAACAAGGATAGAACCCATCGGAGAGCGTATCAAAAAATTAAATAAGAACTTTATGGAGAGGCTAGAAAAATTAGAAGACATAAGTGAGCAGATGCACAACGATCCAACGGTACACCCGAGCAGAAAATTCCCAACTTGCACTTTACTACATAAACTTAAAAACTGTTGAATTCTAATATTGTTATCACTTTTTTTTCCTAAAATAATTTGAATACTATGTAGGCTGAAGGACTTAGGTCGATGGCCATTTGATAATGTCAATAAAAGTATTTCAGTTTTTCTACCAATATTGTTATTATTCAATTAGAAGAATTGATTAACATAAACGCGATAAAGTTGACCAGATGTCCCTACCGCTGATAGCGAGGAAATAACATGACCACACGTGGGAATCTGATAAACTCAAATCAGAATGATACACAGGAGGTCCAGATGACAGACACCACACAAGATATTCGCATACAAAATAATAACTCCCCTCCGGGACTTATTGGATTTGACCAACATGGACAAGCAATCGTTCGAGCCCCAAAAACTCATACTTGGCAAATAGTCACCAACAACAAGAGAAAAAGAGTTCGACGCCAATCTTCACAAGAAAGTGCAGAGCTAATAGAAACAAATAACAGATTTCAACAACTCCAAAAAGATTATGGCGGAAATACCTCACCCGATGAGCAGAGAAAAGACAGGAAAAACAACGAAAGAGAAGTAATTCACAAACCACCACCTATATATATTTACGGTGTGTCAAACTATAAGGATATGATTACAAATTTAACAACAGCGACCCTCCCTGAATCATACATCGTTAAAAGCTTGGCAAACAATACAGGGTGTACCAAGTTCGACGGAATATTAGGCGTTTCTGGAGAACTAGACTTATTTGAAATCTGAAAATTGGGATTATGATATTGTTTGACATAATCTACCGAGCTAAAATATTCTTGGAGCCTGACCACTTTCAGTTATACAGGGAGCGAAAAAAAAATTTTCAAAATTTTATTTTTCTGTTTTTTTCTTTTTGAATTTGCTAGAGTATGCAATTCTGAATACATTCGTACTCGAATCGTTGCATTCGTCAAAATACTTTCAAAAATATCGAGAAAAATCTGAAGAAAAAGAGAGAAAAGGGTATTCGGTATTATGTTTGTTATTCCTAATCTACATATCTTAAGCACAAACCGTTTTTACATTTTTGAAGTCAAAGACTGTGGAAATATTGTACATTTTTAAAATTTTGAAAAACTCATCACAGGGTGTTCCAACTGTTGGGTCAAAAATTGGGATCAAGATTGGCCCATAACTTTCGTTTTTCAAATTAGAACCCTATTTATTTATGATTGCGTTGGATTGTATGAAGAAAAATGATGATAGTGTTCTAACATGTTAATGCCCCTAAAATTGATAATTCTTGAGTTATTTAGGATTTTCTGAATTTATGTGGTACGTAGCGTCAAATTCCATGAATCTGTTTCATTTCAACTATGACCTGGGTCATAGAAGATGAATTATTCCACTAATGATATACACTTGAATACATCCGTACTGAAATCGTTGCATTCGTCAAAATACTTTCCGAAATATGAAAAAAACTGAACAAAAAAAGGTAGATAAGAGTATTCGGTATAATGTTTGCTATTTCTAATCTAGATATCTTGACCACAAACCGTTTTCACTTTTTTGTAGTCGAAGACAATGGAAATATTTTACATATTTAGAATTTTGAAAAACTCGTCACAGGGTGTTCTAAATGTTCGGTCAAAAATTGGGATCAAGATTGGCCCATAACTTCCGTTTTACAAATTAGAACCCTATTTTTTTATGATTGCGTTGGATTCTGCGAAGAAAGATGATGATAATGTTTTATCATGTTGATACTTCTAAAATTAATATTTCTTGAGTTATTTAGTATTTTCTGATTTCATGTCGTACATTGCCTCAAATTCATAAAATCTGTTCCATAACAACAATGATGAATGAATTGAACAAAAAGGTGTCACTAGTGAGTTATTGAAATAATTTATCTTCTATGACCAAGGTCATAGTTGATATGAAACAGATTTAATGAATTTGACGCTACATACGACATAAAATCAGAAAATCCTAAATAACTTAAGAATTATCAATTTTAGGAGCATGAACATGTTAGAACATTATCATCATTTTTCTTTGTACAATCCAACGCAATCATAAAAAAATAGGGTTCTAATTTGAAAAACGAAAGTTATGGGCCAATCTTGATCCCAATTTTTGACCCAATATTTGGAACACCCTGTGATGAGATTTTCAAAATTCTAGAAATGTAAAATATTTCCACATTTTTCGACTTCAAAAATGTGAAAACGGTTTATGCTTAAGATATCTAGATTAGGAATAACAAACATAATACCGAATACTCTTTTCTCTCTTTTTCTTCAGGTTTTTCTCGATATTTTTGAAAGTATTTCGACGAATGCAACGATTTGAGTACGAATGTATTCAGAATTGCATACTCTATCAAATTCAAAAAGAAAAAAACAGAAAAATAAAATTTTGAAAATTTTTTTTTCTCTCCCCGTATAACTAAAAGTGTTCAGGCTCCAAGAATATTTTAGCTCGGTAGATAATGTCAAACAATATCATAATCCCAATTTTCAGATTTCAAATAAGTCTAGTTCTCCAGAAACGCCTAATAGGCCGTCGAACTTGGTACACCCTGTATAATCAAAGTCAACCCAGTGAATTCAGAAACTTATAGAAAATTAATACATCACCTGAGATCTGAAGAAATTATACATCACGCCTATCAATTGAAGGAATAAAGGGTTTACAGAGTAGTTATACGCGGATTGCATCACTCAATACCAATACCCGAAATTAAAGGGGAGCTCGAAAAGATAGGCCATAAAGTGAGAAATATCAGCAATGCCAAGCACAGGGCGAGTAAAGAACCACTCTCACTTCACTTCATAGACCTGGAGCCCCAAAAAAATAACAAAGAGATATTTAATCTGCAATTTCTCGGGCAAATTAAAATCAAAGTGGAACCACCAAGATTCAAAAACAATATTATCCAATGCACACTATGTCAAGATTATGGACACAGCAAAACATATTGCAGAAAACCCTATAACTGCGTTAAATGTGGACAAGACCATGACAGTAAGAATTGCCGGAAACAAAAAAATACACCAGCCACATGTGCACTTTGCCAAGGTGATCACCCTGCAAATTACAAAGGATGCACTGTTTACCGTGACCTGATGAATATGAAATGCAGAAATAGAGGAAACAGAACTAACACACAAAACCAAGCAACACCTAATACTCCACTAGTCGAAACACCACCACAACCACGAAATATCGATAAAATGAAGAAAACCTACGCCGAAGCCCTAAACACGCAAGACAGATGGCATACACCAATTATCAGAAAAACTAACAGACTTTTTTTATTAATTCAAAAATTTATTTACACAATTGCTCAATCAAAATAACATGATCCTAAGCATGCTCACTACAGTCATTAACAAACTATCGAACTAATGGCCACCTCATTGCGAATTGCTGCATGGAACGCCAATGGCCAAAAAAACCATATCCTGGAAATAGAACAGTTCCTCAACATCAACAAAATTGACATCCTACTGATCTCAGAAAGTCATGCAACCTATTATACTGATATCAAAATACCTCGATACAACGTATATTATGCTAACCACCCAGATGGAACAGCACATGCAGGATCAGCAATCATAATAAAAAATACCATTAAACACCACGAAGAACAACCTTATATTACTAACAAAATCCAAGCAACTGTATTGAACCTGGAAACCTTCAATTGGCCACTGTGTATAGTCCTCCACGCCACAACCGAAGAATACAATGAATTCATACTCACTCTAGGCCATCGTTTTCTGATTGCAGGTGATTGGAACGCGAAACATACCGCATTTGGGTCTAGATTAACCACCCCCAAAGGACGAGCTCTATACAGAATGATATTAAACAACAACCTCAATATTCTATCTACAGGTGAACCCACTCATTGGCCAGCTGACTTGAATAAAATACCCGACCTACTCGATTTTGGAATAACTAAAGGCATTGGTGATGTACACAGCAACATTGAATCCTGTTATGATCTGTCATCTGATCATAGTCCCATAATAATCAGCCTTAGCACTCACCCAATACAGAAGAAGCCAATACCAAAATTATGCACCTCAAAAACTTACTGGGAACTATTTCGGAAAACCATTGAAGAAACAATAACTCTTAACTATCGAATAAGTAATGATGAAGAAATAGAAGAAGCTGTTAAATACCTGACAGAAATCATACAACACGCGTCCTGGACTGCTACACCTGATACAAGTGAAAAAGTGGAAATTCAAAATACACCTCTACACATTAGGCAAATGATATCCGAGCCTTCGACAGAGTCTGGTATGAGGGGCTACTATTTAAACTAAAAAAACTTTTACCTGATCGATTCTACAGAATACTGAAGTCATACTTGAATGATCGCTACTTGCAGGTTAAAATAGATGACTCGTTATCAGATTATAAGACCATAAGATCTGGCGTTCCGCAGGGTAGCGTACTCGGACCTATACTCTACCTCATATTCACCTCGGATATCCCGCAAACTGATCAGTCCACCTTAGCAACATTTGCAGCTGACACAGCAATTATAACCTCTGATGCAGACCCATTAATATCATCTCAAAAACTACAAAACCATCTGGATGTTCTCTCTGAATGGCTTATAAAATGGAAGATAGAAATTAACACCAACAAGTCAGCCCAGGTAACTTTCACCAATAAAAAAGGGAAACCCCCCACAAGTAAAACTGCAAAACGCGCCCATACCTATTCAGTCAAGATCAAGTACCTTGGACTACATTTGGATGAGAAACTAACATGGAGAACTCATATAAAAACTCAACGGCGACAACTCGACATCAAAGTGAAAACAATGTACTGGTTATTGAACAAAAGATCGAAGCTGTCCCTTGAAAATAAATTGACAATCTACAAATGTATCCTGAAACCAGTGTGGGCATACGGATTAGAACTGTGGGGATGTTCTAAGCCGTCCAACTTAAGAATACTTGAGGCATTCCAGTCGAAAACGCTCCGTATGATAGCAGGAGCTCCATGGTACGTGACAAACCAAACTTTACAAATTGATCTGGGGATAGAATCTATTAAACACACTATTGGGCCAAGAATCAACAGATATAGCGACCGAACCACTGATCACGAGAATATAATGATTAGAAATCTTTTTGCCCAACCCCTCTCGGAGAAGAGGCTGAAAAGAACCTGGCCCGAAGACCTCTTGGAGGAAAGTAATTGTGCGGAGAGCCGTTGATAGATGGTACTCGACTCAAGATAACATTTTCATAAAATTTACTTGTTACTATTAAAAAGTAGATTGTAAATATGCAATAAAGAGTTGATAAAAAAAAAAAATTAATATTCCTTTGACGTCTTATAAATTCAATGCGTCTGACCTACTATTTAGATCAAAAGAACCATTATTTTCTACCATTTTTAGAAAATTTAAACAGAACCTATAGTTACGAAACCTCTATCAATAAATTTATTGTAAAACGCCAGGTACGGATTAACCATCGAATGACTATACAGGGTAATTCAAGTAATGAGGCTCACTTCGTTACACAACTTTGAACGATACAGGATACATCCTACATACCTATATTGTTATGATAATAATTCTTTTTTAACTGACAGGTTCGAAGGAAGGACCCCTTTACATATGTGCTGCCTTTCGGGAAATGTTGAATGTTGCAGAAAGTTTCTAATGGCGGGTGTAGATTTGAATGCTGTAGATGACACTGGAAAAACTCCAATTCATTATGCTGCTTATAAAGGGTACGTATGATAGCGTTTCCCGTCGTGTCCTCTTTTATCAAGACAAATGTCTTACTCAAACTTAATCGTCTTATTTTCTTGTGTATTCTTCATACAACAATTTCAAGAATTATCATATATATTTTAGAATATCACTCACAGTTTATTATGTCTAATTGTACAGGGCGGTCAGATTTCGATGATCTAATATTATATCTCCTAAATTAAAAGAGATAGAAAAAAGTAATGTACATCTCATTTTCCCTTTTTCAAGTAACATAAAATGCTGAACACCGCAGGTCGCTACGGTGTCTAGTTTCCATACAACAGGGTGATTTTGTTAATTGGCATATTATTTTAATCCGCTATAACTTCTGCAGAATAAAAACTTATCCAAGGCGGTTTTCAGTACTTTTTACTGGTACTATCGAAATTTCATTGTCGATTCAAATTTCAGAGCAATTAAAAAAAAGTTCAAATGGAAACCATAGTGTACTATGATATTTTTCAATATACCATTCTTAGACAGTTTTTCAAATATATTATTATGATATACTTTTGATTTCATTAGGTATTTATCGGAAATTTCGAAAAAATACTTTTCGGTTAACATCAAGCAGGCTCACATTAACTCCCGTGAGAACTGTGATATTTTTATCATCAAATAATTTCTGTTTTAAGGAGGTGTATCATGACATATATTTTTGAATATGTCTAAGAAAATTCTATTGAAATATATCAAAGCAAAGTATGGTTTCCCTTTTTTTGATATCTATTGAAATTTTCTGGGAGGTGTTGGCACATTCGTGAAAACTTTATTTGGGTTTTCTCTCCCAGTCTCTGAAACAAGAAATAATTAGAAAATTTCTTTTAAATAATAGAAGAAAGGCCCCTGCATCAAACTTGGGCATTAATTTGTCAGAGGCCGAAACGTTACAAAAAGAAATTGTTGCCTAACAATGAACAAAAAGAAAACACTTTGAACTCTGAAGCGTAACGTTTGGGAGTCTAAATCAGACTCCTTCGTCGGACAATTTCTATTTTTCATACAACTTCGCAGAATCGTGACAATATTCTGGTTTTTTAAGTAAAATTAATTACTTAAACAAATTTTTCTAATTGTTTCTTGTTTCAGATACTGGGAGAGAAAACCCAAATAAAGTTTTCAGGAATAAATCCTTTCCTTTACCGTTTTTTCCGACTGGGCCTTCATACAAAGTTATAGCTATTTTAAACTTTTATAATGAGCTATGCCATCTCTGGAAATCATAGATATACCTATCATTCAAATCTTGCTAATAACAAGCTATTGCATTATAAAAATAAGCTCAAACTTATTGTTTTCATCCCATTCGAAAAAAGATAAAGCCACAGTATAGAAACCAACCAGTAAGTGCACTCCGTGAATTTCTTTACACCATTTTGGACTCGCGCATACCTCAGTGAGTCTAACCTCAAATTCATTTGAACAAGGGCAAATGACTCAAACGACGAATTCATTGCATTACGTAGTTGAATCTTCACGTTGAACACTGGAATATAAACTTTTTGTTTGTTTCAATTTCATAATATAGAATTGGGATTTCTGAAGGAATTAGAAGGAAGAATTTATTGAAAGGAAAAAAGAAGAAAAAGAATGTCTGTTGTTGCCTTCAATAATTTTTGTTTTTATTGCGTTAATCTGCACGTCTGTTTGTTTTTTTTCTTCGTTATTATTTCCATACACAAGGAATTTCCTTTCCATGGAATAATTCAAGGCTGACATTAATAGACTCTTTTCATAATCGTTATGTTGTTGTGCTAATGAGCACAACATAATTCCACCATTCGAACAATTTCAAAAATCATATACAATGGTATATGATTTTTGAAATTGTTCGAATGGTGGAATTATGTGCCTTTTGTTTATTTTGCTGCAACATGTTGAATATTCATATTTCTTTTAAACTACTATAAGGCAACCGATATAGAACGAGACAAAATGGGATACAGAGTTCGACTACACGAGGAATGGACTCGTTCAAGAACAGTGTTTCCTAGAAGCTCTCAGCAGCTTGCGGACCAGTTGCGTTCTGTCTTCAGACGAAAAGTTTTCTCCAGTGCAGATCTTAAGTACCTAAAGTCCGAAATAAGTAATGAACATCAGGACTACGATCGGAGACAAGAATCATCCCCTAGAGTTTCCGGTCGGTTATCCCAAGGGCGAAGACGAACAAGATATTCATTATTACCAAATCAGGATTCGGACCTAATGCATGAAGAACTTCAGAACTTGTTCCAGGAGTATATGTTGAAGTGATATGGTGTTGAGTTCCGTTGCGCCCAAAAATACCAAACACAAAATATAACATCAGAACGAAGCAAACAGTAGCAGCAATCAACAGAATATTGAACCGATACCTACCTGAGAGTTTGTCACTTCAGCACACATGCCACCTCGTTTACTGCGCTGCTGCAACCGTGTGTACATATACTGGACTTAAAGTTGAAGAACGGAACCATTCTGCCGGTAAGCAAGAAATACCAGCCTGGAAAAGACGACTTGAAGAAAAGATTAAATATACAAGAAAAACTAGAGGCGTGTTACATACTTACCTGAATACTGAATGGCCGTCGATACGAACTAGACGAGCAATTAGTTCAATCGTCTCAAATAGCAAGCTGTTCAATTTATGGCATGGAATATGGGGAAATTAACGCGATCATGAAAATGCTTACTGGATAAAGGATGAGGTAGAGTCAAGACGTTGCCGGAAATGAACACAATACATATAACGGAAGATCTGGTGAGATAAGTGGTTGCTTCGTTAGGAAACTGGAGAGCTCCAGGTGTTGATAAATTGCATGCCTACTGGTGGAAACATCTCACCAATGTCCACGAGACATTAGCCAACCAATTTGAGCAGGCAATCCGGGAACCAGGGACTATTCCAGAATTTTTCACAGATTGAATCACATATATGATACCTAAGAACCAATTTGTCAATAAACCTGAGAACTTTAGACCCATTACATGTCTTCCAACTATTTATAAGATATTTACATCTCTTATCGAAAAAGCCATAACCGACCATCTTGAAATCCACAACATAATGGTGGCCGAAAAGGGTCCAGAGGAAGTAAGGAATGGTTGATAATTGATACAGTGATAGGAAGACAAGCATACAAAAACAAAAGAAACATCTCGATCGCATGGATCGACTACAGAAAGGCTTCTGATTCGGTTCCGCACTTTTGGCTGTTAAAAATAATGGAGATTTACAAAATTAATCCCACAGTCATACAAGTCCTCAAGCATGTCATGAAAAAATGGAAGACCACGCTCATAGTAAACACTCTAACAAACGCTTATGAGACGAAACAACTGATGATTCGTCGAGGAATATTTCATGGAGACGGCTTGAGTCCCTTGCTGTTTTGTTTGTCGCATCAACCCACTCAGTTACATGCTTGAATCTAGTGGATACGGTTACCTAATTTCCAGTAACCCTAGAGTGAGAATCAGTCACATGGACGATCTGAAATGCTATGCGAGCAGGCCAGACCAACTGAATAGCCTGCTCATGCTTGTTACTTCGTTCAGCGAAGCCATCCGTATGGAGTTTGGGGTGGATAAGTGCGCGGTCCTACACTGTAAGAGAGGAAAAACCCAAAATTCCGAAAACCTCATTTTAATCGACGAAAATACATCTTTTTCACCATCACAGCTCGGAGAAACGTATAAATACCTAGGTATTCAACAGGCCCTTACCATAGATGACACCACTATGAAGAAAACTATAGAGACAACCTTCCTCAAACGACTGAAGATCATTTTGAAGACTGAACTTTACGCGAAAAATAAAATAACCGCTATAAATCATTGGGTTGCACCGGTGCTGGCGAGTACCTTTGGTATTTTGAAATGGTCGCGAACGGATTTAGAGGCCATTGACAGGAAGGTCAGAACATCTATGACAAAATTCAGAATACACCATCCTCACACGTCGATGATCAGATTGTACCTACCCAGAGAGAGTGGCGGAAGGGGTCTCTTCAGTGCAGTTGCTGCGCATGAAAACCATATTCAAGGACTCTTAGATTTTTGGAAAGACCAAGATACCATCTCCTTGCAACAATAAAAGCGGCAGATAAGAACCTTTCCCCATTAAATCTAGCAGGACCGCGAATGCCAGTGACATTCTCCAGTCGGGAAACATCAATCTCTCAGTGGAGATCTAAACCTTTACACGGCAGATACCCGTCCAATCTGAATGGGCCAGATGTGGACAAGAAGCACTTTCCTTCCTAAGGAACGGAGAGCTTAGGGCTGAAATTGAGGGATTCATGATTGCGATACAGGATGTGCAGATACCAACCAGAAACTTCCTGAAGAAAATAGTGAAAGAAAACCTGCCAGACGACATATGAATGCCGTAATACCATAAAGCAACTGGCCAGAGGCAACAAAGTGACTCTACTATGGATACCAGGACATTGTGGTATTGAGGGAAATGAAACAGCCGACGAACTGGCGAAGAAGGATTCAAGGCTGAAGCCTGTTGGACCTGAACCTTTCTGTGGGCTTGGAATAGACCAATACAAGAAAACGGTCCAACAATGGGAAGCGGCAAATAAAATAACGCTTTGGAGAAATACTCCTAGACTTGCGCAAGCCAAGGGATTTGTGGAATTCTCGTCGACCTACACCAGGAAGCTCATAAAGCTGCCACGAGCTGAGCTTCGAGTAATGGTGGGTCTGCTGACGGGTCACTGTCGATATAAATATCATTTGTATCGCATGGGAAAGTCAGCAGATGAAACCTGCAGGCTATGTGGATCAGAGAAAGAAACGGCTGAACACATGGTATGCAAGTGTCCAGAGCTGGCGGAACTAAGAACCATTCACATGGAGAAGTCAGTTCTGGATCCACATGAAATAACCGCCAAGGCTCCTAAGGATGTCGTTGGGTTCATCAACACCATTGATGGCCTCCTTGGGATTTAAATGAACGAGTTGGGTAAAGAACAAAAGATCCTTGCGGTCGAAGTTCCCGGAAGGCTGAACGAAGCCACAACGACCCCTGTTCATGATAATAATAATAATAATAATTATTATTATTAGAGAAGACCATTTCTGGTCTCATTCCCCATGTTTTTCCAAAAAGCCTCTTACAGGCCCACATGGCCCTTGCGGCTCTGGAAACGGTTTTTTCTACATGTTTCCTCCAGTTGAGCTTGCTGTCCAGGATGACTCCCAGATAGTTACACTCACTGGAGAAATTGAGAGTCTGTCCATTCAGAACCAGAGCTCTCAGATTAAAATTCCTTCTTCTAGTGAAGGGAATCAGGGTGGTTTTGGACGGATTAATTGTCAGTCCCTCCTCTTCGCACCATCTTTCAATTATCCTGAGGGCAGATTGCATGCGGCTGCTCAGTGTGCCTTCATGCCTACCTCTCACGGTTACCACCAGATCGTCAGCATATGCCTGAGCGTTGTAACCGTCTGCCGTAAGCTTCTCCAAGAGACCATCCATGACCAGACACCACAGCAAGGGTGATAGTACCCCTCCTTGAGGGCATCCCCTGCATGTAAGCACTGTCACCTCAGTTTCTCCCAGATAGGCTGTGACAGTTCGCCCTTTCAGCATTGCCGATATCCATTTTACAGTGGTGATTTCCACTCCTTTGTTTTTAGCAGCATTGCATATGGAGTCATGTAGGGTATTGTCAAAGGCCCCTCCAATGTCTCCGAACATTGCCAGTATAATCCCCTTTGAGTTGAGAGTGCCTTCCACGTCCACAAGGAGGTGGTGCAGGGCGTCTACTGCAGATCTACCAGCCCTATAGGCAAACTGTTTATTATGGAGCTTCAAGTTTCCCCTTATGTTGTTATCAACAATTTTCTCCATGGTTTTCAGGAGAAAGGAGGTAAGGCATATGGGTCGGTATGATTTAGGTTCTGAGGAACCTCTTCTCCCCATTTTGGGTATGAATGCTACCCTAGCTTTCCTCCATGATTTAGGAATATAGCCCCATGCATAGCTGGCTCTGAAAAGCTCTACCATTGGGGGGATAATGAGGTCGCCACCCTTCTGAAGCATGGCCGGGAAAACCCCATCCATGCCTGCAGATTTGAAGGGCTGAAAGGTCTTTATCGCCCATTCAACCTATAGAGCTTATGTTGTATACAGAGCCTTCCAGTTCTGACCTCAGATGGGCTACATAAAGTTCCCAATCGGTTTTTCTGGGTATTCTGTTCACAACATTTGTCGAAGCAATCGCTTCGATTTCGAATTCTATTGCCATATGGTCCGACATGGATGGTTCATTCGAGACCCTCCAGCCTTTGACCATATCTGGAATATATGGCGTAGCCAGGGTTAGGTCTATTACTTCCCTTCTAATCGCGTTCATAAAGGTCGGACTGTTACCCACATTCGCTATTTCAACATTATGAGAAAATAGAAAATCAAGCAAATCCTAACCTCTACTATTTGTATTCGTGCTTCCCCATACTAGATGGTGTGCATTCGCATCGCAGCCCAGAATCAATTGTTTCTGCTTGCTTCGGCACCATTCCACGAGGCGTTGAACCTCCTCTGGTGGAGGGTTGACGGCGTCACCCGGGAAATAGCCCGAGGCAACAATCAGCTGCCTCCTGCCGCTCCCAATCTGCACCTCAACTAGCGCCGCAGCAAGGTCCCTGGTCAGGAACTCTGTAAGAGGGAGGCAAGTTAGTTCCTTTCTGAGCATTAATACAGCTCTTGGGTTTACTGACCACCTGCAGTATATCATCTGATATAAGTTGTTTGGGAGGCCTTTGATTTGGCCTCCATTAATCCAGGGCTCTTGCAACAGCCCTATGTCAATGTGCCTTCTCGACGTTCTCCAGCATAAGGCACTGGAGGCTGCCTTTGAGTGCTGGAGATTTATCTGAAGGCACGTTAGACCTCTAACCATTATGGGTTGGAAGACCCACCAGGCGGTCCGGAGGAAGCCGGAGCTATTCTGCCACCAGGCCTCTCACCTTCCCGCCCTTTCGGAGCAGTCCTCCTCCCAGAACTAGTGGTTGGCTGAGCCACTCCGGCCTCTTCAGTGCCTGGGGGCTGTACAGCCTTAGATTTGCCCTCTGCTTTGGGCTTCCCTGTCGTCGAGGCGGCAGTCAAGGCCTCTTGTGCCCTTTCCTTTCGCCCCGCCGTCTTTGAGCCCTTAAGCCTGAGGTTCACTGGACCGAATAGGTACATCAACCCCCACTCAGCTGCTCGAAGTTTCTCGACTGACCTCATGTCAGCCGAGATCACCACTTCGAGCATGGTGGGCCCCGATGGTGCCCGCCGAAGGATCCTCCAGCTGGAGGTCTTGAGCTCCTTATTTTGGAGTTCTATGAGTGTCAGTATCTGCTCATTAGAGTAGTCCTGACTCTCTGGGAAGTATCCAATCAGGATCATCGGATGCGGCAAGTCTGCCTCCTCGACGATCCTTAGATCGGCTCCCTCCCACGGTTTGAGCATGGGCTGCAAGCCTCTCAGCCACTCCGCAGTGGCTTTGTCAAGGCATGTGATACCCAGCCATCCCGGTTTGTTCTGTACATTTCCAAATTGGGGACTCACACTACTGTCCCTTCCCATGGCAAGCATCGTATCCGCAAGTGCCTTTTTGATGGCCTTTAATTGGTCCACTTCTAGCAGGACTTCCGGGTATTCCTTGTGTATGATGCCTAACCTGATCCCAGCAGTTGCTTGGCTGTAGGTGGGCACCACCGTTGTAGGAGCCTTAGAGGCTTCTGAGGACGTTGAGGCTTTTGAAGCCTCTTGTTTTTGCCGTTTGGGCTTCTTGCCCTTGGGCGTGCTGTCCTCCGATCTCTTACGTTTGGTGGGAAGGCTCTTAGACGCCTTCGGACCAACCGGTTTTAAGGCTTCTTACCTGGCTTTGTCGGGCGCCATTCCAGCCTTAATGTGGAATTTCATCCTCCTCCTGGCGGCTCCAGAAAGTTTTGGCTTCCTGACCGTCAGCTTGTTGAGGCCTTCAATGACCTCTTAATCGCTGCTTTTCAGCAGCAATTCTTCTGCCATCGGGATAGGACTTGCGCCCTGTTCCCTTGGCTGATTGAGGCTACTTTCCTCCTCAATGTTTGGCACATCAGGGCTGGTGCCATGCCCTGTTTTTGTTTGTTGGTCCACGAGCAGCTAGGGAATTTTCGTCACCAGAGGCAGAGCCCCGCATGCCCCTGGAAGGCTATTGAAACTGGAGGTCGCCTGGTATCCAGAGTTCGCATATTCAGGACTAGATCTTCCCACTAGCCATGCAGACATCGGCATATGCTGTTCCACCTTGCCTTGAGGAAAGTTTTTATTGTGTCTTTCATGCACTTGGTTCAGGCGGTTAGGCCAAGACCCCCGGCTTGTGTTCTCTGCCCGCGAGACATGGCCACAGTCAGCAGATTCCACCTGCCGGTATAACAGACATTAGGGTTTGTTGCCCTTGCATGTCTGGCATCGTTTACCCCTGTGCAAAACCCAGGCAACTAAATGTTACAAAGGGTATAGAGTACATTATCGACAAGAGTACATACATATAATGTGGTTTTTCCTTAAGTTGTATTAGAATCAAGTAATTATCCTCCTTGAAAAAGGTAATAAATATTACCGAAAGCTCGGAATGATATAGAAGTGTATTACTTACTTTGATAACACCGAGATTCCCAAAAACCTTCCTAAACCTATTTCATATATTACGGTCAATAAAAGATAATTTATCCATTATATATATATATATATATATATATATATATATATATATATACATATATGTTTCATTCTAGATATCTGAAGAAGTGGACGATGTTTCACGAAAGCTTTTATAAACAATAAATAGTTAATTGAAGATAGTACTACTACTCTGAATACCCAATTACTTATCCTACGTATATATATATATATATATATATATATATATATATATATATATATATATATTATATATTTATCCAGATCACTTTCCCGTTCAATACGATGAACTTTTTCACCGTAACGCACATAAATACTTCCATAGTGAGACCACACATTTTTTCCTGAAAAACTTTTGACAGCCAACTTTAATAACCTCACTCGACACTGAGTTAAATCCTCCTTGACAGCAATTCCCGTATTCTTCAAAATTTTACGTTTTTTCAAGACGGCGGCTCGCTTGTTTACATCCCGGAACTGTATTAATGAAGCCGGCGGCTTATCGGGTGATGCACTTTTTGCCGCTGTTTGGTGACAATTCTCAACGTCTGTTGGACTGATATCAACCTTCATTTATCCTTGAATAATTTAACAATACGATACAACAGGACTTCACTCTTCTCATACTTCAGCCCAAAGATGCGGAGATTCCTATTTCTTGAATGCTGCTCCTGCTTATCGAGGCACCTTTTCAGTTCCTCATTTTCCTCCCTTGTTTCGGCTACTTCCAGCGAAAGAAGTTTGAAGTCTTTCTCGATTTCCGAGAATTTTTCATTGATTTTAGCATCAATCTTGTCCATGAGTGAACAAATGAAGCGATTCTGAAATTCCTCACTCATGATCGTTGAGATGATTTGTTCAGAAACTATCTTTCTAATGTCTTCAATGTCGTTCCTCAGCAGCACCATTTTGTAGGTTAAGGATCTAATCTCGACTTTTACACAACAAAGGAAAAACTTAAATAACTGAGAGGCACTAGTTTATCAATGCCTTAATTAATTCCTGTGTCGAAAAAAGAGGACTTTTCCCTCGTAAAATATTAAATTTGTAGGAACACAGAGAGCACGTCTAACTCACTCGCTCGCCATATGACTTTTTTTTTAAACTTGATACTTATCTAACCCAACAGTCATATACTTGACAACGTAGCAAAAATTGAATTCTTTTGATATCTTCGACAGAGTTGCATTCAGCCAAGGTGCCCAACTTTTCGGGTATGTCTGGAGCAGGACGGGAAACCCTGTCCTCAACAGTGATTACTCGTGTCTGCAAAGATAATTTGGAATTTGAAGGTTGACTGATCGAAGGTGTGCCAGAAAAATGCTATTCATATTCAAGATTCTGAATGGTCACTTCGATTCAACAGAGTTGTTATCCCTGATTAATTTAATATACAGGGTCCGGCAGAGGACTCGGACATTTAAAAAACAAACCTAATCTCGATAATAGTTACTCAAAAAAATTTTATTGAAAGATTTAGATTAAGAATTTCAAAGAATTTTGGAATTTCATGTGTGGCAAATCACATCAGTCAGGTGGCGTCCTTGTTTCGCGATACACTTCAACAGTCAACATTGCTCTCTCAACTGCGGTGACTTATTCGGGGTTTCTGTTGGTTAACTCTTGCTGTGAGATATCCCCACAGAAAGTTCAGCAGCATGCTGGCGAGCAGATCGACTCGGATTGCGAAGAATTGCTTGACGCACTCATTCAACTTCTGAGGTGTTCGAATTGTTCCTCGAGCCCCTGATGGTATTTTCCTCATCGATTCACCTCCTGTGCGAAGTGCTTCTATCCAAAGAAGAATGGTGTTTCGAGAAGGGACAACCGATTTTGGTGGATATTGAAATGGCGACGAAACTCACTCTGAACGTCCGTGACGGACTCGTTAATAATAGGCAACTGCTTTGCGAATCGTTGGTGCTCTCGCACATGAATTTCTGCGATGTGGTTTATGGACCATGTTTGACTGTTTTTGATGTGAATCGTGTTCAGAAACTTCAAAACTGCTGTTTAAGATACATTCATGGGATTAGAAAGTATGAACCGATAACGCATACATTGAAGCTAACTGGGTGGCTGAGTATGAAGCATAGAAGGCAGCTTCACTCTTCTGTTCTTTATTTCAATGTGATAAATGCTACACCACTTGATCTCTACAGTAGAATAAAGCTTCGTTCTAGTGTTCATTGCGTCAATGTGCGATCTCGTGAAGATATATCCATTCCTATGCACAGAACTTCCTTATTTGAGCGGGCCTTTTCTTATCAAGTACCTAAGATCATGAATGAATTGAAGTTTGATTACAGGAATATTACGCTTGATAAATTTATGTTACACATACGAAACAACTTCAGAAATGATCCATTGTACAACGGATCCTGAATATCTTTCTCGTTATTTGACTGGTGTGGGTGGTCGTTTCCGTTGAGCTTTACAATGCAGGGGCATTCGGTTAGTTATTTTTTGAAAATTTATTGTGCAGCAGGAATTAATTATTCTTTTTTTATAAACAAAGTTTGTGCTCTCCTCAAGGAGAATATTGTATATGTGTGTTCTGATAAGAGGTTAGATGGAAGAACAGACGCATTATTTTGGGTATACTTTTTTTTCATTAATTTTTTTCTTTGTAAAATTATTTTATACTTACTTGAGATTATGCGAACTGAATCTCGCCCTTTCATATGTTGTAAATTATTGTAACAAGATGTTTCTAAATTATTGAATAAAGACCTTTATTATTATTATTATTATTTGTTATTATAGAAGTAACGGTCGTAAGCGAAAACGCGGTGCTCTACCTTCCACAGGTCCATGATTGCAACTGGTAAAAAAAAGGTAAGCCCAACCACAGTATAGAAACTAAACAGTGGGTGCACTCTCGATAAAATGAACTGAATTTTTTCTCCATTGAGATTTCGCGCATACCTCGGCGCGCATGATGAAGTTGCTAGGATCTGCAATCAGTTTAACGGCAATTTGAAATATTCGAAGTGTTAATTTCGCGAAGTGCTTCATTCCAAAGATAATAGAAATGAAATAAGATTAAATATAAGATGGGAAGAATTTTGTCAAAGTAACTTTTTTAATAGTGATATTTAAAAATCATATACCTACCAGTGACATTATATTCATTATAATTTCGTCAGAAACGACTCATAATGTAGTAATCCAGGAAATTATGGCACATTTCTTCCAAAAAAAAATTCTTTACACATAAACGTTCATATTTGATAACGATCATATCTAATTATTGTGATAAATGCTTTAACATGATAATTCATTTTGCTACAACTGAAAATTGCCTTTTTCGTATTTAATAAATTCTTCCTTCTGATTATTTCAGAAATCCCAGTTCTATATTAAGCCGCATCCACATTATGCCGCTGTGTGCCGAGCTGCTTTGCCAATCGTAAAAATCCCATCGGCAAAGCCAACGAGAGAGGACGCATCCACATATGCGTTGGCTTCCCCGTCGACATTCATTCAGTCGCACAAAGTTCCCCTAGGAGGATTTACTGATTCCTTCAGCCTCAGTTATTATAATTGAAAATGAAAAGAAAATACGGCGTAAGCGAGAAAATACGGCGTAAGCGACGGTTTTGGGTACGGCCAAGCCTTCGAAGTAGAGAACGGTACTGATCGATCAATTGTAGGACGTTTTCGTTTGTCCATGCGTCCTACCAACATGCGTGTACACCCTCTGAATATCTGAATCGCTACTGAAGCCGCTCGAGGCCAGCGGTATAGTTCTCACTATACATTTCCATTGGCTTCTTTTGATGGAGACCGACAGTTGAGCGATTTTTTCAGCGGCACACAGCGGCACGTTGGCACGAGCCGACGATGCATCCACATACACAGCGGCTTTGCCGTGCGGCCTGGCCGCTCGGCACACAGCGGCATAATGTGGATGCGGCTTTATAAATAAATTAAAAATAGCAAAAAGTTTATATTTAGTGTGATCGTCCCAACGAGAAAATACAACTGCGTAGTGCAATGAATTCGTCATTCGCCTTTGTTCAAATGAATTTTTAGGTTAGACTCACTGAGATATGCGCGAGTCCGAAATGGATTGAAGGCCCAACCGAATCCAACGGCCCCTTCCCTGCATCTGGTCCAATAGATGGGGATGGGGAGTACGAGCCGTTTCAAAAACGTCCGGGTCCTCTGCCGGACCCTATTTTCTTGGCTAACCAGACGGATGAAATTGTTTAGCGTAGCGTAGAGTATAGAAGGACAAACTTGAGTTTGAACTCATTCCTAAGAACTGAAAAAGTCAGTAACCTCTCAGCAGTAAAGTCAGCTTTTTCGACATCTCCTTAAAATTTTTCAAATGTCAAATTAATAATGTACTTGTTTTAACCTCTTGCAGAAAAAAATGTTTTGTTTTCTCTCTTTTTTCAAATCAAGCTTTCTCGTTGGTATATGATTTTTTTTAAATATTTTTCTGAAAGTTTGTAATTAAGAGTACATTTCTAATTGTTAACTATGATTATTATTGTTAAAAACGTTGATTCTGTATTGGATATGTTTTCCTGGTTGTTATCCCTATCTTGCAATAGAAAAAATGGTTAAATATTCATCCAATAATTCATACCATTAGATTCTGTGAATTTCTGGTGTATTTATAGAATGTGATGGTCATCTTTAAGAAACTGGCGGATATTGGTGGAATTTCGTGTTCGGGATAGATTAATCACATTTATGAAAAACTATGTCCCGGGAATAATTCCATTCGATAGAATCGTTTGCGAGATATAACTGAAAATTAAATATTTTCAACAGCCTGTATCTTTTCAACCAACACGATTCGAAAAAATGGTAAAGAAAAAAAGTGTTTCTTTTGACTCCATTAATTCACGGATAAAATATATGTACGAAGTCGAAGAATCACCCCGTATATTTGTATTGTGATCAAATAAATTGTAAAATCCATACTTTGTTGTCGCTATCATCCTAGACAATGCTAAACCCTATCTCCGGATCGCAGCTGCCCTGGTGGCGTTGCTATTTCCCATTTGTTTAGAAAATTATAGCTGGCGCCCTACAAAAATGTTACCGACGCAGACCCCTGGTACGAAATGGCGACATAGCCTCGTTACAAGCGATGTATATTGTTTCTTCGATGTCGTTGCTACAGCGCTTTGTTCGAATTTCTCCATGATAAAATTGCAATTACAGGACTCAAAGTGTTTCCCATGGTGACACCGTGCATTTTGCTCATGAAACTCCCGTTCCACTGAATATAGCTATTTGAAATTTTTAAGAATTTCTGTGGCCTTAATCAAAGTGACAGTGCTTCGTGTAATCAATGTTTTGTGTAACAAACCCAAGGTCACAGAATTTTCCCATAATACCGAATTTTTTCTCAACTACCTCCTCCTATATTTCCTGATTCGTGAATGAACTCTTTTACAGAGTGCAATATCCAGAAACTCATTCCCGTAATTGAAAGAACGCGAAGTGAGCATGAATTGAATAATCAAATTGAAAAGTCAATGAATTTTCCAAAGATTGTATCGAAACTTAGAATTTTATATTTTTTTGAATTCTGCGAATGAGGATTATTTCACTCTGAATGAATACTTTTCATTGATAAAATCATCAAGATAAGTTTTTTTAGATCCTTCGAATGTATAGATCTTCTTGTGAGCAATGGAGCTAAGTTTTGTGAAAGAGATATTATTGGTCGTGTTCCATTGCACTATGCAGCTGCTCAAGGCCATTATCAATGTGTGTTCACCCTCGTTGGTATTGGAACTCCTCTTTCTTCTGAAGATAATCAAGGTTGCACGCCGCTACATCTAGCTGCAGGATATGATTTAGAGAGTAAATGTGTTGACTACTTTTTGGAACATCGAGCAGACCCATCAAGAAAGGATAAAAAAGGTTTTACCCCTCTGCATTATGCTGCTGCAGGTAAATAAGAAATGATGCTGCTTATTTAGTTCATTTTCAGTTCATAACTCAGAACTCAGTGCAGTTTTACTGCGAAATTCATGAAAATGTGTATGATTGTCATTCTTCTACGCCCTTCATCACGGATGGCTTTACGAAAATTGTTTACCAAAAGAACCCCAATTATTTTTCAGTTTCCTTCCTACCCTAGAAACACGGTCACCTGAATTTAGATTTCGGCCAACTTCGTACCAGCCTCCACGATCTACTGGGCGCGCGGTATACCCGTGCCTGAAACTCGTGGCTGCTTTCATACTGGGGACCGGTAGATAAGTAACTAATATTTAATTTTTTCAGGTAATAATACTAAGGCTGGGTTGAAGCTGTTGGAATCGCTTGATAATAAAATTTGCAATGAAAATGCATATTCAACATTGGTAACCCCACTACATTTTGCTGCCAAAGTTGGAAATTGTGAAATTGTCAATAAACTTATTGAGAATGGTTCGGATGTGAACGCTCAAGATGAACAAGGTATGAGGCTTAAATATCCTTGAGTGAGAGGTGCAACATTTCCTTTCATATTCGAAATCAAATATATTTCAAGCCTTTCTGTGTAAATGATGTAACTTGTCTTACCTCGCTATCTTTTACCTGGGAACTCATTCGGTTAAAGATCATTCGGGCGCCGGCTATTAAAAAGGGGAATATAGCAAACCAACCAAGGCAGCTTCTAGTCGATGAAGAGTTCGGGTTTTGTCTTAAATATTAGCGACAACCAGTAATTCAAAAAGCCGAGGTTTAATAGTTTATTTAATAACAACAAGAATAATTTATATACAATATACATATACGGTTAGATCAGACTGAGTATTCCTAGAGTGAAAGGAAGGGAAAGCAGAAAAACATTTATGATACTGTGAAATGAAATGTGAATATCTACAGGAAGAAGTATTATTACGACTTCGGACGTTAATTAGATCATCAATGAGGTGGCTACCAGCATTAAAACCTAATCAAGTGGTGTTGAACAATGAACAGACACAGTCTTTCTCTGCTTTAGACCCCTACTGAAGATTTCGGTAATCCTCAGTCACCCAACTGTGGTGAGTGTGCACTCTGTCTCAGATGTGTTGCTCAGGGCTGCCGTCGGACGGGAAAAAGGGGTTCAGTAAAAGCGTCTCGCCAATAATCAGTCGCTAATAATTCGAAAAGTTTCTAAAAACTTTATACAGTCAAACCGAAATTTTGTCGAACGAGTCCTAATCGGTGCGTATCTCCCTTTCATAATCTCCGGAGGGGGTCAGAAAACATCAGTGAAAAATCGTCAAACTTCTCGAAAATTCCTGGCGGTAAAAATCTTTCCTGTTCTAGCTCATCGCCTAACATGAAGATTTGGAGCAACCGGGTAATCAGAAATAAACAGCGTTTAATACCTGGCTCTTCTGTGAAAAACGATAACACATCACAACCTGGTACTTTTTTATCTTAACGGTTTACTTCTGATTTATTTAAATGAAATACTGAAAAACCCAAATATTTGAATGGAAAATGCGTACGGAGAATCTGATTTCGAAAATGAACATGAACTAGTTATTTGAAATATGAAACACGAAATAATAATTTGAATATTGTCGGCTTAATTCGTTAACCAGCCAAATCCATTCTAAAACAATGAACTTGGCAGGTTAACGAATTAGGCCGACGATATGAAACATGAAAGAGAAATGTGACTTTTTCCCACAGAAATATTATGCTTCGTTAAAATGATGAATGAATAACATTATTCTAGAAGAATTTCTCGAGAAAATTTTTGAAAATCGGCACCCTCATCTTTTGTTCCGGATAACATCATACATCAGACCCCACATGATGTGCTGAAAAAACTTAAGACCTATGGGTGGTATTCTGGGTCGAAAGGTATAGTCTGATAGTTTTAAGACCAGTGGCGTCCCCACAGACTACTAATAATAAATAGACCAAGCAAGTCATTCAATAGCGGGTTTGTTTTGGGAAAGAACATATAAAACGAGATGGGCACATCCGTTAGAGTGAAACACAAACAGAAATGGTCGTTTCCTGGATCACGCCATAGGCGTCTCATGTGGGAGGCGGATTTGTGTATTTAATGTGAAAATATTCGTGTAAGATTAGATTGTCGGTTTAGAATACTTCTTATATAACTGGTTTTCCAAGCTACATGAAAATTGCTTCAAAATTTTGTCTAAATTACAATAATGAATAATTTGAATTTGAATTAGGTGAAGAATGAAAAAAATTAATATTAAACCAGAAGTATGCATTTATTAATGAATTATCAAATGTACATAATGCAAAGGGAGGTATTCAAGGTGAACAGCTGGAAATAGAAATAATTTTTGTAGTTTGAAATTGAGGTTTTATCACAACTAGACAATAACGATATTCGAACATTAGTAGTAGTAGTAGTAAAAAACTTTATTGATACAATGTTTCAAAAAGCTAACGACCTAGGTCTTCCTGCCCATCTATACATTCGTATTGGATAATATTAATTAATTTAGCATTTTTTTATTTAAGATGCCAATCATCTTATCAAAGTGCCTTAAGCATTTCTCTGTAACTTTTCACAGACTAACAATTGTAGAAGAAGCTTGAATTAACTTCCAAAATTGTTTCTGTTCTTGCAATTGAAAAACTATTTGTGTAGATTCTTGTAAACTTCTGCATTTGATGTAAGTAACTCACTTTTTCAGTTTCTGAACTACAAACCTGGATATGTATGCTACAACAATATGGAGTTAAATCCCACACAGCAGATGAAAAACAATTATAATTCACCATTTGCTGTGTGATGTCCTCTTCAAATTTCATATAGTCTGCGCTATTCGAAACATTTTCATTCTCTTCATTAAACGTGAGCCTTTTCCACATTGCCGGTATATATATATATATTCTTATGAAAATAGAGAGCTAAAATAATACAATAAATGTTGAAACAAAAAGTACCTAAGCTGAGGTAAAAAAAGAACGGGGTATCATAACATTCTTCGTATGATACTATAGAATCATACGATACTATCATCACTAGTATCATATGATACTATATTGAATTCCGGCAATTTTCCGACCGAATTTCGCAAAGCTAAGGTAGTAGCAATTTTGAAACGTGGAAAAAATTCTTCTGATCCGAGTAGCTATCGTCCTATTAGTTTATTGAGCGTCCCTTTCAAAATTTTAGAGAGATTGATTCTATTTAGAATAGAATCAACTATTGAAGAAGCATTACAGAACTGTCAGGGCGGTTTTAGGAAAAATAGGAATTGTTGCGATCAGGTTCTTAGCCTCACCACATTTATTGAATCAGGGTTCAATAAAAACTTAAAAACAGGGACAGCATTTGTGGATTTATCAGCTGCATATGATACAGTATGGAAAGATGGTTTAATTTATAAACTATATAATCATTTGAAATGTGGAAAAATGGTAAAACTTTTGGAAAATATGTTATCCGACAGAAGGTTCCGAGTTTTTGTCGATAATAACAGTAGTAATTTCGAAACTTTGAATAATGGTCTTCCACAAGGTTCAGTTTTAGCACCACTTCTATTCAATTTATATTTGTGTGACATTCCATCTACTTCTTCGGAGAAATTTATTTATGCTGATGATATTGTTCTGGCTTTTCATCATTCTAATTTTCAAACATTAGAAAGTACCCTTTCCGCAGATCTGGACATAATGAAAAATTATTTTTTGAAGTGGCGTTTGTGCCCGAATGAAAATAAAACCGAAGTTTCGTGTTTTCATTTGAATAATCACCAGAAATATAGAAAATTGAGTGTAACTTTCGGTTCTTCTCCCTTAAAACATAATTTCAATCCTAGATACCTGGGAATCAAACTTGATTCCTCTCTAAATTTCAACGCCCATTTAGATGATCTGCGTTTGAAACTTAAAACATTGCCGGTATCTGGACCTCTTATTTCAGCATGAACTAATAAGCGTTTGAAAGCACTTTCAAACTGTCTCGCAGTATTATTATTATTACCAACTTTTGCCCTTATTTCACCAGATGGTTTCGATATAGTTTGATATATATTAAAACTTTTTTCAATGACATATGTCTGATATAGTGCTTTCAAATTCTTTATGCATATTAAGAATCCCAGAAATTCAGTTTTTCGACATGAAAATATTACAGGTACATTTTCTAATTCAATTCCAATTATGTATTCTGACACATAATCCAAAAAATTGAAAAAGCAACCTGGCTAGCAGGTGACAATGGTTTTTTTGAACATATAGTATTTCTTGAATTGCAGATCATTGAAATTCTGAATGAATTTGGCAGTTGCATGGACACTGAAATCAGAAAGCTTCAAATCGTCACACAAGTATAGCAAAGTATCAGCTACATCTGCTACACTATTGCTTTATGTTTGCATGGCAATTGTGACTTTCATCTTTTCTCTCTGCAATGTCTGAACCTTTTTACGAAGAGAGAAAATTGTTCTCTTCATGACTAAGAATTTTTTCCCTGTTTTAGTAGAACTAAATTCTTCTTCATCCATATCTTCAACATGGGTTTTTCTGAAAACACAAAAATGTACTTCAATACTAAATTTTTTAATGTGATACAAAGCTTACCTTCTTCGTCTCATTGCAGGTTTATTGGATTTTTTGGTTGACATTTTCTGTGGATGTGGTTTTTTTGTTAAATACTCTACTGTTTCTGAAGCTGTTAATATTCAGATAGATAAATTAGCCTTTTTAGATGCAGTGTTTGTTGACGATGATGCAACACTTTAAAACGATAGAGAAGGTCTGGAAATTAAACTTATGTAATATTTCTGGCACTTCAAAATAATCAATCAATTTTTTAACATTCTGAAAGGAAATTGAAGATCCAAAAAATAAAAATCATATCATACATAATAGCAATGAATAAAAAATACTTACAAATTACCACATACAGTTCAGAATCCGGGAATAATTGCATCCTGAGGCTGGGGGTCTCCTTCAAATTGCTGTGTTCTAATACTACTTCTGGACAATTTCCCACATTTTGGAATGTGGTCGAAAGACTGAAAGTTTCAATTATATATTGTATATAAATTTATCGATGTAAAATATAAAACAATATGAAAAGAGTCTTCCGGGCTTATTGGCCGTGGTCTATTAGGAATAATTTCACCTAACGTTTCGCCTACAACTTCGGTAGGCATCTTCAGAGGATTCTCGGTCTAAGGTTGTACCTCGAACGCTGAATTTCTGACACTGGCGCGTTCGAACCGGAAACGTCATCTGCGCGCCAGTTTATGGCGGGAAAAAGTGGCGCGTCAACGTGCGCGATGCTGATTGGCCCATCGCTCCCGCTTCGTGTCGGCTTGATCTTTGTTTTTTCTAAGGTCGGTAACCAGGCGCTATGCAAGAAAGGGGTCTCCTCTTTTCTATTTATGTTATTTTTGTGTTTATAAATTTCAATTGCTTCCATGTTCAGCCTGGGATAGTAACTTCTAATATTGGAAATAATCTCCGCTTTTGAGAAATCTATGTTGTGTCCATCTATTAGCGCATGTTCTGCTAGTGCGGATTTTTCTGTCTGATTCAGTCGACAGCACCGTTCGTGTTCCTTAATTCTTGTGTTAATACTTCGCTTTGTTGTGCCAATATAGACTTTGCCGCAGTCACAAGGTATTCTGTAAATACCAGCTTGTGAAAGTGGGTCAATTTTGTCTTTGGTTGTTTTGATCATTTGCCCAAGTTTTTGTGTCGGCTTATAAATGGTCTCGATGTTGTGCCTTTTCAGTATTTTTCCAATTCTATCTGTGACCTTGGGGATGTATGGTAAGATGGCTCTCCCGTTAGGTGTGATTTGTGATGTGTTATCATCACGGGTGGAAGTTTTTGTTCTTATTGCCCTCTGAATTTCTTTGGTATTATAGCCATTGGCGATGAATGCATTCTGTAAATGTTCAAGTTCATCCTCCAGAAATTCCGGCTCGCATAATCGTCGGGCTCTTTCTACGAGTGTTTTGATAACTCCTCGTTTCTGTTTGGGGTGATGATTAGACTCCTTATGTAGATATCTGTCAGTGTGGGTTGGTTTTCTATAAACCCTGTGTCCTAGTTTCCCATTAGGCTTTCTAGTTACTAAGACGTCTAGAAATGGTAGTGCACCATCCTTTTCAACTTCCATTGTGAATTGAATATTTGGGTGCCTACTGTTGAGATGGGTTAAGAAAGCTTGCAATTCTTCATCTCCGTGACCCCAAATGACGAAAGTATCGTCTACATAACGTAGCCACGTAGATGGTTTCTTCGATGTCGATTCGATGGCACTTTGTTCGAATTTTTCCATGAAGAAATTCGCAATTGCAGGACTTAGAGGGTTTCCCATGGCGACACCGTCTATTTGTTCATAGAACTCGCCTTTCCACTGAAAATAGCTGGATGTTAGGCAAAGTTCAAAGAGCTTTGCTATGTCATTCGGGAATATCTCCGAAACGTAGTTTAGCGATTCTCTGATGGGAACTAATGTGAACAGAGACACAACATCAAAACTAACGAGTCGGTCATTTGGTCCCAACTGGATGTTCTGCAGCTTTTCTACAAAGTGAGTAGAGTCCTTGACAAAGGTTTCCGTGTTTCCCACATAAGGTCTCAACATCGTCGTTAAGACTTTGGCTAAATCGTATGTTGGCGAGTCAATGGTACTAACAATTGGTCTCAATGGGACATTATCCTTGTGAATTTTCGGAAGTCCGTATATGCGCGGAGCCCTTGCTTCACTTTTACAGATTCTCTTTTTAGTTTCTTCATCTAGAGAAGAAACTTTTATGAGAGCCTTTGCTTGTTTGATTTTGGATGAGGTAGGATCTCTTCTGAGTTTAGTGTAGTTTGAAGGCTCTAACAACTCCCTCATTTTGAAATCATAGTCTGACGAATTCATTACTACCGTTGCGTTTCCTTTATCAGCTGGAAGGATCACAATGGATGTGTCCTCATTGAGATTCTTTATGGCTTTGTATTCCTTGAAATTTATATTACTTTTTGATGGTTTAGCCTTCCTGATAATTCTGGAGGCTTCAGTCCTCACTTCCTCAGCTGTAGCCTCAGGCAAAGACCGAATTGCTGCCTCAACATTAGCTACTATATTCTCCACCGGAATTTGTTTTGTTCGAATGGAGAAATTGTTTCCTTTTTCAAGGACAGATTTCTCCTCCTGTGTTAATGTCCTCTTGGACAAGTTAATCACAGTTTCTTTTCTGTTCGGAACTGAAGGAACAGATGATTCCTGCAAGCGCGAGAATTTATTTTTGAGGCGTTTAGTATTACTGAACATTCGACCCTCCATGGATTTCTGGGTTATGTTACTGATAGAGGTCCAGTCTGCTGGTGTTAAGGTCATTATTAGATTATTTTCTAAAAGCCTGATATTCTCGTCGATATTGACAAGTTTTTGGCGGGAATAACGAATCCTTTCCCTTAGTAAGGCGCACTCAGCCTCTACTCACTTTGTAGAAAAGCTGCAGAACATCCAGTTGGGACCAAATGACCGACTCGTTAGTTTTGATGTTGTGTCTCTGTTCACATTAGTTCCCATCAGAGAATCGCTAAACTACGTTTCGGAGATATTCCCGAATGACATAGCAAAGCTCTTTGAACTTTGCCTAACATCCAGCTATTTTCAGTGGAAAGGCGAGTTCTATGAACAAATAGACGGTGTCGCCATGGGAAACCCTCTAAGTCCTGCAATTGCGAATTTCTTCATGGAAAAATTCGAACAAGTGCCATCGAATCGACATCGAAGAAACCATCTACGTGGCTACGTTATGTAGACGATACTTTCGTCATTTGGGGTCACGGAGATGAAGAATTGCAAGCTTTCTTAACCCATCTCAACAGTAGGCACCCAAATATTCAATTCACAATGGAAGTTGAAAAGGATGGTGCACTACCATTTCTAGACGTCTTAGTAACTAGAAAGCCTAATGGGAAACTAGGACACAGGGTTTATAGAAAACCAACCCACACTGACAGATATCTACATAAGGAGTCTAATCATCACCCCAAACAGAAACGAGGAGTTATCAAAACACTCGTAGAAAGAGCCCGACGATTATGCGAGCCGGAATTTCTGGAGGATGAACTTGAACATTTACAGAATGCATTCATCGCCAATGGCTATAATACCAAAGAAATTCAGAGGGCAATAAGAACAAAAACTTCCACCCGTGATGATAACACATCACAAATCACACCTAACGGGAGAGCCATCTTACCATACATCCCCAAGGTCACAGATAGAATTGGAAAAATACTGAAAAGGCACAACATCGAGACCATTTATAAGCCGACACAAAAACTTGGGCAAATGATCAAAACAACCAAAGACAAAATTGACCCACTTTCACAAGCTGGTATTTACAGAATACCTTGTGACTGCGGCAAAGTCTATATTGGCACAACAAAGCGAAGTATTAACACAAGAATTAAGGAACACGAACGGTGCTGTCGACTGAATCAGACAGAAAAATCCGCACTAGCAGAACATGCGCTAATAGATGGACACAACATAGATTTCTCAAAAGCGGAGATTATTTCCAATATTAGAAGTTACTATCCCAGGCTGAACATGGAAGCAATTGAAATTTATAAACACAAAAATAACATAAATAGAAAAGAGGAGACCCCTTTCTTGCATAGCGCCTGGTTACCGACCTTAGAAAAAACAAAGATCAAGCCGACACGAAGCGGGAGCGATGGGCCAATCAGCATCGCGCACGTTGACGCGCCACTTTTTCCCGCCATAAACTGGCGCGCAGATGACGTTTCCGGTTCGAACGCGCCAGTGTCAGAAATTCAGCGTTCGAGGTACAACCTTAGACCGAGAATCCTCTGAAGATGCCTACCGAAGTTGTAGGCGAAACGTTAGGTGAAATTATTCCTAATAGACCACGGCCAATAAGCCCGGAAGACTCTTTTCATACCAGTATATCCGGTCGTGAAAGCCTTAAACTATTCATTATAAAACAATACATGAGCAGGAAGACCTAGGTCGTTAGTTCTTTGGATGATTTAATAAAGTTTTTATCAGAACTATTATTATTTTATATATAGATAAATTTATATACATAGTTGCAAGAAAATGAATATTGATACTTACACATCGATATCAGACATAACTCTACCCTGGGTTGCTTCTTTGGGGACTGCCCTCTGATATATCAGATATCGATAACCTACGACTCCCAGTACTTTTACTGGGAGAAGTGCTAAAATATCAATATGGCTATTAATATTATTAATTCTTTTCTCAAACTTATCTCTAATACCAATGAAAATACTCACCTTAGTGTCTCAGGGTCCGAATAAATTATAAATTTGAATTAGAAGATCATTTGGTTTTAATATGCGTTTTCCAATATTATTCTTAATTATATTCTTACAATTGAAATGCCTTGAGCATTTAAGATATGTCCCATCTTCATCCAAACCAAGAAGAGAAAACCAAAAATTCCTTACTTCGATATTTTTGGGAAATCTATAAGAAATTTGAAATTAAAGCTTTTAAATTTGAAGTCCTCGAGGTACGAGTCGACCCTGAATAGGAAAACAAACATTAAGTTAACCTATACTTACGTATGTAACGATATTTCTTCGTTTCCAAGATCTTTGGGATTTATTTGTCCCACAATTTTTGATACTTTTGAGAATGAATATCAGAGGATTCAGACTACAAAACACTTTCTACAACGAATATTTCGAAAATAATTTCAAACTTTGACACATTGAACAGGTCAACATTACCAGAGCACAGCATTGCCAAATTGCGTTGAATTTCAGATGTTTTACTTTTCGACTAAGATTTCAGGAAAAAATATTCAATGGTTTTTTGATGATAAATTTTTAATTTATCGAATTTGACATAATAAGATTTAACTTATACGATTTGTTCTGCGTCTTGGCAAGTTTTTGTTCAATTTTTAGACCAGTTCTGAATATTCTGATTTTAAATCCAACTCGATATAGCTGAACGTCGCATACAGGCGGCAACAACGCAAGTAAACAAATTCAATGTTCGTTCACATCAAAACGTAAACATACTCGGTCTAGTTATATTAATACTCTATGGGCGTAACGTACACCCCCCCAGCCACCCCGTTGGGGGGGGGGCGGGGTCTGGGGGCCCAGTTGTTGAACTTCTTATTTAATTTTTTCTTTATCTTTTTAAGAACCAATTGATGGTAAAAACTAATTATCTGCTAATTAATTTAAATTATTAAAGAAATTGTCGATGTATCAGGCTTATCAGACAGCAAAGATTTATAAATTTTTGATATGATTACTCATATTGAGTCTAGCTAAGTCTAAAAATCTTATCTTATAAATGTGATTTACAAGGAAATTTTTAAAGTATATATCGGTTCAAATCAATGCAGTTCGTTTTTGGGATATTATAATGCACTACTGAAAGAAATTAAAAAATCAAAATGAAATCGAAATTTTGTTTGTAGCGTCAGTAGTTTTTGTGTGATATTAGAAAAACCAACAACAAGAAAATTTCAAACTTTTTCAAGTATCGTTTTTTTGTCCTCAGGTGTGGGAACATTTTTTTTTTGCTTAACCGCTATAATATTCATGCAGCTTTAATTCCTGGTTTTTAGATCTTCATACGTCCTTTTGTCTTCGATTTTTGATATCTCAGCAACCATCAGTGGAAATAACAGTTATGCAACTGTTGCGGAATCGTCCGGTGCCACATGCGGTACAAACCCAACACGCTTTGTATTTATGCTAGGTAGCGGTAGCGGAATCTTCGTCCGGTGAATGAGGCCAATGATCACAGAGAAAGTTTTCGGTTAGTTTCAAGAACCAGAATTAACTCCCTTCAACGGATTTTTATTGTTTTTCCGAGAGTATTTTTTTTTCTCTTTTTCACAAGAATTTGTAAATGCAACGAAAAGAAGGCTTCTTGTGTTTTTTTAGAAAACCATGCGCTGGATCGAACATAGTAAGAAAACCAATAATGTAAAGTGTGCTTTCTAGAGTTCAATATGTTGACAAAAACCCTACGAAGAGCCAAATCAATCCATCTAGTCAATTTTTCGTTTCACTCGATCGAATTTTCGAAAAAATTAGAAAATCATCATTTTTGCTCTGAAAAGCTCATTTTCTTCGAAAAAAATTCGAGCTCCCACAATTTCATCGCAGATAGTGCTTTGATTTCCAAAAAATTTCAAGAAAAGAGTTAAAGCCGGCATTAGCATTATACAAAGCGTACCTACCATGTGTGGAGTTTGGGCGGTCGGATTTCCGCTTATGTGTTTGTGTGTTTTTGTTTGAAGCGTTGAGGTTTCGAAAAAAAAACAATATACGAAAAGCGTGTGAAACAGGACGTATTAACTTTTTGCGTAAAAATCATTTATAATATAATAATGAAATGCAACGACATAAATGAGTTGAAAATTATTAGTTCCTCATCTTTGCTAAAGTTCTTCCGAAAAACAAAGGAAAAATTAGCTTTTTGATAGGGATGGGGCCCGGTAGCAGTCGTTGGGGGGGGGCTGGCTGGGAAACGTTACGCCACTGTTTAAGACTCTATCTTTTATAACTATCTCAGAACTTCTTCGGGAAAAAAAAACGCACACATCGACATCAAGAAAGAAACTTGTTTCAAGTTTCTCAATTCATCAAATTGTTCAGTGAAAGGCGTCACAGGTAATACCATTGTACGATTTTTATAAAATTGTAATACAATATTCATATCACGCCAATTTAGTGTCCATAAGGCTTCAGAACAGCTACATATTCGACATGTACTAAAATCAGCACGTTTTGACGTGATACAAGAAGCTGTGGAACTATACCTTTTCAAAACATAGAAGAATTAAAATTGGTACACCTCAGAGACAAAATCTTCATAAACAACTTCGATATTTATAGCAATTAGATGTGATGTAATGAGTGAAAACTACAAAACAGTGACATTCAATTGTGTCAAAATGAAGTTCCACATGTCCAATCAAATGCTAAAAAAGAAATCTGTACTTTCTCTTTCACTGAATGAGATTTTAGCAGTGGCTCGATTCAGGGCCCGCTTGCTAGTTTCTCGAAGTGATGGAAAAAGCCCAATTCTTTTTGCGACTGTGAAGCCTTTACGGAGGCCACACCGAGAACATTTTTGAAACATAGAAGAATTCAAATTGGTAATCATCGAAATAAATGCCAATTTCAGTTCTCAGGCTCACAGATCTTTTTATCATGAGATTGGAGAAATGATATAAGATTTTGTCATTGAGATGAAAGATATACCGGTTTCAGCCTTGTTTGGCATCATCAGTATCTTATACACTTCAGAGACAAAATCTTCATAAAAACCTTCGATATTTATAGCAATTAGATGTGATATAAGGAGTAGAAACTACAAAACAGTGACATCCAATTGTGTCAAAATGTGTGGCCCCCGTAAAGGCAAAAAATTTTTCTTTTTCTTATACCTTTTCAATTTCAAATTGGGACTCATCAGATCTCATTGGGAATAATCGAATATAATTTCTTTGGAAGAAAAATCGAATCAAGGCAATAACGATGAGTAATTCACTCAAGTTGTACACAAAAAAAATAGAAGGATGTCTCGAAAAAACTGGGAACTACAGAAGTCTCGGATGAAGCAAATGAAACTGTCTTCTCTGGGGGTGAGCGGAAAGTGTATCGTGTAAAAAGAGTAGCATAATAAGGATTACCTTTCGAAAAACCTGGATTCAATGGAGATACAATAACTGTCAAGGAAATTCCTAGTGAAGAAAACCAACTGAAGAGATTCGTTGTTACTGCTCCCACACCGGAATTCTGGCCGAAATACGTTGCTGTGAAGCGGTTTTACCTTGGACGGCACCGTCAATTTCTCAATCAACAAAGTGGACATTTTTATGAAAGAAAAAACCTAATTACGATAACAGTTGAACCAACAAGACCAAATAAACAAAATACGTGTGTATCATCATTTCATGTCATATGACGCGTTGCAAGTAGTCGTGTCTGTTAGCGCTCCGGCAGTTAAAACTTAAACAAAATCGAGAAAATCAGTAATTAGCTAGTGCTACTCATAATTGATCAGAATGGGCCCAAAGATCTCTGATGATATGAAAACAGCCTTGAAAGAAGCTCTGAAGGAACTTCTTACCGACGATGACTTAATAGAAAAACTGTTATCGAAGTTTACAGATAAGATTCATGCCTTGCAAGGAACTGTAAACAAACAAGAAATAGTTATCCAGCCGCTGGAAAAACGAATACAGAATTTACAACAGGACAGTAAAATGAACAATATTTGTATTCATAACTTAAATGAGGAGATTGGAGAAAAAACCTCAGAGAAAGTATTAAATTTTTTCAATACTAAAATGAAACTGAATATGAAGAGGGAAGACATAGTCAAAGCATACAGAGTTGACGCGAAAGAGGATAAAAATAGACCAAGTATCGTCAAGTTCGAGAAATGCCATCATAAAACCGTGACGTTTAAAAATTGCAAATTATTGAAGGGAACAGAAATAGGTATAGTTGAGGACTTGCAGAGAAAACAAATTCAACTTTATATGGAGGTCACCAAAATATATGATAGGAAGTTGGTCTACACCCAGTTCGGAGCTGTATTTCTGAAGATAGACAATCGAATTTAAAAGATTAATGACTTGGCAGATCTTTAACTAGCAGATAAATAAGCTCAATTCCATATTATGCAAAGTAAAATTATCTTTTATTTCTTGGTTGAAGGATTTAGAGCTCTGGTCTATCTTGGTGAATTTCATTTTTTCTTTCCTTTTTTTTCTCGTTTTGGAAATTATTTTACGGAGTGAGCAGACTTGGATTTGCTTGCATTTCGATATCTGTGTAAATGTCACTTGACTAGTTCGATGAGGTGGATAGGTATGGTGGTCTGGATTCGGAGATTTTCGACGGGATTCGCGATGTGCAATATTTATCGGATCAAAGTAACTTCAACATACTACACTTCAATATTCGTAGCATTCGTAAAAACTTTGAAGAGTTAATAATATACTTACATCGAATAGAACTGAACAACATAGATGTTATTGTACTTTCAGAAACATTCAAAGTGGATAATCTGGACGATTTTAAGATAGGGGATTCGAAGGGTTTTTATCTTCAAATAATAAAAATGATAGACGCATCTTGTATATTCGGGATACGATAAATGTTGAAATTGAAAATTATATAAATCATGAAACAAATCTCATGGGATGTATTTCAAGGGTGAATGGTGAAGCATATGGTCTGACAGCTTGTTATAGATCGAAAAATTCAAACCTAAACACATTCTTGGAGAAACAACAGGACTATCTCGGTGAGTTGAGAGCATAAAAAACAGAATTATTTGTGGGTGACTTGAATATAAACATTAATGATCAAAAAATATTGAAGTTACTTACCTAAATATTTTGTCTGAACATGGATTATTTCCAACTAGGAAAAGTGAAAAATCATCAACCATAATCTCAAAACGCCTTATTTAAATGATAAAAAAGAAAAAACAAATCAATCAATCAATCAATCAATATTTATTTATTCCCTTAAGACATACAAATATGTATGGGACATGTCAAACAGAGCAAAAAAAAAATCGTACAAAAAATCTGTGTAACACATTAAAGAAGAAAATTTACACTTTGAATATATACCTACATCTACTAAACATGAGTAGGAAATATTGAATCATTAGTAAATTCCTTAATACTATAGTATGCTTTCGAAAGCATGATATTTTTCACAAGTTTTTTGAATACTGGGATTTCAAGTGATCTTATTTGTTGTGGAAGACTATTAAAAAGCTTCACACACTAGTAATAGGGAGATGACTCGTATTTTGTGGTTTTGTGTTTAGGAAAGGATAAAAGATATTTATTTCTTGTAGCATAGGAATTTCTATCGCTTAAACTTTCAAATTTAGTTATGTTTTCCTTGACATAAACTAACCAACGGTAGATGAAGAGTGAAGTGACAGTCATAATATTATATTTGATAAAGATTGGTTTGCAAGAAGCCGGTATTCTAATCTTAAATATCATCCGAAGTACACGCTTTTGAGACAGTAGAATCCTATTGACATTATCAGCATTACCCCATAAAATTATATTATAGTTTAGATGGGAGTGAAAGAGGCTGTGATAGACGCTCAGCACTGACGGTAGAGGAAGTGAGTCCTTGATTCTGCTTATCGCGTAATACGCTCTATTTAATCTTGCACTGATGTGGTCAATGTGCTCATTCCATTTTAGTTTTTCGTCTACGTGAAGACCCAAGAACCTCACGCAGGGTTTAGAATTAACGGTGACATTTTCACAACTGAAGGATAGAGGGAAGCTCATACTTCTAATATTGAAAAAAATCCACTCAGTCTTCTCTAAATTGACCACCAGAGCATTCTGTCGGCACCATCTAACAAATTCTTGCATTATGAGAGAGCACTTGTCTAGTAATTCAGCGTGAGTCTTTGTTGCAATAACGAAGGAGGTGTCATCGGCAAATATGGTGATCAATTCGGCTGTGATATGATCAGGCAAGTCATTTATGAAGAGAATGAATATGAGCGGTCCCAGAATAGATCCCTGAGGAACCCCCAAATCCGAATCAAATAGCTCAGACCAGCACTCATCAATTCTAACGATCACACTTATATCAGTAAGAAAAGAATAAATCCAATCAAGGAAAATACCCCTGAAGCCTAAGCTGAAAAGTTTGTCTACAATGAACTTAAAATTTAGAGAATCGAATGCACGAGATAGATCAAAGTATAACCCAGCGACGTATAATCCGTTATCCAAACTTTTATAGACATAATCGATGAAGGCGATCGCAGCTGTCTGCGTTGAATGGCCCTTCCGGAAACCATGTTGATTCCGATTTAATATTTTATGCTTAGTAAGGTAAGCAACCACACGATCATAAACAATTCGCTCAATCGCCTTTGAAAAAACACTAGTGAGCGAAATAGGTCTATAGTTGCTTAATTCTGTTGGATCATTCTTCTTAAAAATGGGTATAACTGTAGACAATTTAAGGGAGGAAGGAAACCTTCCACTAGAAATTGAAAAATTCACAATATGGGCTAAATGAGGAGATATCAGATCAGCTATCAGCTTCAAAACTTTAGCGGATACTTCATCGAAGCCACAACTTTTATTATTTTTCAAGGCATTTATTGCATTGTGTATTTCATACTCGGACACCGGAAAGAAAAAAAACGTATTTTCTTCCAACTTCGAAGTAGTGCATGAATATGGAAGAGTAGGCCCATAATGGTCAACAAGGCTTTTGTATGCACAGCCTTTCATGTATGCAAAGCCTTTCATGATTCGAAGCTCAATCACTGGCCACTATTGTATCGGCTTAAGTATAACGAACATGAAAACACCTGATAAAATAAAAAAAATACAGAGGAAGACATTGATCATGCTAAACTGTATGAAAAACTTAAAAATGAAAATTGGCAAGAGGTGTTTAAAACAGACGAATCGGTTGAAAAAATATATCAGGCCTCCATTAATAAACTATTATCAATCGTGAATCAGTGTACAGGGTGATTCACTTATCTTGGTAAACTCAATTTTCCCGAAAATGTCCGAATATTTTTTCATTCTGTGAATGGCTTTTGAACAAGTCAATGTCGACTTGAAATGTGCATAAAAATCTGCGGAATAAATTAAGACGCCAGGCGTCGCAGCACTATCAAAAATTTTTTCTCCGGGGACATACCTTATTTATCATGTCATTCGAAAGATAATATCACTCCGAACTTTTTTTTCGAATATAATTTTTATCCATTTCTAACCGTCAGCGATCTGCAGCGTATTTATGTTAATTCTATTCCATTTATTTTTTTTCTGTATTGTGGAAGTATGCCTTTATTTGGAGACATAGATATGATTTTGTGCTTTGAAATCAAGAAAGCTAGTTTTCTGGTCAATGTGCCTCTTCAAATAAGATGAAATATGTGGCTACAGCAAGATGGGGCCATTGTGAAGAGATATTTAGATCAAAAATTCGAAAATATATGGATAGGAACCACTGGACCCATCAGGTATCGCCAGACCTAAAGCTCGTGGATTACTTTCTGAGGGGTACCCTCAAAAATATGGTATACCAAACCGATTTTAATAACTTAGACCATTTGAAAATAAAGATAATTACAATTATACAATTTTTGACCTATCAAACATACATGGGGTGTCATAATTAGTGAATAGAATATAGAACATACAAACACTCAATGTATATGAACATAAAAAATACAAATAAAAGGCTCACGTAAATGTATATGACGGAAACCATTCAACAAATAAAACAAACCATGCATGAAGTTACTAACCAGTCCACAGAATTTGTAAAGTATTCTTCCAGTTTGTAGTAGGCTTTTTGAATCAACTTTTTTTTGAGGATGTCGCGGATCTTCTTCCCACTTAGCATTTTGTACTTTCCTGGCAACATATTATATATCTTCACCGCTGTGTGATTCACACTTAATTGTGTTGAGGTCAGTCTGTGAAAGGGTACGATGAACCTGTTTGCATACCTGGTGCCATAGTTGTGGTTGAAGTTATTCGTCTGATACATGTCCTTGTGGTCATGGATGTGAGTTACACAGGCAAGTATAAACAAGGATGTTAAAGTTAGTATATTCTCCTGTCTGAACAATTGCCTACAGCTAGTTGTACGAGTAGCATTGCACAATATCCGAACGGCTATTTTTTGTTGATGAATACGCCTTCACTTCCAGGCATACTCCCCCAGACCAATATTCCATATGCAAACGCTGAGTGTAAAAAACTGAAATATGCCACTTTTGCCGCTTGCTGATCAGCTAACTCCTTCATTCTCCTTATAACGAAGATTCCTCTAGAGAGACTTTTTTCCAGCTGGTTATTATGGTGTGAAAACTTCATATCTGACTGGAGTTGTATTCCCAGGAATGTAAGGTGGTCAATTTTAGGGTCTCCCAGCACGACCGTTAATGACTGAGTTTTCCCAGTGTTCATTCTCATCATGTTTGCACTGAACCATTGTTGAGCTTTTCTTAATGTTATTTCAGTATTACTCTCTAGTTCTTTTTGGTTTCTGGCAACATTATTGAAGTTCGTATCATCCACAAACATAACTGTATCTACCTGTTCCATATTCGCGGGAAGATCATTGATGTACACCAGGAAGAGTATCGGTCCCAAAGTGGACCCTTGCGGGACTCCCCGTGTAACCTGTTCCCATTTGGAGCTCACCAATTTGAACTTTCTGGTACCTGTTTCCAAGGTAGCTGGTTATAATCTCCAGGGCAATGCCTCTTATCCCATAATAATTAAGTTTCTTCAACAGGAGCGGATGGTCAATGGTATCAAAAGCCTTACTTAGATCGCACGAGGATATCCTACACTTATTTCCTTCGTCAATGGCTTGAGCGATCTTACTGAGGGTATCTGCATAGGCAGTTGTTGTAGATTTGCCCTCAAGGTACCCATGCTGTTGACTACTCCAAATAGTATGCTTTTTGAAGAAGCTGTTGAACCTATTCTTCATTGCACTCTCTGAAATTTTTTATAGGGAAGGTTGTATTGAAATCGGTCGGAAGTTACTCATCTCGCTTGGGTTGAAAACAAGGCACTCAAGGGTAGGGAGATATTAGGGATGATCTGCTTTAAAACTTTAGTAGACAGTCCATATATATCTTTGGTATTCTTACTTTTTTTGCTCTTGTAAGTTTTTCAATTTCGAACGGTGTAATTTCTTGCATATAAATGGACACAGTTGGTTGTTTATTGCATTTTTTTTGGAGATCTTCAGATGTTGGGCTGTAACTGTTACAAGTCCTCTCTGTTTGTTTTCCGCTGTTGACAAAAAAAGTATTAATTTCATCGACTGTTTTCTTTGGTTTGATCATCTTCGAGTTAGACCCTGTTCCTTCTTTTGTCACTGACCATATCATCTTAGTTTTATTTTCCGCTCTCCCTATCCCTTCTAGATTGATCTCCGTCAGTTTCTCCCTGTACCTCGTTTTATATAAATTGTATGCCCTCCTACTTACATCATCTCTCCTCACTTCACAAATCGTGGCTAATGCGTTCAATCGTTTCCTAATTTCTATGATCTCTTTATTTGTGTTGGCTTTTTTCATTCTTCTTCTATTTCCGATTACTGTTTCTTTTTCTGGGCATGCTGTATCGAAAGCTGCCATAAACTTTTTCCAGAATGTGTCAAAAGCCAACTCTGCCGTGGCAGCAGTTGTCACATTATTCCAGTTAACTCCGTCGAGTTCAAGCTTGAACTTTTCAATGCTACTATGGCCCATGCTTCTTGTCCGTTTCCTCTGCAATTCTTGAGAAAGGCATGTGCCCAAGTAGGCCCTTATATTCTATCAAAGTAACTTATAATGAAATAGGGGAATGATATTACTTATGTATGGATCATAATGTCCGGTATTCAGAACATATGATTCAAAATGTTTCGTTTGTTATTGAAAAAAATGTTTATTTTTATAAGATATAATATTTAATGAATATAATGAAAGAGGAATAGTTTGTTACAGAACCTCCGTCATTTTACGAAACAAAATCATATCTAGGTCATCTAGCCATTTTGATCAATACATAAGTTATCTCATTTCCCTATATCAATATAAGTTACTTTGGTCAAAATATAAGGGTCCATTTATTGTAGAATTCTTGATCTCAATATCTCTTCACAATGGCAGCGTTGTGACATGGAGCCCCATTTTGCTGAATCCACATATTTAATCTCATTTGAGGACGCAGATTGTTCAGAAAATTAGCCTTCTTGAATTCAAGGCACAAAATCATATTTATGTCTCCAAATAAAGGCATACTACCACAATACAGAAAAAATAAATGGAACAGATTTAATATAAAACACCCTGTATATCGTTGACGGTTAGAAATTAATAAAAATTGTGTTCGAAAAAAAAAAGTTCAGAATAAAATTAACTTTCGAATGACATAATAAAAAAGGTATGTTCCTGGAGAAAAAATTGTTGATAGCGCCGCGACGCCTGGCGTCTTCATTTATTCCGCAGATTTTTATGCGCATCTCAAGTCGACATTGACTTTTTCAAAACGCCATTCACAAAATGACAAAATATTCGGACGTTTTCGAGAAAATTGAATTTACCAAGATAAGTGAATCACCCTGTACAATTGAAAAATATTTAAATTGCAAAAATAGAAAAAGAAAACCATGGGTTACTTTAGGATTCGTGAAATCGATAGAACACAGAGATGCTTTGAAAAACACTAAATTCAAACATATTCTTCAGAATTGGCAAACAAATAAAAAAATATAGAAACTTTCTTCATGAATTAATAAAAATAACAAAAAACACATACTAAATGAAATTTTCAATATAAGAAAGACTTTAAAAAAATTTGGCATACTATTAATTCGATAACTGATTCCAATAAAAAAAGAGTGGACCAAGAAAGTATAGCATTATTCATGATGATAAACGTTACGACAAAGACGAAGACATTGCAAATGCTAACAACAAATTCTACACAAACCTACCAAATCCAACACAAAATAATTAATATTGATCAAAAATTACACCTTAAAACATCGGATAGTTAATATAATAAACATAATAACTCAATATTTCTGACTCCTTTATTAGAAAATGAATTATGTATACATATTAAAACCCTAAAAACTCACTCAGCACCTAGTGGCAACCTTAATTCAAAAATATCACATCTTTTTAATTAAAACATTGACATATATTTATAATAAATATATAGATTCAAGCACAACGCCAGACGCTTGGAAAATTTCAATCGTTACACCAAGATTGAAGATTCAAGTCTGGGGGATCAAAGTCAACTAACAAATTATAGGCCCCTATCGGTAATAAGTAATATTGCTAAACTATTTGAGAAATGCATAAAGCAGCGACTGAAAAATTATTTTGTCCAACAATCAATTCGGTTTTCGGAAGAATAGATCAACAGAAGATGCCATATTCGAATTAATTGAAGAAATTTATACACATAACTGCAATAATAAAAAAGGTTGGAAAAACTGGGTATACGGGGGGCACCATTAACCCTGCTGAAAAACTAGCTGATGGGTCGAAGACAAAAAATGAAAATAAATAACTCGTATAGTGATTATGCTACAATACCCGCGGGGTGCCGCAGGGGACAATGTTGAGCCCTATGCTCTTCTTAGCATACATAAACCACATTGGTAACATAATACCAGACTCTATTTTCGGCTAATACATGGGGTGAAGCGTACAACCGAAGAGCTAGGATTAGAAACAGTACATTATTGGTTGGGAATTAGTACGTTGAGCTTGAAGTTTCAGAAAACGAATTTCATGACGATATCACCAACAAATGCCGATCAGCCTAGAGCAGATTATCTTACTGTCCACGTAACAACTTGCAACAATAAATTGACATGTGACAGTGTATCAAAATAAAAAGAACTAGGAAAATCAAGTACCTGAGAATAATTGTAGACCAGAATTTAAAATGGAATGAACATACAATTTATCTAGCTTCAAAAATCCGGAAGATACTGTATGAATTCTTTCAACTCAGGGAGATACTGAAAAGAAATTCGATCCTCTCATTGTACAAATCATTAGTTGAATCCATCTTGAGAAATGGCAACCTGAAAATTTCATCAACATGTCAAAATACCGTTTTAAAAATTCTATCAAATAAACCACGCAGATACCCAACACTGAAATTATCTGAAGAACTAAATATTCTGAATATTAGAAATCCCTACATTCTCTCATGTTTGAGCTACAAGCCGAAGAAACTAAAGTTAGATCACATCTATGTGTACCTAGGGTCAACAACTTATTTTGCTGCAGGTTTGTTGCTTACTCTGTGCCCAAGGTCTATAACATGCTGCCATGCTCATGAAAAAAGTCAGTTATAAGTGGCGGTTCGCTATCGCTTTTTGCTCCTTACCCCACCGGGCAGCCAACCAAGACACCGAGATGTCGGATGTTGAATCTCAGCTTGGAAGAAGTCCCAAATTTTTTAAATACGGATGTGGAATTTTTTGATTATCCATACTTCCATACTAATATTATAAATGTAAATGTCCGTGTGTTTGTTTGTCCTCTATGGGCTCAGGAACCAGATGACCGATTTTCATGAAACTTTCACTATATTGTAGAAATTTTTTTTGGGAGGTTTTCATGTAGGGTTTTTCCCTATATAAAGAAGAAATAAAAAAAAAATATCGATTTTTCATGAAAAATCCCGGTACTTTTCGGCTTTTACCGGCGACGCTGCGTAAACTATGAGAGATAGAGAAACATGCTCAAAGACAATTTTGTAGTGCTAGAAAAGTTCTATAAAAAAGTCCGCGACGGCATATGTCTAACTGCTGAAGACAACCCACGATTGCCATTTTTAATATTTTCAATTCAATCCAAAACAATGGTCAATTTGAAGAGGGCTTTTGACTGGCATCAACTCCGTTGAGGCCGACAAATCGAGATGGAATGTTGTTTCTAATAAGAAATCAAGAAGGAAAGCTCGACCAGCATTGGTTATTGGGGAATGTTCGGAGATATCTACAGTTGAGGGGGTTGAGAAACTCAAGACATTTCATGTTTCGAGGCTTCGACCTGAGACGACGGCAACAGATCTTCAGACCTTTTTAAATAGAAATTTCACGAATGTTAAGTGTGAGCCCTTGAAGTCAAGATACCCGGAATCTTATGCTTCTTTTAAAGTTCTGATTCGAAATAATGACCTGGATAAAGTTCAGGATGCTACCAATTGGCCCAAAAATTCCAGTGTCAATTATTTTTTTCGCAACCCGAGGGAAAAAAAAGGACGATGTGAATACTTCGAATCCTTCAAAATTGTCCATGTGAATGTTCAGTCTTTGAGCAATAAAATAGATAATTTACAACTACTTTTTGCTGAAGAATATCCACTATTCGCAAGTGTAGTGGAACATTGGTGTATGAGCGATAAATTAAAATCCATGTCAGTACGAGGATATAACCTGGCGGCCTCCTTTTGTCGTCGCAGATATCTACATGGCGGTGCTGCTATCTACACTAAAATTGGTATGAATGGAGTTGATATGGACATCTCTTAGTATTCCATAGAAAAATTTTTTGATGTTTGTGGAGTGAAAGTGATTCTTCACGGTATTAAATATGGAGTGATAAGTGCTTACAGAGTTCCTGCCAGTGATTATTCGCTTTTCATTGATAGACTTTGGTTTTATCTTACAACATTGTAACAGATTAGTGGATATTTTATTTTTATGTGGGGACTTGAATGTCAACTATTTGTTACCTAACAACCCACAGAAGCAAATTCGGGATGATTTGTTGGTTTGCTTCAATTTAAAGGTAACCTCTACTGAGCCGACCAGAATTGTTACTTCTATCCACAACTTAACAACCATCTGATTTCATTTTAACAAATGCCTGCTCTGATTGTTATGAATCTAATGTTTTTGAAGGTCACATGGGTGATCACAGAGTTTTTACGCTTGATTACTACACTAGTATGCCCGTAAAAGATAAAGAATATTCTGGCACTAATTTGATATATTCTAGAATGGTATCACCCAGGAGCGGCCTTACCCATTGCGAGGCCCTGGGCGGGAGGTTTTCGCGAGGCCCTTTTTCCTTCTTGAATCTAGTTTCACAAACCGGTGTTAGTGATAAGGCTTTTACAGGATCCTTCAAAATCGCCCACCTCTGAGTTGAGCCGACAAACAGAGTATACAACCTTTGTAGAAAACCAAAAAAAGATTTTGATTGGACACAAGACGGTGCTGCATCTCCTAGGATGAGATTCCAGCTATGACTCCCAGAAGATAAAAAGTAAGCAAGTTCAGGAATAACGGTTTTGGACACCATTTTTTTCACCAAGTATATCGGCTTCGTTGTTATATCCTTGACCTCTGCATTTTTGCAATGATATAACCAACTACTCTAATTCTTTTATTATGTAATCAGTCAAGTTCTCAGCTGTGGTTTTTTTGACGGCTTGAATAACAGTGGAAGGTTCTTCAATCACTAGATTCGAAAAAAAAACAGATTTTGAGCTCCTCCTTCCGTAATTCACTACAATGGAATGAATTCGTGCATAAGACCATAATTGAACGAAAATTTCAAAGGGACCGCCAAAGAACGGTCAACAGGGCTATAAATATTTTATGAGGTTCCAACATCTGGGATAAGTAAACATTGTACCTAAATACTTAGATAATTTTTACCCTAATTGTGTTGTGTGATTCTACATTCTATTTTTCCTACTGATCTGGTGGCTCAGACATCAGGTGCATCAATTACATATTTGGACGTTCCGACAAGGCGCAATATATTCAAAAACTACATCATGTTTTTTTCCATTTTCTTTTGAATGAATGTATTGGTGAACGAACTTTTTTTGAACTTACGCTTATGTTCGAACCTTTATAAATAATTAGGAATCTAAATCAATATCAAAATTTGTTCGAATCTTTGCGCGCCATTCGCCACCCCATAAGGCCGCCACTGGTATCACCTGTAGCTCTTAATAATTTGTGTGGGTGTATAAGTTCTGTTAACTTTAGTAATCTGTATATGTGCACAGATGTTGATGACTGCTTCAGTTCATTTATGAGTTTGTTTGAATATTGCTTGGAAAGATCTTGTCCAGTACATCGTATGAAGTGTTCCAATTATTTTTGCAAAAGTTATGTAAATAATGATATAAAAAAAGCTAGTAGTGATTTGAAAAATTTAAATTGGCTCCATAAAAATTTGAGAATATTCGAGTCTTATGAAATCTATAAAACTGCAAGAAATGACTTTAGATACCTACTTAAAGAAACAAAATATAATTTTTATCAAAGTTTGCTTAATTCATCTATTAATAAAAATAAGACAGTGTGGAATATTGTTAACTGGTAGAAAAAGTAAATGCAATACTAATATTAGCCTATTTTATGAAGGTACATTATATAGTAAACCTGCAGATGTTGCAAATTTATTTGTTGATCATTTCGCTTCTGTTGCTGAAATTAATATCAGAAACTACTTTGGCAACTCACTACCATCAATATGTACAACTTCTCATCTATCAGCTGCTACATTTTTCTTTCGTCCAGTTCTCCGTGAGGAAATTGTTAGTATTATAAGTGGTTTCAAAAACAAAAAGTGTAGTGGTGTTGATCAGATTTCTGTTAAGATTCTAAAGTCAACGGTAAATATTATTGCTGATCATTTGGCCCATATAGTGAATTTATCAGTAAGCTCTGGTAAATTTCCTACTTCGCTGAAGATGGCTACGGTTGTACCAGTTCATAAGAAAGACGACCCTCTTAATATAGTAAACTATAAGCCAATTTCAATTTTTAGTGTTTTCTCCAAAGTTTTTGAGAATGTTGTACTCAATCGGATGATTTCTTTCTTGACAAAGTTCAAAATTATAACCGACTGTCAGCACGGTTTTAGAGAGGGAAGATCCACTCAAACAGCAGCAGTGTCATTCGTGAATTTCATACATGAAAGATTGGATAAAGGCTTTTTTGTTGCTGGTCTATATTTCGATCTGACACGTGCTTTTGATGTGCTCTCCCATAAATTCATTTTAAATAAATTATACAATCTTGGCTTTCGCGGAGTTTTTCTACAGTGGATTATGTCATTTTTAACCGAGTTCCGCAGGGGTCCGTGCTGGGACCGCTCCTCTTCCTCCTCTTTATAAATGATTTGCCAGAGTATGTTGATCCTGAACTGCTGATGATACGTCCATGGCGGTCTCAGCGGGGAGTTTTGTGGGACTTACTGAAATGTGTGAATCTTTGGTTTCTGGTCTATCGAGTTGGTACAGATCGAATGCACTGTTGTTAAATAACGAGAAAACCGAATGCATATATTATTCCAACAAAAATGTAGATATGAAACGTTTGATAATTAGTTGTTCAGGGAGACAAATTGTTTCGAGGGACTCAATAAAATTTCTGTGAATCTCCATTTGGATCATCTGTTGAAGTGGGGTTTTCATGTTGACTCGGTCAGTAAAAGGTTGAGTAGTTCCTTCTACGCAATAAATCAAATTAAATCATCACTACATATTGAGTGCATTTTAAATGTTTATTACAGTCTGGTTTTTAGTTACTTAAATTATAATGTTTTATTGTGGGGAAACTCCAGCGCGTCATAAAGGGTTTTCATACTACAAAAGAGGATCATACGTATGATTTTTAATTTGAAACCTCGTCATTCATGCAGATCTATCTTCAAAATGTATGAAATATTGACACTTCCCTGTTTGTACATATTGAGGTGTTTAACTTATATTAAAGAAAAAGAACATCTAGTTGAGAATTTATCTAGTTTCCATCATTATTCTACTCGAAATGCTGACACACTATGGGTCGGTTTCACAAAACATCGTTAAATTAATTGAGCCACCGCGATTCGTTGAAATTTCAAAACGAGTGATTGGATTGGTTCGAATTTACGTAAGGTTTTTTAATCGTACAATTACATAAAGATTTGTGAAACCCGCCCTATGTATACCATCTCATTCGACTGCCAAGTTTGAATCGAGCCCCATTTACCAAGGTATATTGTTGTTCAACCATCTACCAGCTCAACTGAAATCATTGAATAGAAATAAATTTAAAATAATTATAAGACAAAATTGTTGAAGAAAGGGTATTACAACCTGAAAGAATATTTTGAGGATAATTTTTGTATTTGTTGAAATTGTTAATTTTTAATTTGACCTGTCCCATACATTCTGTATATGTCATAAGGGATTAATAAAGATTATTATTATTATTATTATTATTTATTTATTAACTTCTATTAGACTTACAAAAAATAAGTATATTGCCGTGTTAATTGAAAGGGCGTATCTGCAAAAAAGCACTTTTGAGATATTTGACTTTAAAGACAATTTTAACTGAATTAAAATGAAAAAGCAATGCATGTTATGGCATATCATGCATTGCTTTTTCATTTCAATTCAATAAAAATTGTTGATGGCATAAATGAAAGTCTTTAAAGTCAAATATCTCAAAACTGCTTTTTTGCAGGTACGCCCTTTTCAAAAAACACGGCAGTATAGGAATATGTCAGCAGAACAAAGCACAAATATAAAAGAATAATTCAAACACAAATCACAAACAAATAAATTGACTCAAAACTATTTGAACTGGTACAATAAATACTCATCTATAGAATAAAGTGAGCCAGCTATTAAAATTTTTTTAATTTCACTCTTAAACCTGTTATTGACTTCAGACAGTGTGGAAGTTTATTAACCCTTAACTACTATGCCGGGGTCCCAGGGACCCATGCGCATTTGTTTTTGGTGTACATTATGACAAAGCCATGTTTAGAGATTTTTGTCTCCCATGTAATCCCAAGTGGGGAGGAACATTAGTCAGTCGCATACTTGTGATTGTAGTGTGCAAAGTAGTTTTTGAGTATTTGGTATTTTTGGGTCCCTCGGACCCACCTGTAGTAAATACGTCACAATTTTATACTAGGAAAGAATTAAATTTTTCTGTATTATTTTTCGTGATCAAATTATTAAATTTCAAGATTCAAAGATAAACATGAGCTCGAACAAGCATTTTCTAACTGATAATAGGATAAAAAATCTGTTCCAAGACGAAAATTTTTGGAATAATTCAGATATTACAGCTGGAACTCTCTCAATGGCGTAGTTCAATCAAATTACCTATTGAAATGATCAAAGTCATCAAGAGGAAGCGGACAATGAAGAATTCAGTGATCACAACACCAGAAGTAAATTTCCGTGTAGGTTTCCGTATCTGGAACATTTCGGCAGAGGTCTAAGTAGGAAATACATGAAGAGCAGAATGAACAATAAATATATTCGTGGTCATCTCCGTCAACCCATTGCAAACGAGCTTGGGACTTCTTTATAAGTTGAGTCAACCCCAGTAGCGGATCAATAGAGTTCCAAACGGAAAAAATGTGCCTTCTGTCCAGTGAAAAAAGACAAAAAAACGAGCGATATATGTGAGACGTGCAAAAAACCTATATGTTTGCTTTGTGCCAAAATGATATGTCAAAACTGCGTGAACAAGTAGAATTTTCTTCAGAATGATTTAGAAACATCTATTATTTGAAATACCTCTCATAATAAAACCTCGAATATCCGCAACGTTTTTTTTTTTTTAGAATTTGAAATATGGGTCCATGGGACCCATGCATAGTAAATATGTTATGAATTTGGGGCATAGTACTTAAGGGTTTTAAACAATTTGACTGGCATTACCATAGGACTCCTCGCAGTTAAGGCGAGTCTGTGCTGTGGAATATTCACGTTACCAGTACAACTAAGATTGTAAAAGTTATTTACGTCTCGAGTCGTGCCGAGAAGTGTGGGATCACTCTTAACAAAAATCAAGCATTTGAGTATGAACAAAGATGGTAACGTTAGGATCCGCAGTTCCCTGAATATACCCCGGCAGGAAAATGTCCTAGGTTTCTTCAACATAGTGCGAAGTATCTTTTTCTGTTAGATGAAGACCTCACCAGCTCTAGAACAATGTCCCCATGTCAAAGTAGCGTAACTCAGACACGAGTGAACATATGCATAATAATATTGCAACAGCAGGGGCAAATCAACACGGTCTCTCAACTGCCACAAGATATAACAATGGGTCGCAAGTTTCGAAAGAATGTGATCCACCTGTCCCGACCAACTCAAATTAGAGTCCAGAATTACGCCAAGGTAACGCACTGTTTCCTTCTGAGGTATTGTTTGATTTCCCATTCTCACAAGTAGGCTCTTATTCAAAATGGTTCAAAATGAGACCGTTTACTTTACAATATTCATTAATACTATCTACAGCTATGCTCGCTTTCAAAGATAATAGAGTATTATGGAGCATTCACACGGGGACAATTGACAAGCCATTCCCTTGAGACAATCCAATAGTCTAGTGGATTGGCATTGTGTGAATGGAGACACTGGATTGTATTGATCCATTTATAGGGACAATCCAATACAGGAAGCCAATTGATCAGCCATTTCACTGAGAAATTGAATTGGCTTAGTGGAATAGCGTTGTGTGAATAGAGACAATCCATTGAAATGGAATGTCTTTACCTGTCAATGGAGACAATCCATTGAATTAAAACGATTTTGAATTCACTGGCGCCAATGCCTTCTCCCACCCTCGGTATATAAGATGAATTGGTTCATTTTGACGTGCATCTCAACGTTTCTACCTTAGTGTTGGGATATCGATTGAAAACATCCTAGTTGATATCGAAAAAACATCGATTTCGTGAAACATCTTTTGATAATACCATTAAATAATTCTGAAAAATTACAGAACAAATATTTCTAATGAAAAGTACTCATGGCAAACATGTTTCAAGATTTTTTATCAACCGATTGCAACAAAAGCAGCTTCAATGGACGATCAACATGCAAATTTGTTTTTGTTTTTATACTGATCTTGGGATTTTCATTAGATATTTTCCGAACAACTGAATTTCTGAAACATCTTCAAAATTTTTTCTCCCAATCTCTGGAACGAAAACAATCAGAAAAAAATTTTAATGATAGAAGAAGGGCCCCTGTTTGAACTCGTGCACTTATTTGTCTAAGATCAAACCATGTATGTCTATACATGGTAAAATTTTTTATTTCATCTCGAAGTTTCCTGGAGTTTTTTCCCCAATAAATTAATCCATAGATTCCCACCTAACAATTGGCCGAATTATTATTTTCATCCAACAAAATACAAGATGACTCCTATTTTTTTTTATAATGATCAGATTCCGCCAACAGAATTTTTAGTTACCTATTCCATTTCATCATGTGATCTTCGGTATTGGAACTCTCATGACCTTCAATTCGCGATTTACCAGTACTATTTTTATGATAATATCTCTAAAATACTTCATGAACAGGAAATATTATAAAAAAATTGTGAATTTTTTTCCCATTGAATAGTTCAGTTTTTATCATGAAATATTTTGTGTTTTTGAATACTGTTCGTATGTTGAATTTGAAACCAATTCTTTTCATTTTTCTGAACTGTTCTCAAAATCTCAAAATTATTCAAGATCTATACGTACAAAAATTAAACCTCTGAATGATGAACAAAAGTCAAAAAACTGTGTTCACAATACGAATTTGTCTGATGAAGGAGTCTGATATAGATTCCGAAACGTTACAAAGTTCAATAATTCGAAGTATTATTTTCTGTTTCATTGTTTGGCAACAATTTTTTTGAAGGTTTTGGCCCCGGAAAAATTGGTGCTCGAGTTTACGCAGGGGCTTTTCTCTTCTATTATTTAAAAATATTGTTCCAGAGACTGGGAGGGAATTTTCGATATTTGTCTTTATTGACCGAAAGTAGATCTTCCGGTCTAATCTATCTTCTTTTAAAAATTTTGTATTCCTCGAAAACATCTATTCCCTCTCTTAGCGAGAAAATAGATAGGTTCTGATTTGAGTCTATCGATGATAGACCTCAAAAATATACTTCTCTCTTATATTCTGATAGAAATAAATGACGCGAATTTGACATTTCCCATTGAAATGGCTTGTTAATTATCCTCGTGTGAATGAATGACGCACTTTCATGAATGTCATAATGGATTGGCTTAATGGAATGGCTTGTCAATTGTCCTCGTGTGAATGCTCCTTAAAGATAGGAAACCATCCTATATCTCCAGTACTAAAAACCGACAACGATTTTCGATTAAGTCAACACACGACAGACTAGATGGCGCTGAAACCATGTTTACTAAATTTGTCGATACAGATTTCTGCATTCTACGAAGAGTGCGAAATATGAATGAAATCATACGTATTAAATTGAATTTCGACTTTGTCAGGCCCAGAATATAACATCCTGAGCGACAAAACAAAAACCAATGCTCTTTCTTGTACTGCTCAGGATTTTATTTTTTCACTCGGACTTCAACTCAATTCATATTAATAAAACACGCCGTTAAATTTCTTATATTTTTATTTGAGATAAATACATTTCGAGAATATCGTACAGCAGTATCAGAACAATTTAAAATAAACTACCAATTCAAGAATAGTTATTTATGATACACGATCAGAAAGCATTGATATTCTTACAGGAGTTCAAAATTCAAAAACGAGTCATCTTTACGAGGATTTGACACATAATTAGTGTTCAGGATATTATCCGATCCCATTCAACGACATACGTGCATCGCATACAGGATCAGGTATGAAAGCTTGGAATATGAATAATTTCCGTTCAGTATTCAGTATTTCTTTATGAAACAATATTTAAATTGAATAATGAATGAACAAAGAAGACATCAAAAAATAATAACATATCAACTCATGAGTGCAAATTAATTCCGTTATAACCTACAGTCTACAGTATATCCAGCAATAGATGGTCGTATTCAGCAGACGTAGCACAAAGCGATACTGTTACCTATCGGAAAGGGTAGAGGTCGGAAACACATTGAACGCATGTGCCTCCTTAGACAGCTAACTTTTTGATTCTCTAATCAATTTACTTATTGCTAATTTATTACTGGATATTAGAGGCTGACCTTTAAAGGAGTGACGGATCACTTTCATCCTATTGATATTGCACTGCAAAGAGTTGATTGTAGCCTTCATCCTCTTGATTTTGTCTTAGGGGACTCTTGTATAGATGATTTTTCCCCTTTTTTTCAGTTTCACTCAAAAAATAGCTGAAAAAAAAATATTAGGTCATTCAATAATTTGAATGACAATTATCTCGAATTTACATTTACAAGCTAGAATGTATTGATGAAAATGGTTAAGTTTTAAAACTTATTGTGAATGAAGTCAGTGAGACATTTAAGAAACATTTAAAGATGAAGCTATGAGGTTAATGGAGAGACTAACAATTATTATTTGAGCATTCACAAGGATTTGCCATATTCTTCTTCTATCGGTGCCTATCCTCTGTGGATGTTGGCAATCACGTCAGTGCACATTACCCTGCTTACAGCTGTCCTGAATATTTGAATGGTCGTCATCCTTGTCCATTGCCTGATATTCTGCATCCATGATGTTCGTTGGCGCCCTGAAGACCGTCTTAATTCTATCTTGCCTTGTAAAATCAGTTGAAGCAGTTGATATTTTTCATTACGTAATACATGTCCCAGATATGACGCTTTCTTGATTTTAATACACTGCAGTATTTCCAGATCCTTCTGCATCCGTTTCATAACTTTATCATTCCTGACATGGTAGATGTACGAAATCCTGAGCATTCGGCAACTCTCAATTGGTGGTGCAGCATCTGTTTTTGAAGCTCCCGATGTTGGAATTTCTGTAAAAGGAGACGTTTAATGAACGAATTCAATGTCAGACATACGTGTTTTTATTATATTAATATTCGCTTAGACTCACCGACAGAATTTATTGCAGCACTTTCAGAAATTGATTCATTTTCGTTCGAATAAGGCCCCTTCAGGAATGGAATGCTTCCTGGCTGCAGCAATTCTCGAGGGTAATTGTACCTGATTTGTTCTGGAGAAAAATGCTCACTGCATACTGTGTAAAATTCATTGAGATCGATATCGTCTCGCCCTGAAAATTCTATCCCTTTCTGAGCACTGAAAATAAAAGGAATGAATACCACAGCTACAGGAGTCGTGTTTCATTACTTACATTTCACATTTTCTTTGGTAATGTGAAAAATGCTAATCCTTCTGTTATTGAAACAGTTCTTCACCATACAACACGATCCAGAACTCATCTTAAAATTGAAGAATAATAAATAATAATATAAGTAAAAACCGAAAAAACACACGACAGCAAAAACAATCACACTTCGAAACTAGACAAGCAAGGAATGGCCGATTGACGGATTGGATCCTTGCCAGCCACGAGGCTGGCACGTGATCGATCACGTGCTAAATTTAGTCAACACAAATCTCTTCAGATGGCGCTGAAAACTGTAGTCGCTTCGTTTCCCATCTTTATACTCTATAATCTTTGCTCGCATTAACGATGAGATCATCAATAGTGTCGGACGTTGTTACAACCGCAGCATCATCAGCAAAGAGTGAAAATATATTTTGGGCAGTATCGCATAAAAATATATCATTTATGGATATAATGAACAACAATGAAAATGAAATGAATCAATATAAAAATGTGACTGTTATCTGCGGCATTTATTCCTGATGAAAAATGCTCCTTAGAGTATAGTTTTCTAATGAATACTTTGAAAGTTACAGTAGGTTGAACGAGTGTGAATTTGAGCAAGAAATTATTGAATCTTCGTGACATCGTTTTGTCATGTACACACTTGCTGTCTTTCTTTCAATACGAGGTTATGTTGCGGACGTTTTAGTACCGTTTTGAATTGAAATTTTAACGCGATCGGAGCCGCGGGTATGAGCTTGTTTAAAAATAAATCGATCGACCTGTGGCAGGGTATCATATGTTCCAAGTATCAACTGAAAATACGGGTTGGTTCAAAAGTTATGACATATTGAAATTTTCGGTGAATACATGGACCAGCCTGTATCTCGGTTACGAAATTGATTAGACCTATCATATATCGGTTTTTTGGACTCGCCTAGGGTAGCTCTAGCTCAGGTTATCCTATGTTCATTTACCAATGAAACACCCTGTATAATAATGTCTAGAAAGAATATCAAAAGTTACTGAAAAATATGAGATATCTCAATTTGATATATATATATATATATTTATATATATATATATATATATACATCCTACTATCCTTGGCTCCTCCGTCTGAATCGCAGACATCGGTCCTCCACGAGATGGAAGGCGTATAATGAAAATTTGGTCAAAGTATATTACCTAATTGAATGTCCTCATTACTTATTCGACAAAATATTCTTAATTTTTTTTTTTCTTTTCCTTCAGAATTCCGTACTTAGGTCCACCGTTCAAACTGTAGTATTTAGGTCAACCTTGAGTATACTTCTATATCTAATTTACCGACTGTTGGTCCTCCGCAAGGGTAATATTCTCCACTTCGAAGTACCTAGGTCATCCGGCACCGTTGCCACAATGTCTTCAATATGATATAGTCCTAGCGAACGACTTGGCGCTTTTGTCATATAATAGGTATCGATGGATCCGTCCGTTCCGCCCTGATGTGAATTATTCATATTCGTTCAGTTATGGTGTTGCTTTGAAGAAATAAAATTGCTGAGTACCTTCAATCATATAATTTTTTTTTCGATTCTAAATCTTGATCTCTATTAACAAAGGCTTATCATTTCCGAATGTGTCGTATTGAAATGTCCGTAATTATATTTAAATGGTCAACGATGCTATATTTTTTTGAGGTTTTCTGTAAATAGGTCAGACTGATTTTGGGGTTAGATTGTTCAAAAAATACGGCTGATTTATTAGTCCATTTATAAAGGAAAACCTGGTATATTTGGGCTTAAATTTTATGAAGTGAATCAGCTACTCATACAATGTGTCCCTCTCGTGCCATATCGGTCGCTATCTGCGTTACGGCTAATTTTTTTTTCGAAGTAGACATGTATTTACCCTAGAATGGCGCCACCAAAAAAAATTTTGCGTTTCTTACATTATCTATTGATTTATTTGTACCTTGGTTTTTCTTGGATAACTGGGTAATCTACAAGAGCTCATTTAATTGGACAGTTCGGAGGAATTAGTTGTCGCCATTGAAAGAGTCTTCCGGGCTTTCCGGCCTTGGTCTATCAGAAATTATCCCACCTAACGTTTCGCCCACATCTGCGGCAGGCATCTTCAGAGAATTCTTAGGGCCGTTTGCACCGCTTTGGCTCAGATTCGAAAAATCATTTCAGCTTCTGTTTTATAGGTAGTCTAGCATAGTCAAATAACACTTTGAATCTGAGCCAAGGAGATGCGAATGGCTCTTAGTCCAAGATTATAACTCGAATTCTTAATTACTGACTCTGAGTCAGTAACAAGTTGAGGTTTTCACGATCAGGAACTATGACATCAAGAAAGTCTTCCAGGCATATTAGTCGTGGTCTATGATGAATTGTTTCTTAATATATTTCGCCCACATCTGCGGTAGGCATCTTGAGGGAATTCTGGGTCTGAGATTGTGATTCGATTGCTGAGTTACGGGTACTGACTCAGAGTCAGTAACTCAACATTCGGGTTACAATCTCAGACCAAGAATCCTCTGAAGATGCCTACCGAACCGATGATCAGGCGGCATTAAGGTGCGTACAAACATGCCCCGAACATCGTACCGCACCACGTCGCGTACCCAAGTGTGGACGACGGGGTGCAACAGCGTATCGCACCTCGCCGCGATCACGGTGTAGATATTGGCGAACTCTTGTTGATCGCGTCGGTGTACGCGACGATGTTCGGTACGCTATTCGGAACATATTTTTGTACGCACCTTTATAGACTTCGGCGAATAAACCTGGATTTCTCTCTGATGTTATCGTTCCTGGTCGTGAAAGTCTTAACCTATTTAAGGAATCAGTTGTGCCCTGTGTAGGCTTCGTTACTTACGCCATATTATTAACAGCACTATTGATTGCTTACCCAACAGTGAATGGTGGGCTGCGACGTCATGAATAAAGAAAATTTCATCCCTAGCCCTGAATCAAACTAGGGAACTCGTTATCCTGCGCTAACGGACACAAGCATGTATTTCTTTTCCAATACAAAACATTTTATCTTCATTATTGTATTCAGTAATCATTTCATCTTATTTATTCGATACCGAAATAGATTTTTGGAAACGTTTTTGAATTGTTTCCCTCGAATCAAACCAGCCCCGAATTCAAATTAGAATATCTGTAAAATTATTTAAGTTGTGCACATATTTGGGGGCACGGTAGTTGCATCATGAATTACACGTAGCAAGAAAGAATTAGAATACTTTATTGCATGGGTGAGAATTGATGCTCGGCAGTATTCAGATAGAAGTCTGCAGGTGGAGCTTCTGAAAGATTGAGTTAATGAAAATATTGATTATTTAAACAAAAACTAAAGCTGCTTCAAGTTAACATATTTCCTAGAACGTTCTCTTCCATTTTTTTTTCAAATTCCTCAAGAAATTTTGAGTTTGAAGTAAAATTATTGATAAACTAAATTCAAGAAGAAAAAATTCTCAACGAAAATGATCGTGTTCGTTTTTTCACAGTTTCAACGGTTCTGAAGATTGAATCGCAGTATTTAATAACTGCCCCAATTTTGAGCTCGACAATATGGTGGTCAGATTTCGATGATTTACCTACTACTACACCTCCTAAATTAAAAGAGATAGAAAACACGAGACTACTTGTTATGTTCCTTTTTTGAATGAACATAAATTGCGCAAGTCGCTACAGTGTCTAGTTTCCAGCTTTGCACTTTCGCAGTATTGCAACTACGACCTCGAAATGAAAACATCAAAGGCACTTCTTTTCATACCGGTGCTATCGAAAATTCAGTTCCACTCAAAATTTTATAGGAATTACAAAAACTTCAAATGGAAACCATAAACAATAGTGTATTTTCCATTAGACTTTTCTTAGACAATTTCAGAAATAAATATTATGAAATACTTCCGATTTTATTATAAGTCAAAAAATTCGAAGAAACCCTTTTCGGTCAGCTAATTCAAGTAGGCTCTCATCTCTCACCACTTTCCGTGGAAACTGCGATTCAACATCTCTGTTTTCGAACTCTGTTCATAGAAAAAACGAAAAGTTTCCATAAACACACCTCGGGTCTGCATGATAAAATATAACTATTACTAATATTTTCTTAATCAATTTGACAGCTGATAATTGTGAAATATTAAGTCCTATGACCTCCTCAGTTAAAAATATGTTAATCCAAATCAAAACCTTATTTGATTTTTTTAAACGAAAATTTTTTTCCGAATTTTCGATATATAAACTAGGAAAAATATAATTTCTCTAAAAACTTCCCCTGCATGAATTTATTTCGAGGCTGTATTCACTATTGTGAATACACTATTGTGAGGAAGTTATATCGAATAATGAAAATTGGCCCAATACCAAAATCACACTGCAGCACGAATGTTTTGTTACTCGAAAAAAACATAACATGTGGATTAGTAAATTTGTCTTCTAATTAAGGATATGGCTTACTAAATCATCGAAATTTTATCACCCTGTACTTTCAGTCATCTTAAAAAAATAATCAATAAAAAATTCAAAATCTCACTCGAAAGCTTCACAAATAAAATACTGGCTGCGCCCTTGACATGAGATAAGATATGAGGTGAACTTTTTTCTAATAATTCATGATGTCATTTAAATATCATATTCAGAGTAGGTATGGATAAAGTAAGAAACAAATCAATTGCACCGATTTTGAATGGTTTCAAGTGAAGCGGTCGCACTGGTCAATTTTAGTTTTCAGTTAACCACTTGGAATACAATTTTCACTTCTGGCGTCATATAAAGTGACGTCATAATTGTTTCGAGGTTACTGACGACCCAATTATTGTAACTGCACCTTCAGAGTTGAGCTCATAACTTTTTTTCTTGACAATAACACATTTAGTGTAAGAAATTAAAATGAAATCTCAATGGAAGAAAATCTCCATTGAACCTGAACACCAAACAAAATTCAGCGTAAATCTCTGCTAGTTGTAGCAGATGATACAAACCAATTATTAAACTATTGAATTATACATTTTCTCAAACCGGACTCTGAAACTTATAGAATTAAGAAAATGAAAATGCTCTGATAAGGAAGGAAAAAACACCTTTTTGAAATTTCAATATCTTGAATAAAAAATCAATCGGAGGATACCAGTTGAACATTCGCTATAATTTTAAAATTATATAATATAAAACTAGATGTAAATAGTCATTGTTCCCAACATCTTCAACTGAGTTTTGGAATTCCTACATCTATAAAATTTTGTGGATTCTTCTCCGTCCTATATTAACCGTTTTTTCCTGCTTCTCGAGAGTTTCTCATCACTATTGAATTGAAACTCGTTGAAGCCTTCTTGAGAATAAACAATTGTCGTTCTTCTTCTGCAATCTTTTTTGTCATAATTGAGTCGTTCTTTTATAATAATTTCAATAATCATTAGTAGGCATTCAATTCAATAATGAGAACATACACTATATCAAATATTTCAGTGGTGAACACAACGATGAAAACCCACCGTTGGGTACGATTGGCTTTTTCATAACTATTCTGAGAAAAATTCGCTGAGAAAAAAACCAAAACATCAAAAAACTCCCAATGGATGTCGAAATATTTACATTTTCACGAGTATTTTTCGAGTATTACAGAGTAGTTTTCGGTGGAGCGAGTATATTCATATCGTGACAAGTTTCCTCGTCTTTCGTTTAACAATCTTCGTGAGGGTGGCATAGTATTAGGCTGTTCATATTTCTATTCATCTATTTGATTGTATTTAATGCGATATTTCATATATCTTTTTTAATGAAATCATTAAAGAAAAAATGAGCATTTTGAGAAATCTAAATTCATAAAGTAGTAGGTACACATCTCAAATCGAAGAAATATCGAGTAGCTACTTCTGTTGCGAACTCTACCTATGCACAGAACAGCCGAATAGGAGATATCGTAAATCCTGATTTCATTCGGCATTCCATTCAACAGCCACAGTCTATGCGATGTTGCCAGGATTTCGGAGGACTTATCCACCGTAAGATCGTTTTGACGTATAATCGGAGGACCGATACACTGTAGAATGGAATTTGTATATACTTCAAAAGTATACGCCGCCGCGAGCGCCATCACTAGAAGAGTTGGATGAAGGCTGAACTAAAATATACAAAAATGGCAAAATTCACGATTTCAGTCCTCCATCTGAAAATTTTATGGTGGACTCAGAATCATGTTTCCAATCGTTCAGCATGAAATGCCTTAGGTCCTCCATATACGGTAGACCCATCAACCCCGGAGGACCTATAGTATGAAAATGCGCTGTTATCGGAGGACTTAAATATAGTGGGATATATATATATATATATATATATATATTAGACTGTTTCAAAAAAATCGACATTTTTTGTTTTCACGAAACCCCCCCCTAATTATCTTCAGGGTATCATAAAGAGACCTCTATGAAAATATCAGCCTCAAATAATAATATTTAGAGGTCGCTCATCAATTATTTCTATTTTCCCTACTAATAGCAGGGAAAAAATTTCTTTTTTCAATAAAAAATTCCTAGAGCAGAAACCAATAGACGGATTTCATTGTGTAATACATTTTCGTGTAGACAACCAGATACTCTACAAAAATGACCTTTACGATATTTCGGTAAAACGGCCCCTTCAAAAGTTATTCGATTCGATGCTAATATTGAGGTATTTTTGAAGAAAAAAATTATTCAAAAAAATCGATTCTGTTTGTTTTCACGAAACTCTATTTCTAATTATCTTCAGGGTATCGAAAAAAGGCGTCTGTGAAGATATTAGCTTTGAATATTAATATTTAGAGGTCGCTCAGCGATTACTTCTATTTCCGCTGTTGATAGCAGGAAAAAAATTTCTTTTTTCAAAAAAAAATTTTTTCTTCACGAACCAATTGACGGATTCCATTGAGTGATACATTTTTGTGTAGGGAACTAGATGCTTTACGAAAATGTCTTATACGATATTTCGAAAAAACCGCTCGTTCAAAAGTTATTCGAACTTTTTCTTCGAAAATACCTCTATATTAATAACTTATATTGAGGTATTTTGGAAAAAAATATTCAAATAAGTGGTATTATCGAGATATCGTATTGAACATTTTCGTAGAGTATCTAGTACCCTACACCAAAATGTATCATACAGTGGAATCCGTCTATTGGTCAGTGAACAAAAAAATTTTTATTGAAAAAAGAAGTTTTTTCCAGCCATCAGCAGCGAAAATAGAAACTATCGATGAGCGACCTCTAAATATTAATATTCAAAGCTAATATTTTCACAGACGGCTTTTGTCCATGCCTTGAAGATGATTAGAAGGCGGGTTGCGTGAAAACAAGTAAAGTCGATTTTTTTGAACAATTTTTTTCTTCAAAAATACCTCAATATTAGCATCGAATCGAATAACTTTTGAAGCGGCCTTTTCATCGAAATATCGTAAGGGACATATTTGTAGAGTATCTGATTGCCTACACGAAAATGTATCACACAAAGAAATCCGCCTATTGGTTTGTGTTCTAGGAATTTTTTATTGAAAAAAGAAATTTTTCCCCTGCTATTAGTAGGCATAATAGAAATAATTGATGAGCGACCTCTAAATGTTATTATTTGGAGCTGATATTTTCACAAAGGTCTTTTTTCGATACCCTGAAGATAATTAGGGGGGGGTTTCGTGAAAACAAAAAAAGTCGATTTTTTTGAATCAGTCTAATATATATATATATATATATATATATATATATATTTGATTTTGGTCTTGATAATTGTCCGACTAAAACCAGATATTACCCTGATTAATGGTGAAAAAAAAAAAAAAAAAAAAAAAAAAATATATATATATATATATATATATATATATATATATATATTTATGACCTGTAATTTTTATGTGTTGACCCAATGCACATCTTTCGGGTCTTATGGCGGAATCACTTTTGTGTAAGGACATTCTTCTAGCTAGGGCTTGTGAGGTTTGACCTATGTAGATTAACTTTCAAGTTTCTCGAAGTTCTTTGAGGTGGCAATCTGCAACCGTCTGGTCAATTGTCTACTGATGAACAATACACTGAATGATAACCAGCGTGGATATATCAAAGGAAGATCGATAATGACAGCTACTATTTAGTTCACTGAAAATATAATATAATCTTTTGAAAATAGTGAGATACTTCTGGGAATATTCTTGGGTCTTGGGTCAAAGCGTTTGATTGCCTAAATCGGCCACTTTTGTTAGCAAAAATTGAAGCCTATGGAATTAGGGGCACTGCTTTGAACATATCTGGAGAACAGGAAGCAGAAAGTTGAGGTCATAAAAAACGGAAAACCTGTGAAATCTGAGGTGAAGATCAAATATAACGGTGTACCTCAAGGAAGCATATTAGGTCCTATTTTGTTTATCTTATTCATGAATGATATGGAACGAGTCGTGACGTCCGATACAAGTCGTCTCACCAGTTATGCAGATGATACAAATTTATTGGTTGCTGGATCCGTCTACCCAACCCATAAATGAAGTGTTTCTTATTGTTAAATCAGAGATTGGATTGAAAAAGAAATGGTCTTCTTTTGAATCAGGAGAAAACAACCACTATTTTCTTCAGAACCAAACAACAAGGCATCAGAACACCATCTCAAATAAAACTTTCAAATTTGAACATCAAACCTGAACATTGCACTTAAATTTTTGGTATACAAATTGATGAACATGTCAGATTTGTCAAAAGCGAGGAGTAAAAAAGCTAAAGAAAAAAGAAAAGAGACTTAATATAAGAATATTTTAAGAAGTGGACATTCAAGGTGAACGCAAATGAAACCGTTACTATAATTTTTGTATATAAAAGCCGAACCGAAGAATAAGAGGAAGTCGCTGTAGATAGAAAACAGATTGAAGTTGGGAGAAGATTTGGAACCGAAAGACTATACAGGGTGTACCAAGTTCGACGGCCTATTAGGCGTTTCTGGAGAACTGGATCTATTTGAAATCTGAAAATTGGGGTTATGTTATTGTTTGACATTATTTACCGATCTGAAATATTCTCGAAGTCTGACCATTTTCAGTTATACAGGGAGTGAAAAACAAATTTTTTAATTTTTTTTTCGGTTTTGTGTTTTAGAATTTGATAGAGTATGCAATTCTGAATACATTCGTACTCAAATCTTTGCATCGGTCAAAATACTTTCTGATGGAAAAAGGGAGATAAGAGTATTCGGTATTATGTTTGTTATTCCTAACCTAGATATCGTAAGCACAAACCGTTTTCACATTTCTGAAGGCGAAGACTGAAAATATTGTCCATTTTCAGAATGTTGAATAACCCGTCACAGGGTGTTCCAAATGTTGGTTCAAAAATTGGGATCAAGATTGGCTCATAACTTTCGTTTTCAAATTAGAACCCTATTTTTTTATGATTGCGTTGAATTCTGTGAAGAAAAATGATGATAATGTTCTAACATGTTGATGCTCCTAAAATTAATAATTCTTGAGTTATTTAGGATTTTCTGATTTTATGTCCTACGTAGCGTCAAATTCATTAAATCTGTTCCATATCAACACCGATAAATGAATTCAGAAAAGAGGTAGTCACTAGTGAGTTATTTGATCAATTTATCTTCTATGATCAAGGTCATTCTTGATATGAAACAGATTCTATGAATTTTTACGGTACGTACGACACGAAATCCTGAATAACTCAAGAATTATTAATTTTAATAGCATTATCATGTTGGAACATTATCATAATTTTTCTTCGCACAATCCAACGCAATCAATAAAAAAATTGGGTGCTAATTTGAAAAACGAAAGTTATGGGCGAATCTTGATCCCAACATTTTGAACACCCTGTGACGGGTTATTCAAAATTCTGAAAATGTACAATATTTCCACAGTCTTCGCCTACAAAAATGTGAGAACGGTTTGGGTTTATGATATCTAGGTTAGGAATAACAAACATAATACCGAATACTCTTATCTCCCTTTTTTCTTCAGTTTTTTCTCGCTATTTTGGAAAGTATTTCGACGAATGCAACGATTTGAGTACGAATGTATTCAGAATTGCATACTCTGTCAAATTTGAAAACAAAAAAACAGGAAAAAAAAATGTTTGAAATTTGTTTTCTCTCCCTCTATAACTGAGAGTGGTCAGTCTCCAAGAATATTTTAGATCGGTAGATAATGTCAAACAATAACATAGTCAAAATTTTCAGATTTCAAATAGGTCCAGTTCTCCAGAAACGCCTAATCTGCCGTCGAACTTGATACACCTTGTATTTAGAATCTGAGCAATTAAAGATTGAACAACTCTATATATGTGAAGTTTAATGGATCAGATTTTTGCCTATTCAGAACTTGTCTTGTTTGAAACATGCTGAATAAGTTGTTGTCTCTAGAAAGAGACAAGACAGGTTCTCAATAGAAATCTTGATATCCCCAATATTCCATGTACTCTTGTCCTAGAATTTATAATCCTTTTTCTTGTGAATTGAAGGCATCATTTAGAGTAAGAGATAGGGAATTTATGAATCGACTCCGAACATACATAAGGTTGAAATCGGGTAGATTCGAGGCTGTTCGTCCTACATAGTCTATGTTTTATGATTTTTATAGGTTGATTTCTGGTTTTCTTTAAATTCTTATAACGATATTTTTATGTTAAATTGTTTAATCTAATCGGAGAGTTTTCATTATAGGTTTTTGCAGAATGTGACATTATACGAGCTTGCTTAGGCTGCATGTTCTGCAGTTCTATTTGATATTTTTGGTTGAATACTTTCATTATCATGATTAGATTGAATTGAAGCTCACTCACATTTTTCAACGGTTTCACATTGTTTGGGGCTCTAGAATATAGATGAAATGAGGAATGAAAAAGAAAATTCTTTGCCTTTACGGAGGCCACATCGAGAACATTTTTGAAACATAGATGAATTCAAAATAGTAATCATCGAAATGAATGCCATTTTCAATTCCCAGGCTCAGAGATCTTTTATCATGAGGTTGGAGAAATGATATTAGATTTTGTCACTGAGATGAGAGATATACCGGTTTCGGCCTTGTTGGGCCTCATCAGTATCCCGTACATCTCAGGACAAAATCTTCATGAAAAACTTCGAAATTTGAAGCAATTGGTTGTGAAGTAATGAGTAAAATATTACAAAGTACTAAGGTGGTGACATCCAATTGCGTCAAAATGAAGTTTCACATCCCCAATCAAATGCAAAAAAAGAAATCTGTACTTCCTCTTTCACTGAATGAGATAAATAAAAGATCTCTGAGCCTGGGAATTGAAAATGGTATTCATTTCGAAATATCGAATTCATCTATGTTTCAGAAATGAGGAATGGTTTCGATATTTGCCAATTTCCACTCTCTCCTGATTTTTTCTGCAATATCTCTGTATTTGAATGAAAATTTTTTTGTCTATTCAGCACATTATAGTTATTATTTCATTCATTATCTTGTGAAAAGATTTTTATATTGAAGATGATCTGATTTGAAGAGTAATTTAATTTTTTTACTTCTACTAATTATTATCAGAGTTCTCATTAGACTATTTCAGTCCTATATATGTTCTTGTTTTTGTTATTTTACATGAAAAATGACGTATATAGAAATTGAAGCAAAAATATTTGAGATTCATTGGGGTAAATGCATAAAATCATTAATTTTCCAAATGATATATTATACAGATCTCAGTAATATGGAATATCAAGAAAGCAACTGCTTGAATATAACATATTATTCATATATATTAATACGATCAACAAATTTTTTGCAGGAACCACTCCATTGATGCTTGCAGCTCGTGAAGGAAAAATAAAATGTGTTATAGCATTGGTCGTTGCTGGTGCTTCTCTTACAATCTGTGATAAATTAAATTATATGACCGCTATACATTATTCTGCCAAAGGTGGATACCATGAGTGCCTTCAAGAAATATTCAAAAGAGGAAAAGGAATAGAAGCTATTGAGATGACAGACAGGTGGATTATTACCTTCTTTGAACTATTTTCTGACAATGTTCATTATGAAATTGCTCTAGATTTCCTTTTTTTTCCATAACTAAAAGAAAAATTACTTTTTCAGCTTACAGAGAACTCCTTTGACACTAGCTGTATTCTCTAACCACATTCAGTGTGTTGAAGTTCTTTTAGAATACTCAAAACATGTAGTGGGTAGTGTGGACAAAGACTTTCATTCTAGTCTTTTCATAGCTGTGAGTATCTGGCAATGATAATGAATATAAATCTACAGAGGTTTTCGAGTTATTTTCCAGATGATAGGTTGGGAAAAAATATATCACGCGTTTTTTTCAACGAGTATATCTCGTTCTGACGAAAATTATTTTATATGATTGTGCCGCAATGGTATGCAAATTGTGGCGGTCACATTTTATAAAAATATCACGGGTTTTCCCCCATATGAGGAGGAAACTGTTTGTTTTTTAAAAAAACCTTACTGACACAGGTTGGCAGAATTAAGGCACAATCATATAAAAAATTCTCGTCAAAAAAATGAGAAGAGTACTGGTCTGAATATTTTTTCACTTTTGTAATTTTCCGGACAATCTGAAAAATTTTCGTGAAAATATTCACTCACAAGATAGCACATATGTAACACAAATTTTTCCATTCATTTCTGAGAATTTCGATTTCGAATTTTCGAGAAATTAGACAGACTTTCGCAAAAAATCGAACGGCTCAACTTAGTACATGTATAGCACAATTCATTACAGTCATTGAAATACAATTTTTCGAAAAGTGCCCGGCTCGCACATTTTTTCGGTTTTTTGAAATATCTCGAAAGCCACATCGAATTAAAAAAAAATCAACGGCTCAAAGCAACACAAACTTAGCACAATTCTGCACAACAAGAATTTTTTCGGAAACTCAAAAGTGCTGGGCCAACTTCTCACACATGTAAGATTGTGATCACGATGTGACACTTTTCATAAGGTGAAGAACTTCGACTACCTGTGAATTCTTGCTATCAGTGATTAAATCACATTTCATGAAATATTTCTCATATCTAAGCGCAAGAAGTGATTTCAGACAAACCGAATGAGATATTCACAAGCAAGATATGTCGTAACTCGGCAAGCACCCGTTCTGTTGATTTTAGGTGACATACACAAGATAAAAGCTCAAAAGAAGTCGAATTACCGATTATGATGGCAATATATTGGTCGATTTGGGAATTTTGAATACTTTTGGTCAATACTGCAATGCTCTAAGATATCGAAAAAACACCAGGGGGCTCAATGAATAAAATAAAAAGTTTTGAATCATCCTTGGATTCTTTCAGTAACCCAGATATTATTTGTTTGAGAATTGGCTCACACACAAGCATGATTTGAATTTTTTCAATATCAGTGGAAATCAGAGTAGCCTAAATTTGCAGATTTTCTCATAAAAATTGTGGTTTGTGATAATGCTATTCTCGTTGAAACTATCCCTGATTATTATTGTAAATGAGTCTCCTTTGTGTCCGAGCTGAAATGTGAATAATACTCATTCGAGTATTATGCTGTTTCAATGTCGGACAAAGTTTGTGTTTTTTGTATCTACAGGTCAGATGCCGGAGATTATCATGTATTCGAAGAGCGACGGATCAGTTTACTAAGGGTCGCATTATAAATGCTCGGTTAAATGGTTAACTGTAGAAACTGTAGAAAAAACCTAATTGTAACTGGAAGTTAGTGCTTGACTGTGCATCGAAAATGCGGCCCTGAGTCAGGTTTCCGTTTTGTACCCCTTGATTATTTTATGTGGTGACGAAGTTTTTTATGAAGATTTTGTCCTGAGATGTATGGGATACTGATGAGGTCCAACAAGGCTGAAACCGGTATATCTCTCATCTCAGTGACAAAATCTAATATCATTTCTCCAACCTCATGATAAAAGATCTCTGAGCCTGGGAATTGAAAATGGTATTCTTTTCGATGATTACTATTTTGAATTCATCTATGTTTCAAAAATTTCCTGGATGATTCTGAAACAAGGGTGCACCCAGGATTACATTTCGGGGGGAGCTCCATCAACATGCATGTTCGACGTATGATCCAAAGTCTCTTTTGTTTTCTTTCAAAAATGAATCTCGAGGGGGAAGCCTGCAGCATCATGGCTCCCCCCTGGGTGCGTCACTGTTCTGAAATTGTGGATATCGATAAGATCTTCATCGACTTTTATCAGCAGTTTATATGGTGCTTTGAGGTTGCCTTCCTCCTTATAAGGTCAAAATATGTAAGGTGTTGTGGTACGGTAGGAGTGTATGCTTCTGATGAGGTACGGTATCTGCTGAGCAGCTTAGAGTTGTTGGGTTGGATGTCAAGCAAATTTCCATTTTTGATTGACCAGGATAGAATTATGGCAAATTAGGTCTCACCAAGAGAGGTCCCAACGCGAACATAATTTTAGTTCAATATAGATAGGGAAAAAATGAACGGTGTGGGGGTGCGTGAAGTAAGCGAAAAGTTGGAAGCCCTAATTCTGAAACTATATCGAATATTTAGTGCTTAATGAGTGCCGTTTGAATCAATGACAGCACCATTGCAGTTTTCGAGATATTGACGATTCAATTTTTGGTGCTGACTTCACGCTCAGCGCACCAAAAGTTTCAAATTACCATGAAATTTATATGCCAATATTTAGTGTTCAATTGGTGCCTATTAGTGCCGTAAAAACGGCTGCGATATCATTTTTAGTTTAATAGTAATGGAGTGTGGTTTGTCAGCAAGTATGAAGTTAGCGAAAAGTTGGAAGCACTAATTCTGAAACTATGTCAGATATTTAGTGCCCCAATAGTGCTAATTGGTGCCGTATAAATCTCTGATAGCACCCTTATAGATTTTTAGTTATTAGCAATTATATGTTCATCAACGTCGTAGCCATCAATGGTACTTTTTGTTTCAACATTTATTGTATTCTTTTAGCTCTCTATTTTCATAAGAATATATATATGGAGTGGAATGTGAAATGCCAGTCACACATCTGCTCGTGAATATCGAATTCAAAGTGGTCCACAGACGAGAAAAATTATTCGTATCTAATGTGTCTGGTTACCCAATAAACACAGGAACGTTCTGAGAACGTTATATTTTTTAGGTAACATCACTTATTTTCATCGTTGAAAAAACTGGAAAATGTCGTTAGGAAATACGTTTCTTTTTCGTTTCATAGTAACGTTTTTTTAACTTTTCTTAAAGGTAGATTCAACGTTGTAAGACTAATTATCATCATGAATAACATACCGTTATAAAACGTTATTATTCAGTTTAAGGGTAACGATGTATTTTCGTTTGGAGAATAACGTTGCTGAGTAACGATTTCTCATCGTTGATGTGAATTTCAGAATGTCACATATATATAAAACGTTTATTTGATCAGACCACTTTGTTTTATCAACGCAAATTCAGCTCAATACATTAATTAATGATTGTAAACAGATAAGGCTGAGGAGCAGAATAGACTACCCACAGGTTCGAGAGATCATTTCAAGCTACGACTGGCATGCGGTTGTCTCTTCTCAGACATCAATAGAGAATGTTTGGGGGTTTTCACTAATATAATTTATGACGCTGTGACTTCCTGTACTACTTCCTCAGAGGAAAAACTCAACCCTTTGAAACCATGAATAAACCGATCCATATTGATTATGTTTTGTAGAAAGAAGTCACTATGGCAACGATATTTACGCAGCGGGTCAATTGAGGACTATCACACCCATCGAGTGTTTCCAAACATCGTCTCATCAACAATTCATCAATCTAAGAAACAATTCGAGTATGATTTGGTCTCTTCTGAAAACAAGAAAAGGTTCTACAAGTATCTTCGTTCCTCTTCATACGAAACTCTTCTGGTGAAGCCTGCGATACTCTTGTTGAAGTTGCTGACGTGATGGCTGCGACGTTCGCATCTGCTTTCGTATCAGAGACTAATAATTTCATGTACAGGGTGGGCAAAATTGGTGATACTTGAACTAAACTTTTTAACAGTGATAATGCTATCGACTGCATTCCTCTATCTTCTTTTGTTTTCGAGTTATAGGCCAAAATTGATATTTGGGCGATTTCAACTTTGGCCATTATCTCCGTTTCTTTTCGTGCTAGGATGTTGAAATGAAAACATTATACAGGCACATTTTTCTTAGCAATCCAGTAGCGTATTTTGTTTTTTCTCAAGAGGTTTCCTAGCTGAGCTATAACATAAAGTTGTGTTTTTTTTTCATGGAAACAATAGTTTGAAATGGATTAGAAAAAATCGCCATTTTTTTCCCGTTTCAAAATTATATCATTCATCATACATCGCCCTCAGATTCATTCAGATATCATGAAAAATATAGTTTCTAGGTGCAATTTGAATTATTGAGCATTAAGTAGGCTGAATCACGAAATAATATGTCCCTACGCATGGTTTCATTATTATTTTGCCATTGAATACTTGATTCGATTCTCCGTGATTTGATCTCTGCTCAGAACAACTGTCCATTTTGATCTCTCTTGCCTTTTCCAATCCAACTGTGCAATGTTTGCAGACGACACAAAGATATATAACCGTCTACTATTCAACAAAGGTCACCTCCAAGAGGATCTCACTCGTCTGTCTGTGTGGTGTCGGTAGTGGATGCTGCCCCTCAATGGCGAGAAGTGTTTATTTATTTATCGTTTGGCAAAGCAACAGCACTGAACAAGTATAAATGATAGTCACCATGAATATAAAACAAAGTATATCTAACATAAAAATAAAAAAATAAAGACACTCATAAGTAAAAAGGTAGGTAAAGATGTGATCAAAACTTCAAATTAAATATGTAAATATGGGCGACGAGAGTGATGACGCTTCTGAAACGGGCTCACAAAATGTTGAAAATATTGGATCTTCCCTTAATACAAAAGTGGAAGGAAGTTTCGACTGCTGTTCTAGAAAGTGCAGTGTATACGTTTGTGTATTTTGCGAGAAGGTTTTTCATAAATCATGCATGAAAAGAATGGAAAATGTAAAACGTATTGACAGTTTCCATGTAAATTGCTGCCAAAGTCAAGAAATTGTTGAGAGGTTACCTAGAAGATCTGATGGTGAGATTTTATCAAATCATCCTGAAAACTTCGATAGAAAACTCTTGGAAACGAAAATTCATTTTCTCACTCAATTATTGGATTCAGCTAATGAGAAGAATGAAATATTGAAATTAAATAACTCATTACTTATGGAGAAAGTGAAATCTTTGGAACATACATCGAATCCACCGAAAAAAAAGGTAAATAAGCAAAGAGAATTCATTGATAACCGCCCACAATTTGCAACAACGGAGATTCCGCTCATGAAGATTGATACAATTGATCAGGAAACTGTAACCAATGATCCAACTGATTGACGAATGATCCAATGAAAGACGAAATCCACTCAATGAATGCAGGAAATTATGATCCTAATATAAACAAAACGAAGTCAACCAATAAACCCGAATATGCTCAACTATTGAAGGGGAAAGAAACAGAAAATGATGAACAGGAAAATGAAAATTCATCTTCTGCTTCGAACGTCGAACAACAATGGAGTACTGTGGTGAAGAAAAAATCAATTAAATATAAAAAGGCAATTATATGTACAGGATCCAAAACAGTGAATGAATCTTCTAAGGTGAAAGGAGCATTGAAGAGGAAATGGTTGTATGTCGGTAGAATTTGTGGTCTTGAGGTTACAGAAGCTGATATAACGGATTTTCTAGAGAATCATACAGGTAACAATGATTTTCAAGTAAAGAAGCTAACCACTAAAGGTAATAATTCTGCATTTAGCATTGGGGTTCCTTCTGACTTCTTGTTTGCGGAATTATACAAACCGGAATTCTGGCCAAATGGCGTAGTTCTTCGTGAGTTCAATTTCAGAAATTTTTTCCATTCGAAAAAGAGCGAACGACTAAAATAGAATCATCTCCGAAAGTCACTTTTGTTTTTTACACCAAAATGTTCAATCCATAGGAACTGCTTTCAATAGACTCCAGTATAATGTTGATGCTCATGATGTTGATTTTCTAGCCGTTACGGAGCATTGGAAGACTGTTGATGAGCTCAATAATTACATTTTACCAGGTTATAATCTTGCTTCACAATTTTGTAGAAATGAAGGTGAACATGGCGGATGCGCTTTATACATCAGAAGCATCATCCCTCACAAATAAAGGATGGATATCAGCAATCTGAGTATACCTTTTGTTATAGAATGCTACATGCTTAGACAACATAGTAACCAATATACATGGCACAATATCTATAATTGAGGAACGTATATCAGATCATATGGCACAAAAATTTATTTTTCTTTCAAATGCGTCTATTTTGAAGACGTTTCATAGACAAGTCAGATGTATAAATGAGGATACAATGAGAATATTTGTTGAAATGATGTCTACTCAGGATTGGTCGGATGTGTTGAATTACTCTGAAAATGATGTCGACAAAGTATGGGATATTTTTTTCGATGGTTTCATTTCTGTTTTCAGAATTAGCTTTCCCATGAAAGAAGTTAAAAGTCACCCCAGAAGAAGAAAAAAACAATCTTCTGCTCACATTGAAGAAAGTTTTAGATTACCTTTTTGTTTTATCCAGACACTCACAAGAATATCTTATACGATACAAAATGACGAAGCGAAAATACGATGCAGCGATAACGGAAGAACTAATAGAAAATTTCAACTCTTACATACAAAAATCCACGAACAAATCGAAAGCAGTGTGGAATCTAGTAAATAATTCATTGGGAAAACAGGGAAAACCTGCAGTATACTTTGAAAATGATATTGATCCTGCGAAAATTGCTGATAAGTACAACAACTTCTTTGTAAATACAGTTCCAGAATTCAAAGAAAGTGAACACAAAAATAATGTACATTTCGAGGGTATAAAATATAATGAAAAATCTTTTTATATGTTCGAAGTTACAGACGATGAAGTGGTGAAAACTATCATGAAGATGAAAAATAGTGATTCTACAGGAGACGACGAAATACCTATAAAAGTAATAGAACAATGTGCGAAACATATATCAAAATCGTTAACACATATTATAAATAAATCATTTGTTGAGGGTGTTTTTCTGGACAAATTAGAGGTATCGATTATCAAGCCAATACACAAAAGAGGAGATAGAAATGATCCATCTAATTATCGATCGATTAACCTGCTTTCTTCATTCGCAAAAATCTTTGAGAAAATACTAGCTGGTAGGTTGTCATCTTTCTTCCAAAAATTCAAGATACTTTCCCAATCTCAACATGGTTACGTACTCGGAAAAAGCACTGAAACCGCCTTATTTGAATTACACCAGTCAATTAGGTCAGCTCTAGAGAATGGCGAATTGCCGTTAGGGCTCTTCTTGGATTTGTCGAAGGCGTTTGATTGTGTGGATATAGAGATACTGTTGCGAAAATTAAACAAATATGGCGTACGGGATAAACAGCTGAAGCTGATAGAAACCTATCTGAAGAATAGATCGCAAATGGTTGAAGTGACAAAAGCTTTATTCGGGTTACAATTATCAGGACAGTCCTAGGATTGTTCTAAAACTGCGCCGAACAGATGCGCACTCGTTTCGATACCTAGGACCGTTGTAGGACTGGTTCAAGTTTTGAAAAACCCGAATGCATCAAACGATCCAAGTATGAAAGAGAGAAAATGAAAGCATTTCAGTTTTTTACACGAGAAATTCAACGATATCTTCATTAAAGATAATCGATGGCATTAAGATTCCTACCAACAAACATCACGTCAAGCGCTAAAAAGCATGCACCCAGAATAATCCTAAAACAGTACCTGCCCAAGAGCGGGGACAGTTTTCGGACTGTTCTCGGACTATCCCAGAATTATTCGTAAAAACCCGAACGCAAAACAAGTCAGTCCTGAAACAGTCCCCAAAAAACCCGAACGCTAACTATCGCGAACAAATTTACTGCGCAAACTCCTGACAGTCCTAGAACAGTAATTGTGTGAACCCGAATAGAGCTTATAGGTGGTAGAAAGTTCAGATCCTCCAGACAGTTCAGCAAAAAAGGCATTTCATTCGCAGATGACACCAATGTTTTATTGACTTCGCCCAGCTTGAAGACAACAATTACTCAAATCAATACAATCCTGAACACTATTGTCTAGTGGTGCACAGAGAACCGATTATTGCTTAAGACCGGATATTGCTTAAGACTGAATGTATTATTTTTCATAGTGATCGTTCATTGGTACAGATTCCACAAACCATCAATGGAGACATATCAGTATCAACAGAAACGAAGTTTCTGGGATTGTATTTGGATTCACATTTGAAATGGAAGAAACATGTGAATAACCTGATAAAGCGATTGAATACTGCCATTTACACTATAAAAGTCTTGATGAGTAGAGTCAACTTTTCAACACTTAAAGTTGTATATTTTTCCAACTTTCAATCGCTTATTTCTTATGGTGTTATTTTCTGGGGAAGCTGTTCGACTGTGGATTCGGTATTTTTACGTCAGAAGGCAATGCTACGTTCCATGCTCAACATGGGATATAGAGATTCCTGTAGAGGGCATTTCAAACAAAATCAAATATTGACACTGTATGGTCTTTATGTATACAGGGTATTATTATTCATGCGAAAACATCCAAATTATTATCATATGTTTATAACTGATAGCAAAACAAGACATACAGAACCTTATCTTTATCCTCGCCACACCCTAAGTCTAACAGAGAAATCACCCCTGTACATGGGAATCAGGTTGTTTAACGCCCTTCCTAGAGAATTCAAGTTGATGACTAATCATCTAATCTTCAAGAAGAGATTGTACCGCCTGCTGATGGATTGTGAACCTTATTCTTTGAGAAAATTCTTTATCTTTTGTAAAACACTGATATAGTGTAGTTATTCTTCTTTTGACGAATTCAATTTCATTGTATAATTATTTGAATTAAATATTATTATTACTATTAAAGCTCCACATCCAGAGAACGTAGCCAGTCCAGTGCAGGTGTCGCATCAATAATGTCTCTGAATGGTCCCAGGTACTTCCTTAAAGGGCATTCCCGGACAATATGCTCTACAGTTTGTTGATCAGCTCAGCAGTCGCAGGCTGGAGATTGGCAAAGTCCCCACTTGAACATCATAGCATTACATTTTGCATGGCCTGTCCTAACTCTATTGAGTCTACTCCAGATGTTTCTCTTCAGATCAAATCCTGGTAGAGCAAGTGTGGGGTCAACTATGTCATGTTTGTGTATTGGTGCCATGTTCCACTTATGGCGCCAGTCTTGTTTGATCTGCGGGTTATGATCCACCTCAGCCCATAAGGGGTTCCGGGATTTGGTGGAGGATTGTTTAAGGTCTCGTGAATTGGGAGGTCATGCGGGTGGTTTGGATGTTGAAGTTTAGCCCATTCCCTCACAGAGAAGTGTTGTGTGCTACATATCGGTAGAGAAAATCCCAGGACTCCCTACTTCATTGATCAGCAGAGGCTAGCCTCTGTATCCCAACATTGCGAACTGGGTGTTATCGTCGCTGACAACTTGAGTTGGTCTTCTCATATTTCGGTGGCGGTGTCCAAGGCCAAGAAGATGACCTACCGGCTTTCCAAAATATTCTCGGGGTGCGATATCTGCGTGCGTCCTATCTTGGAGTATGCCGGCCCTGTTTGGTGGGCAAATCTAAAAGCGGATCAAGAACTGTTGGAGTCCGTTCAGCGATGGAACACCCCCATTCCATTTGACAGATTTCGTCCAGACTATCAATCAAGATTGCAGATGTTCAATTTGCCTTCGTTTTCGGATCAAAGAGCAAGAGGCGACTTGATTGTCACCTATAGAGCACTTCACTCCCTTTTTGGTACGGACATGGCATTTCTATTTCCTCTCAGGGCCTACCGCTGAGGGGACACTCCTTCAAGCTCGACAAGGAGAATTTTAGAACCACACAAAGAAGCAACTTTCTCTCTAACCGACTCCCCAGTGTGGTTGTGAATTCGAGAACAGTCAACACATTCAAGAACTCCCTAGATAGGTGGTCTAGCCAACAGCGGGGATCAGTTTCGGTTGTGTGATGTTGTTTGTGACTGTCTGATGATATGAGTATTTCCTTTTTTCTTCTTTTCTTGTATAGCTTCTCGAATGTTCTCTCATTTTTATTTTGTAATTTTTCTATCATTTTTGAGTTTATACGTTTACTTCTACTCTTGTCAATTTCTAATAATAAAAATAATATCTTTCGACTTGGTTAACCGATTTTAATGCTTCTTTTTCATTCGAAAGTTGGTTCTGATAATTTCATCTGTGAAAAAATCATATAAGTCTCAACTTTGCATTGAGTATGTATGTTGAATGGTGCTGTCAATAAAGATACGGCATAACTATGCCGTGAATGAAAGCTCCCAACTTTTCGCTAACTTTGCGGACCCGCGGAAAAGCATTATGAAAATTTTTCAACATTCAGAAAGCAACTTGAGTAATGTTACAGTTAACAACAGTTATTGAAACTTTGATGATCATTTCATTTTCCCCTCATCATAATATCTATTGTACAATCAGAAACATTTAATTTATGCCAATGAGAGAATAATTTTCTTGAAATGAGATAATTTCCGACTTGAGGTTGAGAAAAATATTCTTTCGATTATTCGCCTACAACTTCAGTAGGCATCTTCAGAGGATTCTCGGTTTAAGATTAGTAAGTAAAATTAAGTAAGTAAATATTTATTTCAATAATTATAGCCACCAACTACAAAGATGAAACAGGTCAAACTTATACTCGTATTTATAAACTGCAGAAGCTTACATATTCTTCAAAATTATAAGGTTCACCATCTATCATAAATTTATGGATCTCTCTTTCGAAACTATTGAATTCTTTAATAATTTCAAACTTTCTGGGTAAAATGTTGAACACTTTTATTGCCATATATAGAGGATGTTCTTCATAACTTGTGAGACGTTTTACGTACGTGACCGATAACCTGAACCTAGATAACTTGTAAGAGAATGTTTTGGAAAAAAACATGGACAGGTATGTCTAGCATTATTTTCATTTCTATAATTTACAGAATAGTTGTTATATTTGTGCAAAAATAACAATAATCGATATATGTACAGACCATAAATAGTTAAGATGTTGTTTTTCTTGAACAGTGATCGACAAGTTACTCTATATTTGAGCCCAAATATTACCCTAATTGCCCATTTTTGAGTGACGAAAATTGTTTCAACATTTGATGAACTACCCCAAAATATAATTCCATAAGATGTTAAAGATTGAAAATTTGCATGATAAATAGTCATTAATATATCGATATCTACTCGTTTTTTTACTACGTTCAGAAAAGATTACAGAGTTCAATTAGTACAAAATAGGGGATGTTCTGATTTTAGAAAATAAAGTTTAGGACTGTATCCAGATAATTGAGTTAGAGATGGTATTGTAAAAACATTTATTGACATCATTCACAATCATAAAATGAATAGGTCACCCGCATGAAGTTAATAAAGTAAAAATTACAATATTAAAGTCATCTATAAACTCAGAGTGATTATTCAACTAAAAACATAGGTAATCTAGAGAAGTTCAAAATGAGAGGTCAGATGAAGTCAGACTTAGACTTTGAGAGAGTTCTATTAATTCAAAATTAAACACAGAGTTTACAGTGATGATGCAAATGAAATTAATTGCGAGAGCCTCTTTATCTCATCAGAAAAACAAAAGGTTCAATAATGAATTGTTAGAGTAGACTGAGTTGTAATATAAGTGAGATTAGGCCTTAGAGGAGTACGTGTATTGAAAACTTAATAGTCTAAGTCTGGTCTCCATTGAGATCAGTACAATATGAGAATATCATGGTTGAGAAATCAATAATTATGATCTATAACGTAGTTCTGTAAAGAGAAGGCTAATTAATCAATTGAGACAAAATTTACAGTGACAAACTACTTTTAGCAAGCAGGGTTAGTGTTCATCAGAAAAATAAGAGTTACAATTGATAATTATGAGAATGACAATATGAGAGTACATTGTATGAGTGCAAAAAACTTGTATGAATGCAAAAATCACCAACCCTTTGATTTGTTTGAAGCTGAAGGCTTGAGGTTCCACTTGCTAAGTGTTTCCGATGAATGAATTTGAGAATTTCTTAGTTATAATGAGGAGATCATACCAATTTAATCATGTGAGCAATATTTGAGGAGACCGCTCAAGGTGAAGCAGGGATTGAGTCTGTCAATCAGGTTCAATGTGTGAATTACTTGATCGTTCAAATACTTCAGAGAAGTTCACTTGATTTTATTGAGAGAGAAGACTGATTCCACGATTCACCCTTACGCTTGAGATCGTTCATTCATCTGAAACTCGAGAACAATGATAAGCAAGTGTAATGGGAAGTGCCTAATTGAGAAATGAGATGATTACATTGAGATAATGAGGTGCACATGAGAATATAATGAATCAAAATTCATTACCACAAATAATGTTCATTTCTGGAGCAATCAATTATTTCCAATGTGAAAAGTCTAGAGAAATCTGAAAAATCATGAGAATAGCAAAATATATATCTTAGAGGAGTCAATTCCATTAGTTGAATGCAATAGAGATTTTCTGAGAATAAAGTGAGAGAGGATTACCAGTATTTTTATAAATTTTTATGATCTAAAACGTGGACACATTTTCAAACTTTATAAAAGCAGGAAAATAACATTAAATATGCATTAATGAGAGATGACTTTGAGAAATACTCACTTACCTAATTGATTGCTTCCAAAAATGAACGAGATGTACAATTAATTTGCGAGGTGACTTTTTGAAAATTCTAATTTCACAAGAGAAGCACAAGAGAGGTCTGATCTTCAGAGAGATTCGATACAGAAAGGGGTTGATTAATTTATACAATTAATGAGCATGAGTTGATCTGTCACCAGGTTAGTCCATAGAGGTAGGTCAGTTTTGACGTCAATCAGCTGTTCATAGAGTTGCAGAGATCGAGTTGACGTTTCGGTGCGTTCGAACCATAGGCGTAGTTGAGGATGACGTCTGAGGGGGCTCAATTTTTAACACAATTTCTTTCTCAATTGTTCGATATGGTTATTATACCATTTCAAATTTTCATCTATTAAGACTCCTAAAAAAAAAACATTATTTTCTACAAGTACCTCATGTTCATCACAATTTACACTTGATGGAAAAGTTTGCTTCGTTTTGTCTGTAAAGAAGTATGAACAGATAGTTTTCTATCTATTTAGTACACGTCTATTATCACAGCACCAGTTGTATATTTCCTTGAATAAAAACTTCAAGTTATCGATTGATGTTTTTACATTCAATCAAGACGTTGGTGTCATCTGCAAAGTTTGATAAACGACAATTTTCTGGTAATATGAGGTTTAGGTTGTTGATGTACACTAGGAACAGATGTAAACTATTCACCATTTGTGGAGACTCTAAATCTTTGCTTTTGATAAAATCCAGCTGCTGGTTTCTTATGCCACATTTCTCCAGCTTCCACAAAAGCAGCTCGTGCTCAATACAGTCTCAGTATTTTTCCCTTTCATGTATCCATGCTGACATTCAGAGATAACGTCAAACTTCTTAAAGAATCGGAGAAGTCGGTCAGCCAAAACTTTCTCAAAAACTTTTGAAAAAGAGCTCAACAAACTTATTGATCTGTAATTTCCCAAATCGACTTCATCTCCTTTTTTGTATATTGGCTTGACTACAGCCACCTTCAATGCATCTGGGAAGATTCCTTCTCTTAGAGCATTATTCAAAATATAGGTTATTGGGGTGACAATATAATTCACACTTTTCTTCAACAAATTTATAGGAACCTCATCATATCCGCTCGTGTTTTTCTTACTAAGTTGTTTGATAGCTGTCATTACCTCAGTTTCTGTGATGTCAAAAGCAAAAAATGAATTTTGTATCTGGTGTATCTTCATTTCACTGTTAGATTTTCTGTTTGTGATTCTACTGACTAAAGTTGGTCCAATGCCTATGAAAAACTCATTGAATTCCTGTGCTAATCTTTTTGGATCTTTGGTACTTTCTGGAAATTCTTTTTTTTTTTGTTGCTTACCAGTAATGGATTTGACTAATCTCCATGTCGCTTTACTTTTATTATCTGCTCTTGCTATGAAATTATTTGATTGTTCACGTTTTGCTGATGTTATAGCATTATTATATTTTTCCTTCATATATTTATATTTATTTCTCCATTCAGGTTTTGATGTAGAGGCCACTAATAAGTTATCCAATATGTTCTTTAATGATCTGATGTGATTAGTTTCGTAGAAAGCTCTCTTAGGGGTTTTTATGTATCTTTTCACTAATGGAAAACAACTGTTAAAAATACTTCTGAAATTTTTTTCAAAGTCATTCCACATATTGTTTATTTCATTTGTTTCGAACTTGAATACACTTGCCCAATCTTGTTGAGAAAGTCTGTTTAGGAATTCGTTTGAGGTTTCATCATTCATGAGTCTGTTGAAAACTTGTTTGATTTTATTGGTTGGCCGATTATACCTCGAACGCTGAATTTCTGACATTGACGTGTTCGAATCGGAAGTGTCATCTACATCCCGGTTTATGGCGGGAAAGGGTGGTGAGTTGACGTGCGCGATGCTGATTTCCCCATCGCTCCCGCTTCGTGTGGGCTTGATCTTTGTTTTTTCTAAGGTCGGTAACCAGGCGCTATGTAAGAAAGGGGTCTCTTCTTTTCTGTTTATGTTATTTTTGTCTTTATAAATTTCAATGGCTTCCATGTTCAGCCTGGAAAGTAACTTTTGATATTGGAAATAATCTCCACCTTTGAGAAATCTTTGTTGTGTCCATGTGTTAGCGCATGTTCTGCTAGTGCGGATTTTTCTGTCTGATTCAGTCGACAGCATCGTTCGTGCTCTTTAATTCTTGTATTGATACTTCGCTTTGTTGTGCCAATATAGATTTTGCGCAGTCACAAGGTATCCTGTAAATACCGGCTTGTGAAAGTGGGTAGACCTTGTCTTTAGTTGTTCTGATCATTTGCCCAACTTTTTGTGTCGACTTATAAACGGTCTCGATGTTGCCTTTTCGGTAATCTTCCAATTCTATCTGTGACCTTGGGGATGTATGGTAAGATGGGTTCTTCGTTAGGTGTGATTTGTGATGTGTTATCATCACGGGTGGAATTTTTTTTCTTCTTGCCCTCCTCTGAATTGCTTTGGCAATAAGAGCATTACATATATAAATAATGCCAAAGAAATTCAGAGGGAGAGGGCAATAAAAACAAAATTTCCACCCGTGATGATAACACATTACAAATCACACCTAACGGGATATCTTCTATTTTGATATCAGTATACGCTCCTATGTAAGCGCAAACACGGCGATGCAAATGTAACTCTTATGCGATGTACTGTTAACCTCTCCACGCGCTCGCATTTGCATCCAAATGTCTTCCACATCAAATACGCATTTCGGAAAAATGAGTAGTTGAATATGCGATCGTAAGACTGGTCACAAATAATACACCATTTCTTGTCACATTTGTGACGCTCATGCGAGTTAATTTTGAGACCCACTTTTCTTAATTTCCTTCCGACGTCGCATAGGAATAACGATGTGATTCAAAAAGATATATTCAAATAGGAAGCCATTTCTCATTGCATTTGAGACATATTTTGTTATACTCATCGAATTCATAAATATTATACCATTTTTAATGCAGGTGATTCAATCATTGATTGCAGGAGGATTCTGAAAAATTTATTCGAACAACAATATAAAAATTAGTAACGTCAAGATAGAGTAAATAGAGTAAATATAATTGAAATGCAATTACAAAAAAGTCTAAACCACATGGCATCTCAAATAAGTAGCATTTACAAAACTAACAAAGATAACGTTTATATAAATTCTTCAAAAACCGGTTCGAGAGCAGAGTTACCTAGGCACGAATGCTTGTGATGTAAATCTACCTTCCCGCGGCTGTTCCTAAATTAAACTAGATTAGCCAAGCATGCATCGAACATTCTAAGCTATAAAGCAAATCAAAGATAACACAAGGAGAATAAAACAAACAGTCGATGAGTGCAACCGTTATGGACTGAAAACATGAAGAGTATAAAAATACAAATATTCACACATACATAATAATAATTTAAAAGAACCAACGGAATCAGAGAAAGAGGTACCGACATCACATGTAAGTTTCTTTTCTTTATTGACCTATTCAATTTCGAACCTTTCTTGAAATTTAAAAACAAAATAACAAATTAAATTGTAAACAAATTATATCCAAAGGAAATGTAAAAATCACAAAAAAACAATAAAAAAAATTACCATTTTCAAATATTGGCTGTGCAAAGAAAACAAATCAGATGCAAAGAAAGTACATCACTCACTGAACGAACCGTCTCAATCACCCTTCCTTATCCTTGATGTGGGATTGACTCCCTTCTATTGCTTCCTGATACCTCTCGAAGATTGATATCTCGTTTCACCCAATTCCTCCCAGTCCTTTGCTTCGTGAAGAACGTGACTAATAGACGCAGTTTCCTTGTTAACCCTCGAATCTTTCACTATTGACAATTGTTCGTCTTCTGGAGTCCTTTAATGGTACCGAGATTTGCACAATCATTCATTTCTTCAGCGATACTTTGTTGACATATCGAGTTCTGGGCTTCTCCTGCAAAGATCTTGTGACAGGTACTGGTTTTTTAGGAGCTGGATTTCCTCGGGTTGCAATGTCGCTCTGAGGTTGCAGTAAAGGCTTTTCTTTAATCTCAGCAGTTGGTGTGAAAGGCGGACTGTTAGGCCTGTTCACAGGAGCAGCGTCTTTCTCCAAATCATCAACTCCATACGGTACACCGTCCACAATGAGTTTACTTCCCCTAATATAAAATTCTTTGTGTCGTCCCTCCTGTTTAACGAGTAGGAGGTATTTCCTCAATATCTTTTTCTCACTCCTTTGTATCGGAGTGAGTTCGTGAGCGATGGAAATATTTGTTCCCTTCAACCTTCTGCAATTTCTCAGGATTTCGTTCTTTTTCAGGTTTGATACGAATTCAATTTTTATGGGACAGTTGTCGGATCTGCCTAAGGGTATACGTCGGCGAGATCTCCTGTTTCCATGCTCACACCAAGCAATCCCTTAAGGTACTCGCACAAGGTTTCCGCGCCAACCTCCTCCCTCTTCTTCCCTAGTCTGAATACCAATATGCTTTTTCTATTCTGGGTTCCCTTAATTTGTTCTAATTCATCTCTGAGTTCGCTGTTTTCTCTTTCCAAATATGTGACATTGCTTTTCAAATCCTCAATTTTCAAGAGAAGTCGTGCTTCGCTAGCTGCGATGCAGTTCTCTATGTCCGTACGGCTCTTCAATATCTCCTCACGAATGATTTTTATCGCATTCTCCAAATCTGACATCTTACGGGACGGCAGTGTATTCTATGGCTTCCTTTATAACAATCTGTTACCATTCAGGGAACAATGTTGACGTTGTGTTTATACTTGTGAATAGCACTATCAGCAGTTGTTCACGCGACGAACGATTGTTTTTTTTAACGATAAATCAATATAATGATCCCGTTTTCCTTCGAAAAACTTCGATTAATCTGCAGAATTCAGTCACTCCGGGAAAACAATTCTTTACCACTATGATCCCCCGAGCTATTATAATAATAATAATAATAATAATCTTTATTTTCCTCAGCGACAATTTTACAATTATTGTATAAGGAATAGTCAAATTTAACAAAGTGAGAGCGAAAAAAATAAAAAATTAAACAATAACCTCAATACCCCAAAACTACTGCAAAAAATCGTCTAAACTATATAAGCATCTTGACAGAAGATATTCTTTGAGTTTCTTCTTGAAGCGAGACAATGGTAAAGTTCTAATATCACCCGGTAACATATTGTGAAATCGAGGACCCGCAAAATTAGCAGATCGTTATGCTAATACATGTTTTGCAAAAGGGATATGCAAATCACCTTTATTTTTCTGTCTGGTATTGACTTCATGATAAGAATCAACTTGGATGAAACTATTCAAATTCATATGAAAATATACACACATCTCAAATATATACAGGCCATAAAGAGTTAGGAAACCATATTTGAGAAAATACTGGGAACAATATGTCCTAGTACTTACTCCAGCAATACTTCTTATTATGCGCTTTTGGGCCAGGAACACTTCCCCTGCATTCGCAGACCAACCCCACAGGCATAGACCATATCTCAAACGAGATCATAATCAGTTGCTCTGTGGTAAGAATATAGCGCAAGTTCTTAAATTTATAAAATAATGAATGTAATTTTGAGACCAATATCTCACAGTGATACTTCCAGTTCATATGCTCATCAATATGCACACCCAAAAATTTCGTTCTGTCAACCTGGACACAACGTTTCTGATTAACCTCAACTTCAAGAGGATCCAATTTTTTTGTTGATTATGAAATTGAACCAACAGCGTCTTCTCCATGTTGAAATGGAATGAGTTTCCAGCAAACCAAGATCCCAAATTAACCAAAGCTGTTGATACCCGATCCTTTATTTCTTCCTGTGACTTCCCAGACACAATAATAGACTTATCGTCTGCATATTTAACTATAAATTCACGCGATACAGCCGAGTCTACATTATTCACATATATCACGAATAGCATTGGGGCCACAACTGAACCCTGTGGCACACCGATAGTGACTTCTACGGTATTAGAACACACTTTCCTCAATTTACCATTCTGCAAACTAGGAACCTCAACATATTGAGTACGACCAGCCAAAAATGTTTTGACCCAATTTAGTGCCATACCAGTCACTCCAATATCCTCAAGTCGAGCCTTCAATATGTCATGATTTACACAATCGAATGCTCTACTTAGGTCGCAAAATATTCCCACAGAGCATTCTCCCGCATCCATACTAGTATAGTATATTCTAAAACAAGTTGCAGAATGAGCTCCTTTTCCAACACGAATGCGAAATTCGAAAACGAGCGACGAAGGAGCGAGTTTTCGAAAGCATGAGTGTTGGAATTGCCTTCTGCAACGAGTATTAGACGATATTTTCTCTATTTCAGTCAAGTTTTGTGGAAAACTCTCGAAATTCAAATAAAAATTCAGATTAGTGACTTTTGTATTGTATCTTGGCAGTTGGTGTCACTAACGAAATTTGACAGATTGCGGAAGTTGAATTGATTTGATTCGAAAATTGAGTGGATCGGAGGTCAGTACTGACAACCACAAAATGAAAAATATAACTGAAAACAATGCTGTAATGAGTTTCATTATAGCACTACTTTTAGTACTGTAATGAACTCATTACGATACTGAAATAGAGAAACAATTTTATCATGTATTGCGTGCATTGCCGTGGTTGTGGATTTTTGCAAGCAGAAACCATGTTGTGTGTCCGAAATTATATTATTTTTCCCCAAAAAAGCCAACAACCTCTCAAGGAAGCAGTATTCGAATATTTTGGAGAAGGTTGATGGAATCGTTACCGGTCTATAATTTTTCATATCTTGTTTTTCGTATTTTTTATGCACAGGAATAATCCTGCTGACCTTGAGTCTACTCGGAAATTGCCCCTCACAAAAGGAAAGATTTATTAGATGACAAAAAGGACTCATTATTAAATTCAATACTTTTTTCATTAGAAAAGATGGGATTTCGTCCGAACCGTATGATTTCTTATTTTTCAATTTTTTCCTAATGAGTTCATAGAATTCCATTTCATTGAACGGATATAAATGGAATTTAATTTTATTTTTATTACCAGATGACGTGATAATATTACTGCTGTTGTCATTTATTTTTATTTCATCTACAATCTTCAAGGGTGCTTCCCTGAAAAAATTGTTAAACATATTAGCAACCATTTCGGGATCCGCTATTTTGAAGCCGTCCTCTGAAATTGTTAAATTTTCAATTTTTCTTGGTTTGAGTCCATTCATCTCCGATACCACCTTCCAACTTTCTTTCGTTAAATTTTCACTTTCTTTGATTCGGTTTTGATAATAAACACGTTTATGAAATCTTATGAGGGATTTATGGGCTATTTTTTCTCTTTATATAAATCTTTGAAATTGGGATATTTTTTACTCAAGGAATGAAAAAATCGCAAATCACTGCTTGAGTTCCTAACAACCTCATTAATCCATTTTTTTGGGTTTTGGGTGTACATATTTCTTGCATAATGGAAATCGGTAATTGAAATGAAATGAGAATTTGTCATAAAACCTTTCAAAAGCAGTTTCTAAATCATTAAACGCATAAACAGAAGACCAGTCCTCAAAAAGTAAATCATTACAGAATAATTCCACACTTTCAGAGTTGAATGATCTTCCGTGAATTGAATGAATTTTGTCAACATTAACTTTCCCGAAATTTATATCGGATAGAATCAATCTGTGATCTGAAAATACGAAATCAAATACACATGTGACACCTGAAACAAAATTCAAATAAACATGGTCAAAACACGATATGGTATCGGCCGTTACTCTAGTTGGCCAGAGAACAGTGTTGCCTAGCCCAAATTGCAACAATAAAGATGAAATCTTTTTGAATTTATTTGTCTCGTTCAAACTATCAGAGTTGAAATCACCGCAGATTATCAACTTAATACTAGGTTTGTACAACATTTCAATGACCGCATTCAGGTTGTCTAAAAAAATTTCAATATCACCAGTAGGTGGTCTATAACAATTTATAATTAAAAAATTATCATACTCAGACCTGAATGAAACAGCATACATTTCACAGTGACCGTCCATAGAATACTGTTCTAAGTCAATTTGTTTCACCTTAATATTTGTTCGAGTCCAAACTGCTGTACCACCACCATTTTTGGTGGATCGACAATAATAAGCTGCCAATTTGAACCCAGAAATTGTTAACTGGTTAATTGCATTCTCATTCAGACATGTTTCATTTAAGCATAAAAATTTGACAGAACTGAACTCATCTAAAAAAATTTCGAGTTCACTAATTTTCTTCATGTTAAGCGTTTGAACATTCAAAAACAGTAATGTTGGTGAAAATTTTAAGTCCTTCCCAGGTCGTTCCTCTTGCGAATGTTTAAAAAACGTCTAATACACGAATTTTTGGGCCATGAAGTTGCATCCATTGCTTTTTCAAAGTTATCCTGGAAAATAGTCACCTTAAAGGACGAGTATACGTCTGGATTTTTTGATTCCATTGCTTCTATTACGACTTCCTCAAAATGAGGTCTCAACATATCTGCAAGATCTTCTGCAGTTGTATCTGGATGAATTCTATATACATGTAGGTCAATCAGTTTCGGTACCCCCTTCACCTTTGTTTCTGACTGGGATGCACTGCCAACACCTAGAACCATTCTTCTTCTTGGTCTTTTTCTACCAGCAACGTTCCATTCATTTTCAGAAACAACCTTGTCTCCCCCATTTTCCTGCGAAGATCTCCCGGAGTCAGTGTTCAGAACTCTTTCCTTGACCTTATTCCGCCCCGAAACAACATCCGCATATTTTTTTTTTGCACACTTCAGGTCTTTTTCGATACACATATTTTTGTAGGTTATATTCTGTTCTTGAACATCAAAATCACTATTTGCGTCAACAAAATTCGGAATCTTCAGAAATCACATTCAGTGTCGAATCACTTAACTTCACATCACCTGGTATTTTCCTAGTTAAAATAATTTCTATTAATTTATTTTTGGTGAGGTTACTCAGCTCGCGCTGTGCTAACTCGTTACTCGCCATGTTAATGCTCCTAAAATTCTAGAGTTCACTCTCAATTAATTTTCTAACAAAACTTAGCTGAAGGACCGTAGGTCGATGGCTTTTGTTGTATTTTGTATAACAATAAATGATAGTTCTCTCTCTCTCTCTCTCTCTCTCTCTCTCTCTCTCTCTCTCTCTCTCTAACAAAAATTCTAACTGGTAGCTCGAAAAACTCGAGGAACTTATTTAGAGCACCGAAAACACGTCTATTCGTTAACCAAACACAATACCAAACATAAGAATACAAAAAAAAAGAAACAAAAAATGTACAATATAAGTGTGAGAATTAATTATGTAGTTAGTTTTTTAATCTGCCTTTCCATCCTCTGTCTGACATGTCGCAACTAATCCTTCACCCTTCACATAGATTTCGAAGTCCTTCTCCGAAATTCCACTGTTCTTCCTCACCACATCTGGAAGGAATGAAAGTATAAGTTAAAATAACATCTTTTTTTTTAGCAAGTTCGATTATTTGAGAAATAATATTATATTATAGAAGAATTGTACATTTCTCTTCTCCATCCTTCGATGAGAGATAATAGAACAGTAATTTCTAACTTGAGCAAGTTTAACAATTTTGTTCCACTATTCAATTTATTAGTTCAACTTATTTCAATTGATGAGAAGATAAAGATATAACTGCGAACGTTTTTCTTTTTCATTCGTATAGGTGTCAAAATCATTGAAAAATTTCTTGACAACAAATTTACAAAAAATATTCGAATAACTGCAAAGGTTGTGTTTGACAGTATCGCGGCTACACCTCAAATCAAATACTCACTGAATAAAATCTTCATAAGGGGACTTTCAGGACATGTCCGTGAACAAAGTTCAGCCGTTTCATCGGTGAGAGTCCTCCTGAGACATCTCACCACGAAATCCTTGCTGCTGTTACCCCCAACGGCTTCATATGTTTTGTACTGAAAAAGGTTGAATTTCGTTTATGGTTAGAAATTTAGTTTTTGAAATTATAAGACATAAAAATTCCAAATGAGATCGGATTTGATAGCAGTTTCACTAAAGAAATATGTTATTAGTTCGAATCTCGGCTTTCCAAATATGGTGATATAAAAAAGATATGAATTACTAAGGAATCTGTACCTATATTATACAATTTCTCAAATATTAGACCAGAGGAACACTAGAAGGAGTAGTTTCTTTCAAGTATACTGACTTTTCTAAATAACAAAACTTTAATTTCATTTGAATGCTTCAACTGTCTTATTGTGAACTTCGCATTGAGAAAACATCACCAATTTTGACATCCCTGTACAGCACAAACTATTTCAGACACGTTAATTAAAACCCAATATCTTGAAAAGTGCTGGAATTGTCTATTTAATGAATTTTTGAAATATCTCTAGAACCACATGAAATAAAAAAATTTTCAACGGCAAAAATCAAGACAATTCTCAGAACAAAACCAAAGAGTTCTGCGCCAATACACATATAAAAACTTCATTATACAATAATTATGTAGCTAGCATGAAATATCAAAATATTCGGTTCACAACAATAATACAACAAGAATTTACTTACTAATGAATGCACTCAAATTGCAGAAAACCAGAAAATTTAATTATCGGATCGAACGAACAGCGGACTTCTCGAATCGAACACTAGTCACAAAATGGTGATGGATGATGGATCAAAAAAAAAAAACTCAAGTCTAAAAATTGTTATTCGTTGAATCTGTCAGACGCAAGCCCCCCTTTCTTCTCGCCACTGCGAATTCCATAGTACAAACCGGGTTCTCGAGAGAAAAATATCCCGGCCGAATGTAATTAGGGGCAATAAAACCCAGATGCGGTAGAGTCTCTACAGTTGAAGATCGAAGACATCATTACTCAACACTCTTTGGCTATGAGTCACAATACGAAAAAATATTTGCATCCCATGGAAATCACATTTGAGATATCTTTATTCATCATCAACATGTTGAGAATTTTTCTTCCACATTTCGTTTACAAAGCGATATCACAAAGTTACTATTGGGTTTTCTCTCCCAGTCTCTGGAACAAGAAATAATTAGAAAATTTATTTATTCATTCACATAAGGAACACAACAGGTAATTCAATACCCAGAATAGTGTTCACAAAATAATATAAGAAAATTTGTCAAACAAAAGTGCTTCATACAAAAAATAATGAGAATTTTTATAAGTAAATTTTTTTTTAGTAAATCCAATCATTAACTGAATATAAAAGGTAAGGAAAAATAAAGTCTTTCACATTCAAGATCCATAAGCCGTATCAGAGGAGTTCAGCTGACCGATAATGATGTTAAGAAATGTTCCCTCAGAATAAACAGCCATTGAGCTGATTATACTGTCTCAACATTCTAGTAATTGGGCTGTTCATAGCGCTGTTGGTACGCTTGAGGGTCAAGTAGAAAGTATCTAGCTGTCTAAATCTCCTGGTTGGAGCATAGAAGTTTATTTGTGATATTATATATTCGGATTCAATACAGTTACTGAGCAACTTATGGAGAAATAAAAAGTCACCAATAACTCGGCGGTTTTGAAGACTCACCCTTTGAAAATATCTCAACCTCCTATCGTAATTATCCGGATCACCCCTATTCAACAAAAGTCCACACTTAAAACCCAAAACACGCAAAAAAAAATTCTGAATCTTCTCGAGACGTTCAGATATAATAAATTAATATAATAAAGGCCCCTGCGTAAAAATTTGAGCACTAATTTGTCAGGGGCCAAAACTTTACGAGAAGAAATTGTTGCCTAACAATGAACAGAAAGAAAATGAAAACACTTTAAAATCTTAAGCGTAACGTTTCGGATTCTAATTCAGACTCCTTCGTCAGACAATAACTGATTTTCATTCAACTTTGTAGAATCGTGACAATTTTTTTTTTATTTTTGGATTGACATTTGTCAATATATGATGAACATAGATCAATATTGATTACTAGATGTTGATATCGTTATTTTATTTCAAAGTTCCCTGAAACCAGTTCTTTTTTCAATAAATCCATCCAAATTCGATCTATTCCTACTGAACAATTGGCGAGATTATTAGCCTCATCCAACAAAATACAAGCTGACTCCTTGATTTTTCTTTTATAACCATCAGGTTCCGTCATTAGAATTTTTGTTCCATTGCAATCCATCATGTGATTGCCGGTATTGGAACACACAGGATCTGCTATCTGTGATCTACCAATATCTCTATTTTTCATGTTATTCTTATGTTCACGTTTTCTGATTTCTAATGCTCTTGATGTTTCTCCTGTATAAGATTTTCCATAAATACAGGGAATATTGTAAATACAATTTCTTGATTTTTGGTTCGAAGGTTTAGTTTTTATTGATATAGATCGTAAATCATTTTTTGTTTTGAAAACAGTTCTTATGTTGAATTTAGAACCAATTTTTTTCATTTTTTCTGAAAGTCTATGAACATAAGGAATCAAATTTATTAAAATTGGTTGTTCTTGACGGTTTGTTGTTGGTACTTGATTGTTATTATCGTTTTGACGCAAAATTGTTCTCTCTAAATTTGAAAAAGTTTTTTGTATGAAATTAGTTGGATATTGATTATCCTCAAGAATATATTTAATGAAATTAATTTCGTTATTCCGTTATTTACGTGTAATAAAAAAGGGTAAATATATCGAAAAATCAGTTGAAATAATCGAGAAACGTTGAATTATTTCTTGAGAACAAAGAACAAAAACACATGGCCATCGAAACGATTAAATAGGCGCCTAAAATCTGACCCCCTCGAAGGAGGCAATTTCGGAATAAGGTAGCACCCAAAAGGTGGAGAGAAAAATTCACATTCGGTATTACAATTATCGAAATTAGTCAGTAGTGTTCGGAGAATGAACAGAAGAAGTTCTTCGACTTGCTCGCGAGTAAAATTCTTCACAAAAACGACTCGCAATTTTTAATCTGAAATGAAAAAAGAAAAAAGCAGAAAAGAAACCAACTATTTAGAATAAATTGAATAATTTTGAAATTAACCACACATTTCAGAAATGTATTTGTTACTTTGTGTGTAACCTCGAAACCATCTTGAAATTTATAAATGGGACAACTATTTATAAGATGTTCTATAAATCAGATATAGTTAGGGGAAATATAAGCCACAATACTTTCGAGGTTTGCCAATATAGACATTTACTTTCAGGTTGCTCTAGGTCACGCCAAGATCGTTCAACTTCTTTTAACCAGAAATGCTGTTGCTAATTCTGTTGATGTAAATGGAAAGAGTTGCATTCATCTTGCTGCTTCGTGTGGTAATTTATCTTGTTTACAAATTCTTGTGGATTATTTGAAACCCATTGAAATTGCTGCGATGGACAGACAAGATTGTACTGCTTTACATTGGGCTTGTTACAGAGGTTAGTTGAAAGACGCTGTCATTAAAGAAAAGTTACATTGTGAAATAATCTTGTTTTTTTCACCTTAGATACATCAAATATCAAGATATTACTCAGGTCGGTTTTCCCAAATTTTGATTGTCCGATCAAAAAATCTCAAGTAACTTGAAACCAATCGAATCGCTTGATTTGAAATAAAAAAAAAAATCTCGGTGGCTGTAATCAACTTGACAGTTCTTGAGCGGAAATCAAAGTTTCTTGAAACCCACCTCAAGTATAATACATTACATTTTCTGATTTGAAATATTTCAGCGTTATTTATCATTCATGTAGATAATCATCCAATTACGAATATTATTTCAGGTAATGCCAGCTGCGTTGAATTTTTGCTGCGAACGGATAATTTCAAGTTATTGCTCGGGAATAAATTTTCTCCTGTACATTGTGCCAGGTGGAGTGTTCACATGAATTCAATATTTAGATGCAGATGATCAATTTTTTATTATAGTTATTCTGGATCTACTCAGTGCCTTCAATTGTTACTGGATTATTATGGAAAGGATGTTGTAACACTACAAGATATTCGAAAGAGATACCCGTTACATATTTGTGCCTTACATGGGCATACGGAAGTTGCAAAGCTCTTACTCGAATATGGGGCGAACTTGGATGTTCTGGATGAAGATGAAAGGACCCCGTTTACTGCTGCTGCACAATTTGGACATAATGAAATAATTGGTAAAAAAAATTGTGTTATGAATATGTAATGAAAATCAACAATATTCACTTTAAACTGCAATTCTATCAATATTGCAGATATTGTTATGTACCTGAGACTAACAATAATCACATTTGTTGTGATACAACTCTGTCATCATGCACATATCGTCTGTTTTGATCCACAGTCTTTAGCGCCTACATATGAGCGGTACCTACCGAACGAAGTATGGTGGGCGCCAAAGGTGACGGCAATTTCTCATTTTGTTCCTAAAATTAAGTATGTTTTGCACAATTGAAATAGATATGTATGAAGCTGAAAAGACTTATACCATTTTTTTTCTGACCGGCTCATATGATGACTTCGGAGGTTTACCTAGATCGTCAATGAGTTGTCTAACAGCATTGGAATCCAATCGGGAAAAATTGAACAAGTTACGGAACTGAAGGTATTTCGGGTCGACGGGGAAAAGGACGGGATTTTCGGGCTGACTGTTACTTCGCCGGGGTTAGCTGATGGGTGGATCGAGTAGCTCACCAGCTATCACTGCCGGTCCCAAGTCCGGATACAGGAGGAGGGTTGTCAGATGAGGGGTAGCTGCCTGTCTGATGGAAAAAATAATCATCGCTCAAAGATCCAACGATCAGCCTCGGAAAGGGACGGATACAACGGTAACAGACCTGACAATAAAGAGGAAAGCGAATGGCAAACGAACAAGGAAGAAGCAAAAATGGAGAGGGAATATTTTAAGGATGGCTTGCTAGAATATAATGTCATGGCGTACCAAGCACCAAGACGTTCTCTTGGAAATGAACCACCACAAAATTGATGTATGCGCAATTTCTGAAAGCAAGCGAAAAGGCAAGGGCACCCTGAAGGTACCTGGTTTCGTTTTAGTATACAGCGGAGTGGAGAAACAAAAGAGGGCAACAGCTGGAGATGAAAATAATATTGATGACATCCATTACGTCAACGAGCGCATTGCTAGGTTATCATTGCAATCAGGCTCAGAAAAATTTAACATTCTCAGTGTATATGCCCTAGATATTAGCAGAAAAAAAAAGAAACAGACACCTTTTATGAAATACTGCAAACAGAAATCAACAAAATACCATCAGATGAAAAGATATTAATAATGGGTGACCTAAATGTGAGGATAGGCAGCGAGGTGATAGACGAAATTAAAAATAAGTACAACGAAGGCCATATTAACGAAAATGGTGAGACTCTGATTGATTTCTGTATCAGCAACAATATGAGGATAATCTGGCAAAATATCAGAGGACAAAGTTCAATAATAGATTACGTGATATGGAATAGGGTTTTACATCCATCTCAGGTATTGGATGTTCGCAGCTTAACGTCTGCGGAAATAGGATCTGACCATAGATTGGTTCTGTGTAAATTAAGACTTGAAATTCAGCATAAAAAGAAACAGTCGCCAAGCATAAAACAGAAATTAAACATAGAATCAGTGCAGGACGAAATAATCAAGAACTTATACGAGAAGAGACTGACATAAAAATCAAGAACAACCCCATTAATCATGCGGAAAGCATTGAAGAAAGCTGGAATAAGGTCAAAGGAAATATAATCGAATCGGCTGAGGTAGCTCTGGGGTATAGAGAAGTCAACACAAACGCGAAACCGTCCCTTAAGCATTGGTATACTCCTGAGCTAAAATCACTGGCTACAGAGAAGAGACAAGCTTATCTCCGATACAGAAATAACAGGTCACACAGAACATACTCGATACAAAGAAATAAGAAACAGAGTGAATGCACGCATAAGAGCGTTAAAAAACGAATATTGGAGGAGATTTATGGTAGATATGGAACATGACATGTATGGGACACAAAAGAAGGTGTGGAATATGATGAAAAGGATATTAATGAATGTATACAATGCCAGAAAATTTCTGAGAATGAATGGATAGAACACTTCAAGAAACTATATGCGAAGGAAGACCAAACACCACCAAATAATCCCTCAAAAGAAGATGAAACTGATTGCTTAGAAGACATAATAAGTCCTGATATGGTGAAAGAAGCGATAGCTCACTTAAAAACAAGAAAAGCCCCAGGTCCAGATAACATTCCTAATGAATGAATTAAGCATGGAGGAGAACCACTACGCAAAGAACTAACAATACTGTTCAACAGAATAATTAAAGAACAGAAGATACCCCGAGATTGGAAGAAAAGTATAACTGTACCTATATTCAAGAAAGGTGACAAGAAAAATACAGGTAACTACTGAGAAATATCTCTACTGAACTCGATAATGAAATTATTCACCAAAACATTAGAGGAGATACTAACCGAATATTGTATCATATCGGAAGAACAACAGGGTTTCCGTAAAAATAGGTCGACGATAGATGCTGTATTCATCATCAGGCAGATAGTGGAGAAATCGATAGAGTATACCAAACCAGCCTTTATGTGCTTCATAGACCTTACTAAAGCCTTTGATAGAGTAAGACTGGAGGATGTCTTGCAGATTATGCAGAGCAAACGTATTCCGAACCCTACATTGAATTCCAATACTACAACACAAATATCAGTAAACGACAACCTTACAAGAGATATACCGATATCATCAGGCTTGCGACAGGGAGACTCTCTAAGTCCATTACTGTTCAACTTAGTAATGGATCAAATAATCGAATACGTGAAAAGAGCGTGGGGAACATCGAAATAATATGCTATGCCGATGATGCCGTTATTATGTCTGAGAGTGAAGACGATCTACAAAGACTCTTATACGCATTCCACACCATAAGCAAACAATTTAACATGAGAATATCCATAGGAAAAACAAAAACAATCGTTATAAGCAAAGAACCTTCAAGATGCAAGGTGGTAGTGGACGACAGGCCAATAGAGCAAGTAATGAATTTTAATTACCTAGGAGTCGAGATAACGTCAAATCAAGACCGATCAAGAGAGGTAAGAAGTCAAGTAAACAAGGCAAATAGAATTTCAGGAAGCTTGACGGAAGTGATATGGAAGAATAGGCATATGAGTGAAGACGCAAAAACAAAAGTCTACCAAGACCTGCATTCGACCGATCATAACGTATGCTGTGGAAACGAGAGCTGATAATAATCAGCTGTTTTTGCGTCTTCACTACTATTGTAGGATGAAGTCAATTCTAAGAACTGCCGAAATGAGAATATTCAGGAGAATATCGAGATATACGCTGACAGATCACATTCGCAATTCAACAATACGCGATGAACACGGAATAAGCGATAAAGTAAGATGGCGACGAAAGCGCAGAAGAGCCTGGAATGAGCACGTGGGAAAAATGTCACTTAACAGAATAGAGAGAATCGCGCACTACTTCTCTGCACTCTTCTCCTAAGGAATGAGATATTCCGAGGAGAATACTCGAGAGAGTAATTCGGTAAACCCCACCTAAGAAAAGTGTGCATTCAGGTGTGCGGCTTAGGATTGTAGTCGGACAGGAACGGGGAGAACTGGGAAACGGACAGGAAAATTGGTCTGAGACCAATCGCTTCGAATCACAGAGGTCTTTTTCCATCTGGTACCTCTTTCCACATTAGTTCAATTAGGCGCCGGTCTTCTTGCCTTCTGACATGACATGGGCTGCTCATCTGAGTCTAAATGGACAACATACCCTAACCTTAACGGCAATCAAAACTGAAATATTCGGTCTACTGTGTTGACTTTCTGAATCCACCAGTGAAAATCTGAATTTTGAAATAACCATCCAACTAGAGAGCAGCAATCACACCAGGTTCTAACTGATTCTGATACATGCTCGAAAAATAGATTTTCACGTACAGGGTGGTCAGATTTCGATGTTTTAGTACTACATCTCCTAAATTAAGCCAGATAGAAAAAAAGTAATATACATGTCATGTCCTCTTTTTTCGAGAAACATAAATTGCTGAAAACCGCAAGTCGCTTAGATGTCTAGTTTCCATGCTACAGGGTGGTTTTGAAATTTGGCAAATTATTACATGGTTATAACTCCCGCAGTATTGCCACTTCGCTCTCGAAATAAATAAATCTTCAGGGCAGTTTTTTCAGTAATTTTTACCAGTGCTATCGAAATTTCAGTGCCCCTTCAAATTTTAGAGAAATAAAAAAATATTTTTCAAAAGGAAACCGTAGTTTTGCTATGATGATTTTCAATATACATTTCTCAAACAATTTCAAAAATATATATCATGATATACTTCCGAGCTTGAATATGAAAATTCTGAAAAAAACACTTTTCGGTCAACATAATTTTAGCAGGCTCAATGTATTACTTCCTCAGGTGGAAAGAAATGAATCAAAATCGAAACCCTCTTTGATTTTGTTGCTCGAAAACTGTTTTTTTGGAATTCCAGATATTTAAGCTCGGAACTATATTATGATATATTTTTGAAATTATCTAAGAAAAGTCTATTGAAAATCATCATAGCACTACGGTTTCCATTTGAATTTTTTTTTTAATTTCTCTTTAATTTTAAGGGCCACTGATAGCACTGGTAAAAGGTATTGAAAAAACTCCACTAAAGATGTTTTTATTTGGAGAGCTCAGCAGCATCACTGGGAGTTTCTCGAAAAAAGAGAACATGACATTTATATATTACTTTTTTCCTATCTCGCGTAGATGTAGTACTAAAACATTAATTTTTTTCCTCAGTATTGTGAGTACTTCATTTTATAGTGTCATGCATTTTTTAACGAGATAATCAACTAAGGAATCTCATCCCTTTCTGCAGGGGCATACCCACTTGAAAGACCTCTATTCTCACTCCTAATATAGATTGTGATCAGGGTTTAATTACCCGTTTGGTACCTCAACGCAATAAAGAAAAGAAGCATCCCGTCTATGAGAATATCAATGAATATGTAAATTATGAAGAAATGCAAGAACGACTGCTGCTATAAATGAGTTCATTTATTGCGTTTCATCGTTAATATTACCGACGGATTACGTATGTGATCAAAAGTACCATATTTGTTTTTTCATTGCGTTAAGGGAAGTTTTTTACTTCCTGAAGATTATATGAGATTCAAAGAGAGTATTTATGAAATACAGAAGGAATATATATTTTTAAAGAGTCCGTTGAAAAGAAGTGAAGAAGATTTTTCGCTAGATATGACATCTCATTATTGATATCCGAGGTGTATCTGCTTGCATGATATTCATTTCATTTTCTTAATCATCGTCGATTGAGTTATGCACTGATGAAGACTGATAAAGTGAGAAATTGATCAACTTTCTATTCTTTCGCTTGATTGCCGCACGTTCTCCTGTAGTTTACTTAATAATTTAGATTTTCACTAGCCCATCTCTATTCCTATTTTCATGGACGTACGTCATTAAACGTTCCTAATTTATTAAATACTAGCTCAAGCCCGCGGTTCCGTTCGCGTAATATTTCAATTTGAAACGGTACTTATTTGTCCACAACTCCACATTCATAACCTCGTATCGAAGGATAGACAGGCACTTGACTACGTGACAAAGCGATCTCGCGTAGATTCAATTTCTTCCTCAGATTATTTCTTCCTCAGATTCGCATTCGTTCAACCTGCACTAACTTTCAAAGTGTCCAGTACACAACTGTACTGAAAAAAACCTTTTTCATCAGGAATAAATGCCGTAGAGAACAATCACATTCATTTTTATATGAATTCCTTCCATGCCAATCGGGAGTCCTCTTCAAATTGAGCATTATTTCGAATTGAATTGAAAAAGTTGAAAATGGTTATCGTGGGTTGTCCTCAGCAGTTAGACATACGGCGTCGTGGACTTTTCATAAAAATTTTTGAGCACTACAAAGTTGTCTCTGACTATGTTTCTCTATCCCTTATAGTTTACCCAACGTCGGTCGTAAAAGCCTGAAAAAACCTGGTTAATTACAGACTTTTTCATGAAAACTCCACATTTTTTCTCATTTCTTCGTGATATAGGAATGAACCCCACATGAAAACGTCCCAAAATAAATTCTCTACATTAAAGTGAAAGTTTCAGCAAAATCGGTCATCTGGTTCCTAAGTCCATAGAGAACAAACAAACACACGGAAGTCCACATTTATAATATTCATTTAGTATATCATGAAAATTTCTTGTTACTCCGATGGAAAGCTTTCGGACAAAATTATTTGCTTCGTTCTCATATTATTTTGTTTCCCCGTGAATATTCAACAAGTGTGTCCTGTAGTGAGTGAAGAAGCATACTGCCAGCTTCCTCACAACATACCTCAACAAAGATCCTACAGAAACAAAATTCAGGGCATTTTATTTGAATAAATAGACTGAGAGACATTTTCTAAAAGTAATTTTTGAAAAATTGCAGTATTTTTCGGGCTGCCTTTGGGAACTTATAAACAAAATCATACAATTATCTCGAACAGACTTCAAGATATGATCATTTGTTTATACCACTATAACCATGAAAGATATAAGATAAATCACGAAGTGAAATCAGAATTTCATGGAGATAATAGGTATAAGTATGATATAAATTTTAGGTATTCCCATTGTAAGAAAGGGGTGCTATCGTCTTCCACCACTCTCGGACGAAAATTAAAAAATAATTTAAGTTTATGGTGAGTGCTGTCGACTGTCGATGTTGTAAAAATTTGAATCATTCTCCTAGCATAAAATTTCCAAGTGTTATCGACTAGACTTTACAGTGTATTATTGAATTTTCGACGTTTAACATTCATTTTGTAAATTGAATTGATTGTTATTTATACTAACTAAGGGAATGTTTTGTGTTACAGAGTTATTCTTACAATTCAATGTGGATAAAACGAAGCAAGATAAATATGGTAACACAGCACTTCACTGGTCTTGTCTTATGAAACAAACCTCCACAGCCTTAATTTTGTTGAAGGATATCAAAGATAAAAATGTTATACATAGCATTAATAAGGAAAACAAAACGTAAGTTGAAAATTGTATATTCATATGTGGGAGATATTTTCATCGTTTCATATACAGGATGTCCGAGAATTAACTGTACATACTCTTACCAGAGATAAAGTTGGATTAGGTGATTACTGATTGACTATAAAAAATTAATTTCTGGATTTCCCTAGAAAGCTATTGACGGATATTATTGAAACTTGGGGGGTATTGGCACATGCTAAGGTCGAGTCAGAAAGATATCAATTATTTCATTATTCCAGGGCCGGACTTATTGATTTTCATTTAGTGTTCAGGGTGAAAAAAACACTCTGTATTTCGAATTACGAATAATTGACTCGCTTTTCAGAAAGAAGCTAAATTATGCTTCAATTTGGGAATTTTTTCATGAATTTTTGAATTTGGATAAAGTTCGAAAAATTGAATTTATTTACCTGAACAGGACTTAGTTATCTTGTGGAGGTCGAAAATAAATAATAAATTTTCTTAAAAAAGTTACTGAAGGTGAGGAAGACTATAATAAATTGTTGATATAATGGATGGCTACCCCAGACGGGTATCTCATTGAGATGGAGTAAATGAAGGTTTATTTCGAAAAAAAATTGGTGAAGTATATAGGGTATACATAAGCATCGTTCAGAATAATTCGTATTTATACCGGGTGTTCGATAACAAAGATATAGACCAAAGTGACACTTCTTCCAATGTAAAAACCTCTAACTGAATTAGTATATCGAGGAAATCAGTAGTGATTTTTCAATTTGTAAGTCTGTTTCTTCAAAGTTTACTTATTCGATATTAAATATTATGAAGTACCCTGAGAAAAAGGAGATATGATTTTCAGTATGGGAGAATGTTAAAAAATATTTTACCATATTCAGAGATTCAAGCTCAAAAATGCACAGAAATTTCCTTCAAGATAGAATATGAATTCCTATAACATATTCTGTGATGAACAAACATTTTGACCGAAATTTGAGATTGTTGTTTGTCGCCTGTGTTTTGATTATTATAAAATAGTGAAATGATCAAAATGGCCAATTTCACAAATAGAGAATATGCTGATATGATGTTCCCAATCACCAAACATTTTCTGCAGTATCTAGTTGTATAGCGCAATATGGTTGAGTGCCAGATAGGAATAAGAAGGATCGCCAAAGGAATCGAAAAAGAGGTGATGAAGTACTCCAATTAATTCAAGGACAACCTTCAACTAATATAAAGAGAGTAAGTGCACAATTACATTTGCCGAAGCATAAGGTGCACAGAATAATCAAATAGCAAAATATGTAGCCTAAGCAGTGGCGTAACGTTTTTAAGCCAGCAAACACCCCCCCCCCCCGCCAATGATTGCTCCCGGGCCCCATCCCTTTAAAAAAATTAAAATTTTTTTTCTTCATTTTCCGGAAGAACTTTAGCAAAGAAGAAATTCTTGAAATTCTCGACAGTGAACACACGTTCCGTGCAGCGCTCTTTAGGAAGTTCTCATTTTCTGCTTTTTTAAATATTTGTATTACCTATAAATGTGTGGACTACTCTTTGGTCAGTCTCATCTTTAAATCTTCACAAAAATTCGATAGTTGAATATCGTTTATGTTAGATATTGGTATTTGATTGTTTACATTTATTTCACATCATATATGACACATTCCGTATTCCTTGCGCGCGGCGATTGAATACCCCACCCACACACACGGTGATCAATTATCAGTATCAGTACCCAGAGACAAACTCAGTACCCGTCAGACACTGACGTGGTTCCTATGTCGAATTTAACCGCTTGATGATCGCGGTCTCTTTCCTTGTTGATTTTGTTCCTCTCCCGACTTCCTATAACTCCGAGGCCTTCCCTTTCTGTAGCGAGTCTTTCTTACGGGCCCAAGAAAGTGAAGTTTGTCTATTTGTATTTCCCTTAGCACTGTTTAGTAAAAATGCCACGAAATTGTTCTTTCTGTTCAAAAAGTATCGCATCCAATCATCTATCTCTACCATGCTCTAAATGCAATAGGCCTTTTCACGCTGAATGCGTAAATTTAAACCAATCAGAAGTAGATTATTTAAGAAACAGGAACGAAAAATGGAACTGCCAAGTGTGTATGTCAACCGAGCGTTCTCTCCGCAGTAACTCGTGCAATAGTCGCTCGCAACCCCCTGTTTCTTCTTCACCGCCTCCGCCTTTGAATGTTGATACCGATAATGCAACCATCATGCAGCAGCTTGGCTTGCTTATGGATCAACTTAATAATTTGAATAATACCATGACTCGCATGGAAAAAAGGCAAGATGATATACTAAGTCAGCTCGCAATTTGCAACTCCAAAATAAATGAACATTCCAGTATACTGGCGGATCACGACACTAACATTCAGTCTTGCCGGAGGGAGGTGTCACATCTCCAGGGTGCTTACACGGAGCTCTCTGCGGGCCTGTCTCGTGTCTCTGATTCCTTGGAAGCGCTGAGGACAGAGCATAGCACACCCGATAATGAAGCCGTTTCTGCTATTCACATACAGGAAATTGTTCAACGCGTCAAGAGATCTCACAACCTAATAATACAAAATCTGCCGGAAGTGGACACTGAATCCCTTGAGAATTCAAGGGTACACGATTTGGTTGAGAAGACCAGTAAGTCTTCGAGCAAGTTTATTGTGAGAACTGAACGTTTGCCTTCTTCTGTGAAGTCCCGTCCTCGTCTATTGAAGGTAGCCTTCAGTGATCCGGAGGTGGTGTCCAGTATTCTACGAAACAAGGCAGTTCTTAAAAGTATGAAGGAATACAGTAGGTTGGTGATCCGAGATGATAAGACCAAAGGCCAGATTGATGAGTTGAAGACCTTGAGGGAGGAACTTGCTAGGCGGAGGGATTCGGGGGAGAGAGGTTTGACCATTAAGTACGTGAAGGGTGTGCCACGAATTATCAACTCTCTTACTATTTCCCAAAGTGAAACTCTTAAAAAAAACTAACAACAGAGTTGATGCAGTGGCCTATACTATACACAAACGTCCAATCACTTCCTTCCAAGTTCAATGAATTTCTCGCCTTTGTCCAGTTACATAGACCCTACATTATATTTATCACAGAGTCTTGGCTTCACCCTGCTTTTACGGATAGTTTGTACCACATCAACTCATACACGTGTATCGTGTATCGTGACGATAATAAGCAGGCGATTGGATACAGAGGAGTATGTGTATATGTTAGTGATAATATAACTGCTTATTTTTCAATTACTTCCATCCATAATGATTGGGATGGAATAGACAATATCTTCTTGAAAATATCAACAGCTAATTTGTCTATATTGATTGGGTGTGTGTATCGTCCACGACCATGTTCTGCTGACATAGAATTCACTGGTTTCTTATCAAGCTGCGCTGCCTCTGAAGATAACATCTTCATCACAGGAGATTTCAATTGTCCCGATATAAAGTGGCCTCTTATAAGTCTTCCCTCACCGAAGTCTCCATCTTTTCCTTATGCGGAGGTAGTGATGAACACTTGTCTACAACAACTAGTTGACCGGCCTACAAGATTTCGAATCGGGCAAACACCGTCTCTTTTGGATCTCTTCATAGCCTCTGATGAGAACATCATATCGAATATAGATTATCTTCCACCCTTTGGCAGATCCGACCACCTTGTGCTTTCGACCAGTCTTCAACTACAATTTCCAGTTCATTCAAGCAGATGCAACAAGACAGTGAGGATTATAGATTACGAGAAGTTGTCTCGTGTTCTCGGCGCTAATACTTGGGGATCCCTCAAGAAATTGGGTGATGTTGACTCAATATGGACTGGGTTTTTGAGGATTGTTGAAAGTGCCTTGGGTGATTGTACTAACTACAAGATAATTGGGCAGAATCCAGTAAAACCGTGGATCAACAAGTATATTTTGGAAATGATTCGCCGCAAGAATTCCTTATGGCAGAGGTTTTTACGCTCTCGTACTGAAACAGATTACGTCACACACCGCAGGTATTCGAACTCATTATCGTTAATCATATCAAGTTCAAAAATGGATTACGAAAGGCGTCTTGCCACCTCGAAAAATAAGAGAAAATTCTATAAATATCCTCGTTCTACTATGAACACTAAAGTTAGTGTTCCTATTGTTAAAGATTCTACTGGTAAGTTATGTGCATCACAAATTGAGTCCGCTGATATTTTGTCAGAAACTTTTGCATCTTACTTCGTTGCTGAACCTGATGGGCAAATTCCCTCGCCATCCACACCTCGTGTCAGACAGAACCTCCAGAACATATCCATCGATGAGGAAACAATTCTCAAATATCTGCTCAAGTCTAAGAAGGGATCTTCCCCGGGCCTTGATGGTATCTCAACTGAGCTGCTATCACGTTGCGCGAACGAGCTGACTAAACCACTCTTCATATTGATTTCCGAATCACTTGCTACTTCCACACTGCCAGGAGATTGGCTCAGGGCATCGGTCACACCTGTTTTCAAGAAGGGTGACAAATCTTCCCCTTCAAATTATCGTCCCATAAGCTTGCTGCCCACAATTTCAATAATTTTAGAGAGAATTATCAGTGACCAACTTCTTGATTTCGCTCTTTCTCAGATTGTTTCACCTGATGAACAACACGGATTTGTATTAGGTCGCTCCACCCTGACCAACCTCATTTCTGCTATTGGTGATTGGACCAGGGCCTGGGATCAAGGTTTGAACACCGACGTGGTTTATCTGGATTTCTCCCGTGCCTTTGACAAAGTCCCGCACAATCGACTACTGAGTAAGTTGGAGCATTTTGGTATTCGCGGAAACTTGCTGAGCTGGATAAGAGCCTTTCTCACAAATCGTTCTTTCCGCGTCAGAGTGGGTAGTACATACTCCTCGGAAGATAAGAAAGTTACCAGTGGAGTCCCACAAGGATCAGTTTTGGGGCCAGTGCTCTTCATACTGTACACTACCGATCTCCCGTCCTCAATTCGATCCACCTGCCTGTTCTATGCTGATGATGCCAAAATTTACAGCTGCCCTCAGCTCAATCCGGGAGTCCTACAGCGGGATTTGGACTTGCTGGGTGAGTGGTGTGATGATTGGCTCCTTCCCCTGAATCTTGAGAAGTGTTGTGTGATGCACATTGGCCATGGAAATTCTGATATCACTTACTGCTTGGGTGGACGAGTGATTCAGACGGTCATACGCCATTCGGATCTTGGTCTTTTGGTTGCCGATGACCTAACCTGGACTGACCACATTGCGTCTTTGTCAGCCAAAGCCAGAAAAGTCACTTGGCTGCTCCAGAAGAACTTCAACAGATGTGACATCAACTGCAAAACTGCTGTATGAGACACTTTTGCAGAGCGCCGTGAGAGAGGTGATGTCATCGTGACCTACCGGGCCATCAACGGTCATTTCGGCAAATCAATCGGAGACATGTTCGTGAGAAACCAGAACCATCTCCGATGACACAGTTTCAAGCTAGCGAAGGAGAAGTTCAAGACAACTCAGCGTCAGTTCTTCCTCTCTAACAGGGTCTTTGACGTCTGGAATGGTTTGCCGCCCTCGGTGGTAAACGCTCCCTCGGTAAATGCTTTCAAAAACCGTTTCGACAGTTGTGGAAGTTTTAACTCTGTTGATGTGCTGTGAGTGCGGTTACGGTTCAGTGTTTTTGTGTGAATATATATTGGTTGTTTATATGAGAATTCTTATTTTTATTTTGTACTGAATTTATAGGCTCTGCCTCAACTCTTATTTTCATTAATAATAAAATTTTCAACTCGTTTCTGCCGTTGCATTCCCTTATTATATTATATTATATTAAAATCGATTTTTTAACAAAAAGTTAATACCTCTAACTGAATTTCGTCCTTTTTAAAGCGCTTTTCGTGGATTGTATTTTCTTAAACTTTTCGAAATTTTCGTTTTTGGAAATGGAAGCACTATCTGCAATATAATTGTGGAAGAAGCTCGAAAACTTGTTTGAGATTATGAGCTTTTCACAGCAAAAATCATGATTCTTCAATTTTTTCGAAAATTCCATTTAGTGAAACGAAAAATTGACTGGCTGGATTGATTTCGCTCTTTGCAGGGTTTTCGTGAACATATTGAACTGTAGAAAGCACACTTTACATTATTGGTTTTCTCAATAAGTTCTATCCAGCGCTTGATTTTCCAAAAAAACACGAAAAGCCCTCTTTTCGTTGCATTTTCAAGTTCATGTCAAAAAGAGGAAAAAAATATTCTCGGAAAAGCAATACGAAGCCGTTGAAGGGAATTCGTCCTGTTTCTCGAAACCAACCGACAACTTTCTGTGTGATCATTGATTGTTGTTGACTGAGATATCGATAATCAAAGATAAAAGGACGTATGAAGATCTAAAAAACGGATATTAAAGGTGAATGAATATTATAGCGGTTAAGCAAAAAAATTTTTTTTTCTCACGCCCGTGGACAAGAAAACGAAACTTAAAATAGTTTCAAACTTTGTTGTTGTTGGTTTTTCTAACATCACTCAAAATCTATTGAAGATACGAAAAGAAGTTTCGATTTCATTGTGATCCTTTAATTTATTCTCGTAGTGAATTATATTATCGAAAAAACGAACTGCATTAATTTGAATCGATATATGCTTTGAAGATTCCGTTATAAATCACATTTATAAGATCATATATTTCCCCATTTTAATCATTATTTGAATTTAGTTTTTACACTTAGCTCGACTCAATATGAGTAATCATACCAAACATGATAAGCCTAATTCCTCAACAATTTCACTAATAATTTTAAATCTATATATAAATATTATCAGCAGATGATGAGTTTTCACTATTAATTGGTTCTTAAAAAGATAATAAGAATTGAATAAAAGGTTCAACAACCGGGCGCGCCAATTCGAAATACAAAGGTTTTTTTTTACCCTGAACACTTAAATGAAGATTAATGAATCCGGCCCTGGAATGATGAAATAATTGATATCTTTCTGACTCGCCCTTAGCATGTGCCAATAACCTCTAAAGTTTCAATTATATCCGTCAATAAGTTTGGATTTCATGATGGTCTGAGTATTTCCATGAAGTTGGAAAATCACCCTGTACTTTTCTAGGGAAATCCAAAAATTAAATTTTTATAGTCAATCAGTAATCACCTAGTCCAACTCTATCTCTGGTAAGAATATGTACAGTTATTCCCCGGACACCCTGTATATTGGTTGCAATTGAACGAGTTGGTTTTCAATATATATATATATATAAATATATATATATATATATATATATATATATATATATATATATATATATATTCTTATGAAAAAGAGAGCTAAAATAATACATTAAATGTTGAAACAAAAAGTACCTAAGCTGAGGTAAAAAAAGAACGGGGTATCATAACATCCTTTGTATGATACTATAGAATCATACGATACTATCAACACTACTATCATACGATACTATACAGCCAGGGGAAAAAACCTCAGCCGAAAAAACCTGCCTCCCCGTAAACAAAATAACATAAAATATCAAATATCAGGAAAATCTTGAAAGACATCAGTGTGATCATCTTCATGTTATCCGTCGATGGGCTCGGATACACAGATTCTTCCCAAAACGACTCGTTATTCTTAACCTGAAATGAAAAAAGACAAAAGCAGAAAAGAAACCGATTATTCAGAATAAATCGAATGCATTTTGGAAATGCATTTGCTACTTTAAAAAACATCAACATTAAGATTTCTTGGCCAAATAATGTTCGGAGGTTTATAAATAGGTATTTATGACAGAAATGTCACAAAATTTGAAAGAAATGAAAAAAAACTCCATCAATTTCCCCTTTCCAAATCTGTTGAATGTTACGAAACTGATAATTTTTCAGCATAACAAGCTAAACTTGTAAAAAATCAATTAATACATAACCTTTCAACTGTCCTCACGAGGATTTTTTTCTGTTGCCGTGTGGGTTTCTTGCAGAAGAATCTCTTTGATACCATGTTCATCAGCTAATTTGGAGACGTAATCACACTTTCCTTTCGAAATTCCTTCGATATTCAAATTCAAAATCCACAAATTGTTGCTCTCTGGTCGTGAGGGTTTTTTCAAACCAGATGCGACCTTCCAGGTGATGATTTTTCGGCACTTCAGATGTTTGAAGACCGCTACGGGACCCCAATGAAAGGCAATCATCTCCCATAGATAAACCAAACATGTTATATTCATAAAGGTTTTCCATGGAATTAATTAAAGAAACAATAGGAGCAAAATTATATCAACTAACATCATACACGGAAATACTTGAAAGCGAGTTCACGGAAACAGTCCAATTTACAATAATTAATTACAGTTACTTTCAATATGAAGATGAATTCTATAAACAAATAAAGGAAGTAGCAATGGGAACACTAATTTCCAGTGTAATACCAGTGTTATGGAACACATAGAACATAAGATTATGGCTGAATACAACAACAAATCTTTCCTCAGACGATACGTAGACGATTGCCTTGTTAATTACTACACCGATAAAAATGCAACTTATTTAACAAGACTTCAATAACGCTCACACACTACTGCAATTTACGATTGTCTCTCAAATAGAGGCAATTTTCAATTCGCATCTTCTTTGACCAATAAGCTCCTACCCAAACGATTTCGGACCTTTAACCTCGGCTCACTTCATCAATGATAGACCACTGATTTCTATTCCGGATCAAGACGTCAGCCACATCAACGCTAATAGGTTGAACAGATATCAGCTCTTGCAGCGAATGATCCAGCATTTTTGGAATCGATGGAAGTCCTATTATGTAGCAGAACTGATGAAAGGAGAGCACACTTCACCTATCCAGTGGCTACTAGGAAGAATATGCGAGCTGCTTCGGGTGGCTTCAATAAAGACATCTAATGGAATAATAAGAAGAGGTTTCCAGAAGATATATATATATATATATATATATATATATATATATATATTCTTATGAAAAAGAGAGCTAAAATAATACAATAAATGTTGAAACAAAAAGTACCTAAGCTGAGGTAAAAAAAGAACGGGGTATCATAACATTCTTTGTATGATACTATAGAATCACTCCATCAATTTCCCCTTTCCGAATCTGTTGAAAGTTACGAAACTGATAATTTTTCAACATAACAAGCTAAACTTGTAAAAAATCAATTAATACATAACGTTTCAACTGTCCTCTTTCACGAGGATTTTTTTTTCTGTTGCTGTGTGGGTTTCTTGCAGAAGAATCTCTTTGATACCATGTTCATCAGATAATTTGGAGACGTAATCACACTTGTCTTTCGAAATTCCTTCGATATTCAAATTCAAATTCCACAAATTGTTGCTCTCTGGTCGTGAGGGTTTTTTTCAAACCGGATACGACCTTCCAGGTGATGATTTTTCGGCACTTCAGATGTTTGAAGACCGCTACGGGACCCCAATGAAAGGCAATCATCTCCCATAGATAAACCAAACATGTTATAACACAAGAAAAACAGAATATTTTTCAGGATTGAAAACTAAGACATATTACGAGAATTGTCATTCTGACAATTGTTATGTGGAATGCTTAGATTCCATGCATCGTGCAGCTGTTACGAATTACTTTTCTCTTCATACAGGGTCCTTAAAAATTGTATGGTTTATCGAGACATACAAAAACGGTTAGAAGTGCATTTTTTCAAATGGAATGCCCTGTATATTTCGAGAAATACTAAAAGAAAATTGAATTTCCTTTCAAGTGATATATCACATTCCTTTACCTAGATTGTAAGATGATAAGCTGATGATAATTATGAGCTGAAAACTACCAAACAATAGATGAATTCTAATAATATTAATTCTTAGAATGATTCGGTGGTTTTAGCCAAAAAAATTTAAATCTCTGATGCGTTTCGTAGATAGCAATGAAATACCTTTACCCGATAAAAATTGAAATTACGCAGATTTGACAATTACTTTGTTGATAATAATAGATTCGCTTATTCTTCATAGTGAAAAAAATAATGAGTGAAATGGATAACAACAACTCTTTCATTTAAACTTGAGTACCTTGATGTGATTTCAGAATTCAATGATTAAGACTTTCATTAAAGGAAGTCCATGATTTTGATCAAAATATTCCACCAACATGGATTATAAGACTTTAAAAATATTTATTTTCAGGGCCCTTCATCTAGCAGCAAGAAATGGTCTGGTTTCAGTCACTCGAGAACTGCTAAGGCAAGGGGCGTCAGTTTCTGCAGTAGATTCAGAAGGATATACTCCTGCCTTATGTTGTGCCCCAAATAGTCAAGTGGCCCAGTGCCTTGCATTGATTCTTCTGAATTCCAAATGTAGTGCTTCAGGAGAATGTGGTGAGTGGATTAGTTTTCAATCTTTCAATGAGGTAGAAACAGAATTTGCAGAGAACATTAGTTATCCAGATTGACTCAATTTTGATTAGGTCCTGTTCGATGTGATTACCTAGGAGCTATTCGATTTGGAATACCTAACAATAATATTGAGATAGTTTCGATATGTTTGATGAAAATAACTCTGGAAGAATTAACGATTGAAATGTCATTTACTACACATTAATTCAAAAGCAACTATGAAATAATTATGAAAATATAATAGACGAAAACATTCTGCTGTCGTGAGGGTCGTTCTCATCGAATTTAGCAGATATTACCAAATCACAATTTCTGATGGTTTGGAATCCCTTGGTTATTGACTACCTAGCTTTGAACTCAAACGGTGAGTAAAATTCTCCCAGGCGCCCATTCAACATTTTTCCGCGGGTTGCTCAGTTTTCCCATATTTCTTACTGCTTCTTTTACTTATTTCTACTTCTTGCAATCAAATTTGAAATTTTTTAACATTTAAATTTATATTATATGAAAGTAAGCTTTCAAGTTTAATTTGGATTACCTTCATTGAACAACTTTTGAGATAGCCTTCTAAAAGTGCTTTAGTCGGAGGATCTTCTTCGTTCCATTTCATTTTCTATTGTGGAATAGTATATTCTGTAACAAGGGCAGAATGAAAATTGTATACGAGTGAATCATTCCGAAGGCGAGCAGGGAGGCGAGCCTGAGAAATCACGAGTATCGGTTTTTCCTTCTAAACGAGTAACATACTATACTTTCTCCACGACTGTTGAAATGACGCTAGATATTGAATCTTTTAAAAAAAAATGAATATGACGTTTCGAAAACCGCAATCAATATGGCAATCAATTCAGATCACAGACCGATTTTATTCTCTACTAGCTGGTCCGCGCAACTTCGTCTGCACAAATCGGCTGTTAAAATTATTGTTATTATTATTAGTCCAATATTATCTTCAAATCTTGAAGATGCCTAGATCTTGATTGCCACACCACCAGATCCAATTTTATTTCCCCAAAATTTCGTATATATACGTCCTACACCTAAATAATTGAAACAATATTCCTATAATCAAATAATCAGTCAATCCCCTCAATGCATGGGCCCTCCCGTGACGCGGTTTCTTATATCAGGTCTTCTTCCCTCGGCATCGCAAACTGAACATAACCAAGTTGACAAAAAAAGTTCGCGCACACTTTGAGGTAAGTTGTATCTATCGCAAAAGATTAACACCAAAGCCGATAATGATATAGATTACCGAACATGATTATTATTGATTGATTAATAACATTGGTGTTTCGTGTAAACTTTGCGTCGTCCTCACTTGAAATTATTGAAATCGAGAAATAGATGTAAGGATGTTATAAATAATGCAAAATCAATTTTAAAACATCGATGATAATCGATCACTTATATTCATAAGGAAAAACCTTGCATTTTAATATTTTCTCACCTTTTAAACCTTTCCTGGAATTCCACGAATAAGTCAAGACCAAAATTAGCCAAATTGGTTAAGCCGTTTTCAAGTTTTAGCGTACTTAACGCACAGTAATTCATTTTCATATATACAGATGTGTTACGAAATGAATATTCCGTAACAGTGTGTGGGAGTGAAATTCAGTCGAAATTCTTGAAACACTACTATTTTACTCAAGCTCAAGTTGGTTATTCCTGAAGGTCAAAAACCAAGTACAAAACTGAACAACAACAGCAGTTATTACTGGTTATTTGCTTGAAATCGATTCAAGTGTTTATTTATTTATTCAGAAATACGGGATACAAACAGAACAAGTCCAAAACAGTATCCACTTTTTGGACAAAAAAAAATCATACTTTCAGTTAACAATTATTGCAGAATATTCATAAGACACATTCATACAGTATTTTTGAGACAGAAAACAGTGATTCTATACAATTACATTTCGAAGTTTATTCTTGAAATTTTTCAAGGGATATCAAAGAGGTTCGAAGAAGCAGTATAATAATTACAGATCTTCGGACATCTTACTAGAGAACAATCCATATCAAGTGGTAGCAGGTCTGTGGGTGTTTGAAATTTGAACATGTGTAAGAATTCTTATACGAGCAACATGGAAACTAAATAACCCAAGATGTCGAATAGGAAGAAAAAATTATTTCATTTATGAGAATATGAAATATTGCACCTGTTATAGGGAATTTAAAGGATGTTTAGTAGGTTATATATATTTGATAGATTTCTTTAAGTGGAAGAAATGTTTATTGTTTTCAATAGCCGAGTGCTAACAATGCAGATGCAGGAACACTTGAACAAATATGGTATCATTCCAGAAGAGCAATCAGGTTTTAGACGCGGACATAGTTGTGCAACGGCCTTACTTAAAGTAACCGATGATATTTTGACTGCTTCGGATAGGGGATTAATAACTGTCCTTATTTCATAGGATTACTCGAAGGCATTTGATACCCTGAAACACGACATCCTTTTTTCTATATTGCGGTTCACGGGTTTTTCATCGTGTGCTGTGGCCGTGTGCTGTGGCTTTTATTAAGAGCTATCTTTCAGGAAGGACTCAGCAGGTCAAGTATGGTGATGAGATTTCAGATCCATTGGAGGTTTCGTTGGGTGTGCCCCAAGGGTCTATCTTGGCATCGTTGCTCTTTGTACTTTACACTCATTATATCAGTAACTTTTCAAAGTACTGTCTTGTTAACTTTTATGCTGACGATACGCAACTATATTATAGTTTCTCCTAAGATCAAGTGGAGCAGGGCATTGCAAGAGTAAACGAGGATCTCAAGATTATGAGTGAAGTGGCTGAAGCTCATCAACTCACATTAAATCCGTCTAAATCACAGGCAATTTTTTTTTGGTAATAAAAATGTTTGCAGTGCTTGAACGGTGAGTTGACGACAGGAGGTGTCTGGATTCCGGTAGTGGATTGTGTAAGAAATCTAGGTCTATTGATAGACAGGAACTTTCGATTTAGATCTCACATAGCATCTTGTGTTCAAAAATCTAAAATGAGTTTGCGTCTACTTTATCCTCCCTAAAAGGTTAAAATCTACACTTTGCAATTCATTAGTTCTTTCTTCCTTCAACTATTGTTCTCCAGTTTATTCTGCTTGTTTGGATCTGGAAACCATGGGGAGAGTACAGAAAATTCAAAATTCCTGTCTTATATTTATTTATGGTATCCGTAAATTTGACAGAGTAAGTCATAAGCTTGCTGATGTTAAATGGCTCAACATGGTGAATAGGTTCAAGCTCTCTGCATTAGTTCTTTATCACAGAGTACTGTTGACCGGAACTCCTTCATATCTCCATAGAAAAATCAGGTTTCGATCCGATGTACACAGTCTGAATCTTAGGAATCGTGGTCTTATTTCTGCCCCTTCCCATAGACTTGCTCTATATGAGAGATCTTTTACGTTCAATGTCTATAAACTTTATAACCAATACATTGATTTCAGAACTTTATCGGTATCTGTTTTTAGGTGTCGTGTCCGTGATCTATTATACAGTGAACGGTGTGCACGCCGGTAGGCCGGGTCTTCAGGGCTTAGTTATTATTAGTATTGGTACCTAATTATCATTGTTTCCTTTCTTGATATCGGGACATTCATTAATAATATGTTTCATTTTGTCAATTGGGCTCAGTGCTTTTCGATTTTTTTTTTTAATTATGAATATGTGTTTTACTTCTCTTCCTCTCATTCTATTTTTCCTCAGGGTTTGAGTGGAAGAACAGAGGGCTCACACCCATCTGAACTCCGCCCTGTAAGTGTTGTTACTGATGATTTTGTAATATATTTTTCTGAAATATTCAATAAAGGCCTATTATTATTATTATTATTATTATTATTATTATTATCGAGACGTCCAAACTTCTATGGCTGAGAAGTTGAAGAAGAATTACTATTTATTGGGAGCAAATGGCGGTGAGAGGTGTCGGCAAAAATTTTCCAAAAATCTTCAAAAAGCCTACAATAAATCCATCCGGCACCAAAAAATCAATGGAGCGCAATTTATGGAGCAACAATTGTTCTTTGAAGAGGTGCATTCCATATTACGTAATAATCTCTTAAAATTATTACTTTTCAATGCTTCTTTATTTATTGAATTCAGGAGATAAACATAAGACTGCTGCAAGGTATCTGGTGGATACTTAGGAGCAAAATGAAGAGAATCTTGAGAGTAATGTGGCACAGCAGAGTCAAACTCATGAGGCTGTGCCACAGCAGAGTCTGCAAGAAGGGATGGCCACTCTGCAGAACATGCCGACACACCCAGAATACATGAGCCAGCTGGGCCTTTTTTGCAGTCAACCCCAAGATAGATTCAGAAATTTGAGGGATGCATATCCAAGAACAGACATCGAGTGCTCCAGGAATTGAAGTTCCAGCCAATGAAACATCGAAAACATTTGTAGAGGCACATATGAAAAAGACTGAGAGCAGAGGGAAAGGTTCATTAATGTACTGGAGAAATTTTTGTCAAGAAAAAGAAAAAGAGAAGACTCTGACTCGGAATAATTTTACATATTATGTATACTTATATATATTTTTTATCTATATGTTCTATATTTCTCTTCTCATTTTCTGAATGTTTTTATCATTCAAATATATATATATATATATATATATATATATATATATATATATATATATATATATATATATCCAACGAACAAACTGGCATCTTTTCCGAAACGGTATAGGCCTGCATCCTCGTGTATATTGGTGTATATTCAAGAAAGTTTGCACCGTACATTCCGACTTCCAGTTATATCTAGCGGATGGACTGACATCCGTATATTTTGATACAAGTAGGAAACAGTTCGACCTCTATATATTCTATTTCCAGGTAATCTGACTTCCAGCAATGTTGCCAATTCGATGTAATTCTCATGTTCGTGATCAGAACTCATTCAAGATGTTTATTCATTTGATTTATCGAAATGCTGAAAGTAATTGTCACACTTGACTGAATGGTTTTTTATTTCGTTATCAATTGCGTAATTGGTAATTGTTTATCCATGCGATGATCATGTTTTTCAGATTCAAAAGTTAAATTATTTGTTTTGATTTGGATTTCGCCCACATTAATTCAGAATATACAAAAAAATTTAAACGCCTGAATTTTGGATACTATTGGATTCAGAAATGGAGAAGTATAGATTCAATTTGACAGACTTCTGGGTTTGACAACTATATATAAAATGCGATTTTTTCGTGTTTTGATTTAACTATTCTGGATGTGTTTTTTCATATCACGTATTCTAAAAAAATTCCTCAAACCTTTCGTGGCATATCGAAGATGATCCTCAGTATAACATATTAATTAATAATAATAATAAAGGCCTTTATTTATGCATGTTATATTGCAAATGGAAAAAATACATACTAATTTTGAACAACAAAAAGGCATGATCCAGTGCACATTTGGTGCAACTGTACAATCCTACCTTATCCATTGGAGACATCAAAACGTATAGAATTCCCACTGGCATGAGAACTGACAACCAAGATATCAGAAACATCAATTTATCCTATACATATAAAAAGTCATTCCCCTATTCGAATCGACTTTAACCTCTTCGCATTCTACCGCGAAAAACTCTTCTCTGTTCATGGATAAAATAATTGAACAAAAATACCCTGAAATATTTCAAGTTCCCTACACTTCTGACATCTAATGGCAAGTTATTGAAGCGATAAGCGATGAAGTACTGAAAAGAACGACTAAAAAATGCTGTTGTGTGCGTGGTGGAGTCAGGGTGTTTCAAAATTGTTTTTTTTTTTCATCAAAATCGGTAGAATGATCACATTAAGTGATAGGTTTGGCAATCAAATTTTCTTGTTTTATTCAGTTTCAAGATCTAATGCAATGAAAAGGAAACGACCTAAAATACTGTTTTTAATCTGCACTTTCAAAGGTGCGACTAGCACTTGCCAATCTTGTCATCTTGGCAACTGCCAGATGACTTCTATGGTGATCGTGGTGGTACTATAGGAAATGATATCAAAGAAGCAGCTGCACCAAAATTCCCGTTTTTCGACGTTTCTAGCTCTCGTCTGAAGAGGTACATCTCAATGGTACCTAATTCATGTCAATCAATAATATCTATAACTTTAGCAGTATTAACTGATAATCATTATATCAACAACAAAATTTTGCAGATTTTCGACGACGTTCAACTTGGAGTTTGGCGATCCTTTTAAAACGTCCATTTCTCAATTTAAAAAACTGCTAGAACAAGGGCTATCACAATAAATATTAAAAGAAAAATTTTCATTTGGTACAATTTCATTTTGGAACTATTGTAAAATTAAATTTTTCATTTGATTATATGATTTTTTCCACGTAATTTGTGAATACTTTTTTGGGTTGGAACCTGTTTTTATATTCCTATCTTTCATAAATAAAATTAAATGAAAAAAAATGAAAATATCGGAGATGTTATAGTTTGATTATTCGAACCATCAGAACATCCGAAGAATGATGATAACACATGCACCATGGTACGTTTCAAATCAAATAATTGAAGAAGACTTGAAGGTACCATACGTGAAAGGTGTCATCAAGAAAAAAAGCGGGAATCACCAAATGAAGCAGGAGAACCACGTAACTATTTTACTTCAACCACTGACTGAAGTGCACAACGATATGGATAGGCGACTCAAACGAAAATGTCCAGCAGATCTGAAATAGATGTAAAAAAAAACTGCCACTGGGTAGGACCTCACAATGACACTTGAAAGCACTAAGCTCTGAAGCCAGCAGATAAGCTTATAGAATGGATTTATTCTGATTGCTCGTATTGTTATAATAGTTACAAAAAATTCGATGGAAACAAAGTTGAACAAGCCGAAAACGAATTATCAAAAATTAATTTAATTAATTAATTATACGTATAAGGTTAAAAAAACTTTTCAAGTTGTTGGCGGACAAACGAGCTTTTGTAAACCATAATGAAGTCAAAAGCCTACCTCAGACTCACGTTTCGAACGAAATCTCTGCATAATCGTATTGGACTCCCCACAAAAAGATTGATAATTTAAAAAAAGGGAATTAGAATTAGATGAATTCCAAATGAAAAAAATCACCTTCAAAGATAATTCTACGGTTTTAATAACTGTTATAGTTTTTTGGTGCGACTTCGAAGTTCCCAAGGCAGAATGAGAGTGGATCAATTCACAGTTTGGTGACAAGAACAAAATAATGGAAGTATTCTGCTTTTCATCTTCCAATCGTGCGGTACAGGGCACAGATCTGTAACGTAGGATTGATCTTTACCTCTTTGACCACCTTACAGATTTGAGAATAATGCATTTTTCAGTTCCAAAGTACCTGTGAAGATAAATGCAGCAACAACTTCAGAATTATTTACGGATCTGATAGTCGGTGACACACAAATAAATCGTATGCTACAGATGAAAAGCAGAATTCACCCATGAATCGAAAAAAATTGTACAGGGTGATTAGGTTTGAGTTTGTAATAAGATTAATTCCTGATTATATAAGATAAATATTCCGAGATCCAGCCAATCACCATTCTGAATGAATGACGCTGTATATTTCGTTTTAAATTCTTATGTTTTGTCGAAAGAATTGTAATCAAAGTAGGTACAAATAAATGTTTTCGTCATATTGAGGCTAATGTGAATATCGGAATACCATATTCTCAATATGATTGTTGACAGATCTAAAACTTATTATTTCTGTGTACTGAATATATGCATTGATAATAATTCTCGGAGTTTGAGATGAATCAATAGATTTTGAGCAAAATATGAAATAGGTACTCACTTTATATTTTTTTATCGTTGCAATGCGATGAAAAAGTTTCAACGCTGAAAATAGATTAAATTATATAATTCAAACCTATTTTAATGATCAGGAAGATATAGAAATATTTTATTCAGAAAAAAACAAATGATTTAAAATAGGTATATTGTATTTGTGCAACAAAAAACAATGACATAATGTCAACTCAAAATGATAATTTTTAAATAAGAGTTTCTGCTTCGACAAAGAATCTAAGTTAATATATCAACCTGATGATACGTGTATGTACACGTACACGTCGTTCCCATATCAGTAGTTATTCGTGTTAAAATTCGATGCGACGCATTTCGAGTGATTCGGTCACTCATGAAAACCAGGTTCGTAACAAAACCCTGTACATTTTTAGTACAAACCGCGAACAGTCCTATAATACGACCTATCGGCATCATCGAAAATAGAAAAGATTTTTACGAAATAAACTTTTTCTGCAAACATGTCCAGGAACCATGAGTACCTGAACCAGAAGTTGGATAGAACTCGGAATAAAATGAAAGTTTCCTCAAACGTCTGATAGACCATCACGGTAAATCATCCTGGATGGGATAAATTAATATTTGAAATCATGAAATATATTTATTTCACTACCTATTCAACGGGAGATAATGGTTATTAGCCTGAAATATCATTATCTAATAAAGCACAGGTGGAAAGTTTCCACCGTTTCGGATATACAGTGTGACACACATGGTACACCCCCATTTTCTCCTTTGTTTCTTTTTGAAATTTGGAACATTGAATATACTCACTATGAGACACTTTTTGACAAATCCATAAAAAAATCCAACTTCAAATTGTTGTTTGTGTTCGATAGCTACCTTGTGATTGAACCGAGAGGATACTTAAACTTGTCTAAACTCCATTAACGTGTTCGTATTGGTTATACAGAAAAAAAGTTGATATGGATGGATACCCCACCGATGGTACTTTCGAATGACGTCAGAGTAGCATTATGCTACCATTTGACAAAACGGAGTTTCGAGTGAAAGAAGGTTTTGATTTACTTCACGATACTTTTTGAATCGAAATTACTATAGTGTAGCATTCTTTTTTTTTTTTCATGTGCCTTGTCCGGTCTCCCTGACGTTGGCGATCACCATGGCAAAAGCCGTACTGTCCTCCGCCAGTCGAAAAAGTTCACCAGCTCTTCTTATGCCAGTCCAATCCCGTATATTGCTCAGCCACGACTGTTGCCTTCTTCCAATTTCCCGGCGCCCCTCAATCTTGCCCTTCAAAATTAGTTGTAACAGATTATACTTATTACCTCTCAAAATATGTCCAAGATATGATATCTTCCGGCATTTTACGGTGTTCAAAAGTTGCCTTCCGATGGTTGCTCTTCGAAGAACATTCTCGTTTGTAACATGTAACACATTTCGAATGCCTCCAGTTGTTTCATCGTTCTGACCTTCAGAGTCCACGTCTCCACTCCATACAGCAATACCGACCACATTATTTTGATTATTTGGAATAATTTTAGGGAGTTCATGGCTCTCTAGATCGAAAAATAAAATAGGCGTTCTGACGAATCAAATATCAACTATGAGGTATCATTAGATGAAGAAAATTATGGAGACTTCAAAAGTTAATATACCGGAATGAAAATCGAAAGTTGATGTCATTTCCGATAAAACCGAAAATTGGATTTTTTTCTTGAATATGTCAAAAAGTGCCCTGTAGTGAATATATTCAATGTTCGAAATTTCAGAAATATAGCTACAAAAACAAGGGAGAAAATGGGGGTGTACCATGAGTCTGTGTCACCCTGTATACTAGAAAAATAATGAAAATTTTTTCCTCATTTTGAATATAATTTAACCAAACAAAGTTTCCATTCATCTAATTTTCACATAATTCAAGTCGACTGGCCTTTCAATATTTTTCCTCTAATAATTCGTGAAGAATATAATCTCACGATTGAAATATTATAATTCATCATTTCAATGAATATATTTCAGGATGAATCTTTCTTATAATTGATCATGATCATTCTTGCACAAATGCAGAAGCAGAAATAGTTCAATTTCAGATTTCGCGCACCATATTAAAATCCCGGCAGAATATCTTCTCTCGCCAGCTGCAATGTTATGTTTATCTCTTCACGATGTAAAAAAACGTCTATAAAGCCATAAAATTCGTCCCGTGAACGACATTCCAGTGATGCCGCTTGCTCCGGATGCCACTTCAACCGCTACATGTAAAACCGAGAATATACATATCCGTGAATATAATATACACGAGTGTGACGAGAGCGCCACCACACTCGATCGCGCGGAACCTCTGACATACAGGACGTTCAGAAATGGTGAAATTTGGCGTCCAGCCAATTATCATCACAACGTATAGAGGATGCCATGCTGAACCGTTCTGTGTGATTTTCAGCTGATGGTAAAGTGGCATCCGTATATCGGATGCCACATTACCGCGGATGCCACTCTTACCGCGATTTTAACATGGGAAGATGCCAGAATGTACCACATATATATATATATATATATATATATATATATAGTTATTTGCTGGACAGTTAGTAATAAATATTTTTGTATATATATATATATATACAGATTAGACTGTTTAAAAAAATTCGACATTTTTTGTTTTCACGAAACCCCCCCCCCCCTAATAATCTTCAGAGTATCGAAAAAGGACCTCTGTGAAAATATCAGCAGCCTATAATAATATTTAGAGGTCGCTCATCGATTTTTTCTATTTTCCCTACTAATAGCAGGGAAAAAATTTCTTTTTTCAATAAAAAAATTCCTAGAGCACAAACCAATGGACGGATTTCATTGTGCGATACATTTTCGTGTAGGCAATTAGATACTCTACAAAAATAAATTAATTCAAAAAAATCGACTTTGTTTGTATTCACGAAACTCGACTCCTAATTATCTTCAGGGTGTCGAAAAAAGGCGTCTGTGAGAATATTAGCTTTGAATATTAATATTTAGAGGTCTCTCATCGATGATTTCTATTTTCGCTGTATATATATATATATATATATAGTGCGACATATCAAGTCCAATCGCCTAAGATGGGCAGGACATGTCATGAGGTCACAAAATGGAAGACTCCTCAATACAGCATTCTGGGAAAAGCCTGAGGGTAGAAGAACGGTTGGTCGTCCAAGAAAACGGTGGAAAGACGCAGTGACCAGTGATTTGCAGAGACTGGGAATAACACAATGGGAGCTAGCAGTACAAAATCGACTAGAGTGGAGAAGAATAGTAAATGCGGCCAAGACTCACCTTGAGTTGTAGAGCCATTGATGATGATGATATATATATATATATATATATATATATATATATATATATATATATATATATATATATATATATATATATGAAATAGGGTAGTTGACTGGATTAAATAGAGAGAAACTTATTTGGGATAGCAGTCTAATTCAATAAGTGTACTCTTTTTTCCTTTACTTTCTCAAGCTTTCAGGATTTATTTATCCCTTCTTCAGGAGATGCTACAATAATTAATGATATAATTTGATTAGGTACAATAGAAAATGTAACTTACGAAATATGAGATTCTGAATATAGATGTTGAAAATAAATATAAATTTTGGAACAGATTGTGAAAATATGAATAATTTGAGGAACTTTCAGAATTTGATTGAATCGTGACATCCTTCATTAGATTATATACCATAGAATTTGTTGGAAAATTATTGAAATGCGATGTGATGATAAGAGGACTTCCGTTGTGTTTTTTTATACTATGAGGTTGGTTAAATTGTTATGATTCGATTTTTTGTCTATTTCAATTAATAGGGAGTACATGTAGCTTAGTTGATCTATATCTTTCCTATAGTTCAATGCATCATCATTTTGGGCAATTCTTATCATTTCCAGCAATGTTCGTTTCCTTGTGGTCGAACACGGAGCTGCAGGCGCTGGATACAAGAATACGCACCATCCTGACGAAATATGGCGTCCATCATCCACACTCCTCAGTAGCAAGACTCTACCTGCAGAGACACCTCGGGGGAAGAGGATTGGTTAATTTAGAAACTGCACATAACAAAACTATAAATAAGTTGAGACAATATTTTATGAGACAAAACTCAACCTACTTCGGAACACTCCGCGCGATGGATGTGGGATGCTCACCGCTGCAACTTTCGAACAGTGGCTTCACACCAACAGTCTGCACTCAACAAGACCTAGAAAATGAATGGAAATCTAAGATCTTACATGGCAGATACCCGAAAAACTTACGAAGCAATAATGTAGATAAGAAAAGCTCATTGACTTACCTTAAAGCGGGTTATCTCTTTCCTGAAACCGAGGGCAGGCTGCTTGCAATTCAGGATCAGGTGATTCCAACCAGATCCTACCTCAAGAATATTGCTGGGCGACACCTGGCTACTGACTTATGCCGGAGGTGCGAGCGTAGCCCAGAACACGTCCAGCATATTACATCTGGCTGCTTCATCCTCGCTCCCAGAGAATATATGGATAGACACAACCAAATGGCGAAAGTATACCACCAGGCCATAGCGCTGAACAACAAGCTACTCAACATCAAGAAAAAAAATCATCTTTACTCACCTGAGAATGTCCTGGAAGATGAAACCTGTAAGCTCTACTGGGACACTACGATAGTGACTGATAGACCAGTGTTGAATAACCGGCCTGATATCGTTCTTATCCAGAAAGAAGAGAAAAACTGCTTCATCATAGATATAACAGTACGGCCCCCTCAAAAGTTATTCGATTCGATGCTAATATTGAGGTATTTTTGAAGAAAAAAATTATTCGAAAAAATCGATTCTGTTTGTTTTCACGAAACTCTATTTCTAATCATCTTCAGGGTATTGCAAAAAGGCGTCTGTGAAGATATAGCTTTGAATATTAATATTTAGAAGTCGCTCAGCGATGATTTCTATTTACGCTGTTGATAGCAGAAAAAAATTTTCTTTTTTAAATAAAAAATTTTTTCGTTAGAAACCAATTGACGGATTCCACTCTGTGATACATTTTCATGTAGGGAACTAGATGCTCTACGAAAGTGTCCCATACGATATTTCGTATGGCCCGTTCAAAAGTTATTCGAACTTTTTCTTCAAAAATACCTCTTTATTATTATTATTATTATTTATTAAGAATAAGAGTCAAGATATAAATCTATATGACTCAGTAATTAATACCTTATATTAAGGTATTTTGGAAAAATAAGTCCAATTTATTTTTGAACTTGTGGTTTTATCGAGATATCGTATGGAACATTTTCGTAGAGTATCTAGTTCCCTACACCAAAATGTATAATACAGTGGAATCCGTCTATTGGTTCGTGAACAAAAAATTTTTTATTGAAAAAAGAATTTTTTTTCCTGCCATCAACAGCGAAAATAAAAACCATCGGTGAGCGACCTCTAAATATTAATATTCGAAGCTAATATTTTCACAGACGCCTTCTGTCGATACCCTGAAGATGATTAGAAGGGTTACGTGAAAACAAGTGAAGTCGTTTTTTTTGAATAATTTTTTTCTTCAAAAATACCTCAATATTGGCATCAAATCGAATAACTTTTGAAGAGGCAGTTGTATCGAAATATCGTAAGGGACATATTCGTAGTGTATCTGATTGCCTACACGAAAATGTATCACACAAAGAATCCGTCTATTGGTTTGAGTTCTAGGAATTTTTTATTGAAAAAAGAAATTTTTCCCCTGCTATTAGTAGGCAAAATAGAAATAATTGATGAGCGACCTCTGAATGTAAGGTAATAACATTTACCGAAAGCTAGGATAATATAAAAGTGTCTAACTGAGTTTCCTTGATCGAACATCCTGATAATACATATATATATATATATATATATATATATATATATATATATATATATATATATATATAAGTTAAATGTATTAAGAGTCTTTAGAAATCTAAATACGACGGTTTAAGGGTATAGAGACTCACGTATCGCTGGAGTAAAATGCGGAGACTTTTTTCTTCACCAAGCTTTCGCAATCAATTTATTGCTTCATCAGGGTTTCTAAAATTACAGATATAGTTAAAAACATTACACAATACAAATAAATTTTTTCGTTTTTACCGAAAGTGAGGATTTACAAAACTGACTCGTCCGCGAAACATATTTACGTACATTCACAAACTCACAGATCTGAACATACTAATGAACGATAAACAAATAGTTACAACTTGAACATTTAAAATTTTTCATTCAATATTTCGCTTGTTTACATATATAATATGTTGTAAAGTACCAATGTGTGGTGTTGTCAAGACAGATTGATGTTATACGTCGTTTTTCTTCTTCTTTATATTTATTCATCTAATGGACCTTCATAATATTCATTTCCTTTAGTCTTTTCTAGTAGGTAGCTGTAAATATTACTCAACTTGTGTGTGTCAGATTTCTTGTTGATCGTATTATCATGCTTATTTATTTGTATCATTTCATGGATGAGTCTCTTGTGATAGTTATTCTCAGTTTTCAGTATTTCTACATTTTGAAAGTCAATACGATGGTCTAAGTCGTGGGAATGCGTCGCTAGAGCACATCGATCTTTATATCGGTTTATATCTGATTTGTGAAGACTTATTCTACTTTTCATCCACTGGGATGTTTGGCCAATATAAACATTATCACAATCCTGACAGTTTAATTGATACACCACATTACTTTTCAATGTTTTCGGTATTGGGTCTTTAAGTCTACTATACAGTGATTTAACTGGTTTCTGATTAAAAGTTGTTATTAATACGTTTTCATCCCTGAAGATAGTTTTTAATTTTGATGTCAATTTGTTGATGTTCGGAAAAGAAACATAAAGTTTCTCTCCTGTGACTTCATTTTCTTGATTTGTTTCCATCGACACATGTGTTCCATTTGAGGCATACAGGAGTTTATTCAATAGTGCTTTTGGGTAGGAATTTTGTCTCAATATTTCAAATAATTCCCTCAAACCATCTTGTCTGAAAGATTCATGACATATTCTCTCAATTCTGTCTTTCATTCCTCTGATGAAGTTGATCTTTATATTAATATTGTGATTCGAGTGGTAATTAATGAACTTATTTGAACTTGTATTTTTTCTGTACCAATTTAATTTGATGCTCTGGTTTTGCCTATGGACCTTTGTGTCGAGAAAAGGTACTCCTTGGTCTTGATCTTCCATTTCAATAGTGAACTGTAAGTCTTCACAGTAGGAATTGAAGCATTTCAAAGTGTTTTCGATTTCATCTTCCGGTAGTGCTATGATAATGTCATCTACAAACTTCTTCAACAATGGAATTCTGAATTTTAATTTTTGTATACAGTTTTCCAGTAAATCATCCATAACGTACAATGATAGAATAGGACTTAGTTTTGAACCCATAGCACATCCAAATACTTGCTGGTAGAATTTTCCTCGAAATGTACAATAATTATTTTCAAGCAAAAACATGGTAATTTCCATGAATACCTTTTTTTCTATTTTCGTATGTGTTCTTATTTTATCCCACTTTTTTTCTAGAACCTCCATGATTTTATATTTTTCTAAATTTCCAAAAAGGTTTACGACATCAAAAGATGCCAGTTTATGGTTGTTCGGTAGTTGAAAATTATTTATTTGGTGCGCAAAATCGAAAGTATCTTTTATATAATATTCGTTGTTCGTGTCGTACGCCGATTTTAGGATATCTGCGATAAGTTTTGATAATTTGGACATGGGACTATTTGTGCTAGAAATAATCGGTCCCAATGGGTTATTGGTCTTGTGTACTTTCGGGTTTCCGTATATTCTTGGGCATACTGAGTTGTAGGTCTTCATCTCTTTGGCATGTTGTTGAGTGATGTATCCTTTGTCGCATAATCTAGATACCAATTTATTGCACATATTCTGTATGGCTGATGTTGGGTCTCTGTGGATTTTCTTGAAGTCTTTTGAGTCTAGTATTGACTGAATTTTGTTTTCGTATTCTGTTTTCTCCATTATCACCGTTACTGCTCCCTTATCACTGTCCAGTATCAAAAGATCATCATTTTCTCTTAAGAATCTTTTTGTCTCATTGTACCATTTATTGACAAGTGAACTCTCCATGTTGTTTTTGTGGGTGAGGTTTGTTATTGTGTTTGTGGCTTGTGCTCTAATTATATCTCTTCTATTTTCGGGTACTGCTAATAGGGCATACCAATCACGAATAAAGACATAAAAATAGAAAATATTATAGCCGACGTAGAGTATGCCCTATTAGCAGTACCCGAAAATAGAAGAGATATAATTAGAGCACAAGCCACAAACACAATAACAAACCTCACCCACAAAAACAACATGGAGAGTTCACTTGTCAATAAATGGTACAATGAGACAAAAAGATTCTTAAGAGAAAATGATGATCTTTTGATACTAGACAGTGATAAGGGAGCAGTAACGGTGATAATGGAGAAAACAGAATACGAAAACAAAATTCAGTCAATACTAGACTCAAAAGACTTCAAGAAAATCCACAGAGACCCAACATCAGCCATACAGAATATGTGCAATAAATTGGTATCTAGATTATGCGACAAAGGATACATCACTCAACAACATGCCAAAGAGATGAAGACCTACAACTCAGTATGCCCAAGAATATACGGAAACCCGAAAGTACACAAGACCAATAACCCATTGAGACCGATTATTTCTAGCACAAATAGTCCCATGTCCAAATTATCAAAACTTATCGCAGATATCCTAAAATCGGCGTACGACACGAACAACGAATATTATATAAAAGATACTTTCGATTTTGCGCACCAAATAAATAATTTTCAACTACCGAACAACCATAAACTGGCATCTTTTGATGTCGTAAACCTTTTTGGAAATTTAGAAAAAAATAAAATCATGGAGGTTCTAGAAAAAAAGTGGGATAAAATAAGAACACATACGAAAATAGAAAAAAAGGTATTCATGGAAATTACCATGTTTTTGCTTGAAAATAATTATTGTACATTTCGAGGAAAATTCTACCAGCAAGTATTTGGATGTGCTATGGGTTCAAAACTAAGTCCTATTCTATCATTGTACGTTATGGATGATTTACTGGAAAACTGTATACAAAAATTAAAATTCAGAATTCCATTGTTGAAGAAGTTTGTAGATGACATTATCATAGCACTACCGGAAGATGAAATCGAAAACACTTTGAAATGCTTCAATTCCTACTGTGAAGACTTACAGTTCACTATTGAAATGGAAGATCAAGACCAAGGAGTACCTTTTCTCGACACAAAGGTCCATAGGCAAAACCAGAGCATCAAATTAAATTGGTACAGAAAAAATACAAGTTCAAATAAGTTCATTAATTACCACTCGAATCACAATATTAATATAAAGATCAACTTCATCAGAGGAATGAAAGACAGAATTGAGAGAATATGTCATGAATCTTTCAGACAAGATGGTTTGAGGGAATTATTTGAAATATTGAGACAAAATTCCTACCCAAAAACACTATTGAATAAACTCCTGTATGCCTCAAATGGAACACATGTGTCGATGGAAACAAATCAAGAAAATGAAGTCACAGGAGAGAAACTTTATGTTTCTTTTCCGAACATCAACAAATTGACATCAAAATTAAAAACTATCTTCAGGGATGAAAACGTATTAATAACAACTTTTAATCAGAAAACAGTTAAATCACTGTATAGTAGACTTAAAGACCCAATACCGAAAACATTGAAAAGTAATGTGGTGTATCAATTAAACTGTCAGGATTGTGATAATGTTTATATTGACCAAACATCCCAGTGGATGAAAAGTAGAATAAGTCTTCACAAATCAGATATAAACCGATATAAAGATCGATGTGCACTAGCGACGCATTCCCACGACTTAGACCATCGTATTGACTTTCAAAATGTAGAAATACTGAAAACTGAGAATAACTATCACAAGAGACTCATCCATGAAATGATACAAATAAATAAGCATGATAATACGATCAACAAGAAATCTGACACACACAAGTTGAGTAATATTTACAGCTACCTACTAGAAAAGACTAAAGGAAATGAATATTATGAAGGTCCATTAGATGAATAAATATAAAGAAGAAGAAAAACGACGTATAACATCAATCTGTCTTGACAACACCACACATTGGTACTTTACAACATATTATATATGTAAACAAGCGAAATATTGAATGAAAAATTTTAAATGTTCAAGTTGTAACTATTTGTTTATCGTTCATTAGTATGTTCAGATCTGTGAGTTTGTGAATGTACGTAAATATGTTTCGCGGACGAGTCAGTTTTGTAAATCCTCACTTTCGGTAAAAACGAAAAAATTTATTTGTATTGTGTAATGTTTTTAACTATATCTGTAATTTTAGAAACCCTGATGAAGCAATAAATTGATTGCGAAAGCTTGGTGAAGAAAAAAGACTCCGCATTTTACTCCAGCGATACGTGAGTCTCTATACCCTTAAACCGTCGTATTTATATATATATATATATATATATATATATTTGAAAACAAAAAAGTCGATTTTTTTGAATCAGTCTAATATATATATATATATATATATATATATAATAAAAGGATAATTAATAATACATTTTTACTATATATATATATATATATATATATATATATATATATATATATATATATATATATATATATATATATTAGACTGATTCAAAAAAATCGACTTTTTTGTTTTCACGAAACCTCCTCCTAATTATCTTCAGGGTATCGAAAAATAAAATATATATATATATATATATATATATATACAGGGTGTACCAAGTTCGACGGCCTATTAGGCGTTTCTGGAGAACTAGACTTATTTGAAATCTGAAAATTGGGATTATGATATTGTTTGACATTATCTACCGAGCTCAAATATTCTTGGAGCCTGACCACTTTCAATTATACAGGGAGCGAAAAAAAAATTTGCAAAATTTTTTTTTCTTTTTTTTTCATTTTGAATTTGATAGAGTATGCAATTCTGAATACATTCGTACTCAAATCGTTGCATTCGTCGAAATACTTTAAAAAATATCGAGAAAAACCTGAAGAAAAAGAGAGAAAATGGTATTCGGTATTATGTTTGTTATTCCTAATCTACATATCTTAAGCACAAACCGTTTTCACATTTTTGAAGTCAAAGACTGTGGAAATACTGTACATTTTTAAAATTTTGAAAAACTCATCACAGGGTGTTCCAAATGTTGGGTCAAAAATTGGGATCAAGATTGGCCCATAACTTTCGTTTTTCAAATTAGAAACCAATTTTTTTATGATTGCGTTGGATTGTATGAAGAAAAATGATGATAGTGTTCTAACATGTTATTGCCCCTAAAATTGATAATTCTTGAGTTATTTAGGATTTTCTGATTTTATGCGGTACGTAGCGTCAAATTCATTTAATCTGTTTCATATCAACTATGACCTTGGTCATAGAAGATGCATTATTCCACTAATGACACACACTTGAATACATCCGTACTGAAATCGTTGCATTCGTCAAAATACTTTCCGAAATATAAAAAAAAACAGACCAAAAAAAAGTAGATAAGAGTATTCGGTATAATGTTTGCTATTTCTAATCTAGATATCTTGACCACAAACCGTTTTCACGTTTTTGTAGTCGAAGACAGTGGAAATATTTTACATATTTAGAATTTTGAAAAACTCGTCACAGGGTGTTTTAAATGTTCGGTCAAAAATTGGGATCAAGATTGGCCCATAACTTTCGTTTTTCAAATCAGAACCCTATTTTTTTATGATTGCGTTGGATTCTGCGAAGAAATATGCTGATAATGTTTAATCATGTTGATACTTCTAAAATTAATAATTCTTGAGTTATTTAGTATTTTCTGATTCCATGTCGTACATTGCGTCAAATTCATAAAATCTGTTCCATAAAAACAATGATGAATGAAAGAACAAAAAGGTGTGTCACTAGTGAGTTATTGAAATAATTTATTTTCTGTGACCAAGGTCATAGTTGATATGAAACAGATTTAATGAATTTGACGCTACGTACGACATAAAATCAGAAAATCCTAATTAACTTAAGAATTATCAATTTTGAGAGCAAGAACATGTTGAAACATTATCATCATTTTTTTTTGTACAATCCAACGCAATCATAAAAAAATAGGGTTCTAATTTGAAAAACGAAAGTTATGGGCCAATCTTGATCCCAATTTTTAACCCAATATTTGGAACACCCTGTGATGAGTTTTTCAAAATTCTAGAAATGTACAATATTTCCACATTCTTCGACTTCGAAAATGTGAAAACGGTTTATGCTTAAGATATCTAGATTAGGAATAACAAACATAATACCGAATACTCTTTTCTCTCATTTTCTTCATGTTTTTCTCGATATTTTTGAAAGTATTTCGACGAATGCAACGATTTGAGTACGAATGTATTCAGAATTGCATACTCTATTAAATTCAAAAAGAAAAAAACAGAAAAAAAATTTTAGAAAATTTTTTTTTCGCTCCCTGTATAACTGAAAGTGGTCAGGCTCCAAGAATATTTTAGCTCGGTAGATTATGTCAAACAATATCATAATCCCAATTTTCAGATTTCAAATAAGTCTGTTCTCCAGAAACGCCTAATAGGCCATCGAACTTGGTACACCCTGTATATATATATATATATATATATATATAGAAACAGAGAATAGATTCTTGGGATAGCAGCAGATTGGATGAATTACTCTTTTTCCTTTATAGCTTAAGCTTTCGATAACTTTATTTTTATCTTCTTCAGAAGCACTACAAACATCGACAAAGTGAGATATACATGTAAAATGGAATAAATATAACAAACTTACAGGATTTGAGATTATAAAATTTAAAGGTGTTCATATATCAGAATATCGACATATATATATTTGAAAACCATGAGAAGTTCGGACGAAAACGAAAAATATATTTTTTTGGATTGATAAATGTCAGTATTGACAAATATCATTGATATTTCTTGGCGATGTTACTGAAATGATTCAAAGGAGTGATCGTTTACAAATTGAGGATTGGTTTTAATTATTTTATCGATCTCTACTAAATTAGCATAAATTGAACTGAGATCTTCTACATCTCGTCTATTATTCATAGAATTTGGTTCTTGTATAATATGAATCATTTCTAAATATTTTCTCGTCCACATTTTACTTTCAAACTCTAGGATTTTGATATTACTATAATCCATATGGTGACCTGTTTGATTTTCATGTACAGCAAGTGCACAAGCTGTGATTTTTCTTTTCGAATCACTTTTATGTGATGTTATCCTCTTGGATAAGGTTCTCTTTGTTTCACCGATGTATACCAAGTCGCAGTTGGTGCAAGGTATCCTGTACACAATGTTGGATTGGCTAGTTATAGATGTTTTATCCTTTAATTTTGTGTACAATGATTTGGTTGTTCTAATATTTTGTAGGGCCACCAGAGTATTTTCAGTTTTTAGTATTTTGGCCAATTTTCTAGTAAATCCTTCAATATGTGGTAGGATAAGGACTGTCTTCTCATGTTGAACTCCATCAATTAGTTCTTCACCAGTTTCGATCTGTGGTATTTCCTCAATTTGACGTTGTGAATCAGACTATATAGATTTAGCAAACCAACAACTTAACGACAGTACTTTTTATAAAATTATACCTAGGGATCCCACAAGCACAATTGAACAGAAGATAAACAAACATATCACAGAACTTAAGAACAAAAATTTCATAACTCAACAAGAAGCTCGCTCTTTGATGACCTATGATGCTTTATGCCCTAAATTCTATGGATTACCAAAGATCCACAAACCACTTTTATCCTTGCGTCCAATAATTTCATCAATTCGAAGTCCAAGTTCACGATTGGCACAATTTATAAAGGACATTTTAACAACAGCCTATAGAACTGACAATCCTTACTATGTTAAAGACTCTTTTCATTTTGCTGAATTCATTAACAATGTTCAAATTCCAGATAACTATCAAATAATAAGCTTAGATGTGATCTCGCTCTTCACCAACATCCTAGTTGAATCTGCTAAAGATAGCATTTCTTACAATTGGCACAAGATTGAACCCTGTTGCAAAATACCTAAAGAAAAATTCTTAGAGCTACTCACAATTTTATTTGAATCTACCTATTTCACCTTTAACAACCAATATTATAAACAATTGATTGGAACTCCTATGGGATCTATACTATCACCAACAATTGCTCAATATGTTATGGATGAACTTCTTGACAAATGTATTCCGCAATTACCTTTTGAAATACCATTCTGTAAAAAATTTGTGGACGATCTAATTCTATCAATACCTATCGGCGAAGAAGACTCTGTACTTCAAATCTTCAACAACTATCATCCTAATATCCAGTTCACCATCGAAAAAGAATCCAATAATTCTGTCCCATTCTTAGATACCTTAGTTATCAGAAACGGTAATACTATCATCACTGACTGGTATAGAAAACCAATTTCATCAGGACGATACATTCATTTCAAATCTTACCATCCAATGTCGATGAAATTGAATTTGTTACAAAATTTGAAAACCAGAGTGACAAAATTATCCCATCAATCTCTGCTGAAAGATAATTTATCAAAACTTTTCAAATTAATGAAAGACAATAACTATCCAGAAGGATTATTGAACAAAATTATCTTCACTACCCCAAATTCACAACGTCAAATTGAGGAAATACCACAGATCGAAACTGGTGAAGAACTAATTGATGGAGTTCAACATGATAAGACAGTCCTTATCCTACCACATATTGAAGGATTTACTAGAAAATTGGCCAAAATACTAAAAACTGAAAATACTCTGGTGGCCCTACAAAATATTAGAACAACCAAATCATTGTACACAAAATTAAAGGATAAAACATCTATAACTAGCCAATCCAACATTGTGTACAGGATACCTTGCACCAACTGCGACTTGGTATACATCGGTGAAACAAAGAGAACCTTATCCAAGAGGATAACATCACATAAAAGTGATTCGAAAAGAAAAATCACAGCTTGTGCACTTGCTGTACATGAAAATCAAACAGGTCACCATATGGATTATAGTAATATCAAAATCCTAGAGTTTGAAAGTAAAATGTGGACGAGAAAATATTTAGAAATGATTCATATTATACAAGAACCAAATTCTATGAATAATAGACGAGATGTAGAAGATCTCAGTTCAATTTATGCTAATTTAGTAGAGATCGATAAAATAATTAAAACCAATCCTCAATTTGTAAACGATCACTCCTTTGAATCATTTCAGTAACATCGCCAAGAAATATCAATGATATTTGTCAATACTGACATTTATCAATCCAAAAAAATATATTTTTCGTTTTCGTCCGAACTTCTCATGGTTTTCAAATATATATATGTCGATATTCTGATATATGAACACCTTTAAATTTTATAATCTCAAATCCTGTAAGTTTGTTATATTTATTCCATTTTACATGTATATCTCACTTTGTCGATGTTTGTAGTGCTTCTGAAGAAGATAAAAATAAAGTTATCGAAAGCTTAAGCTATAAAGGAAAAAGAGTAATTCATCCAATCTGCTGCTATCCCAAGAATCTATTCTCTGTTTCAACTATATCAGCAAAGACTTCATTTCTTGTATATATATATATATATATATATATATATATATATATATATATATATATATATATAGTTAAGAAATTATTTTCAAGGTAAAAACTCACCTTTCTTCCGGGCAGTCCGAGAAGCGGATCAAGATATCTCGATCTTGCGACTCTCGGGGACGAATACACAGCGATCTGGTTCCACAGTCGAGGAACTCATTGAGGAGTGGAGCTCCAAAGCCTTGCATGGAAGATATCCGAGCTGTCTAAAAAAAGAGAATATCAATAAAAAAGAATCGTTAACTTACCTGACAGCAGGGTATCTCTATCCGGAGACGGAGGGTCGATTACTGGCAATACAGGACCAAGTGGTGCCCACGAGAATGTACCAGAAAAATATCGCCAAACTCAACATACCATCCGATCGTTGTCGCAAGTGTTCCCAGGCACCTGAAACATTGCAACATATGAATGACATCATCCTATCATGTCCTATCATGGGTCCGAGAGATTACCTGGAAAGGCACAATTCCATGGCGAAGATCTACCACCAACGGATCGCACTGAAGTTGGGTTTGCTCCGAGAAGAACAACCAAATCACCTATTTACCCCAAAGACGCTGCTGCAGAATACACGCTACAAACTATATTGGGACTTCGCTTTAGTGACGGATAGAGCAGTGATGCATAACAGACCGGACATCACGCTTTTCGATGCTGAATCAAAAACATGTATGCTCATAGAATTCACGATCCCGGCGGACGATAACATCACGAAAGCTTATACGGAGAAAATGACAAAGTATGGCGACCTTGCATTCCAACTACGCGAGTTGTATGAGCTCAAGACAGCCAGCATTCTCCCGATGATCATGTCGGTGAACGGTTTGGTGGAAACACACCTGCAGGAGAATACCAAGAGATTGTGCCTTGAACCTGATATCATCTCTACGTCCCAGAAGCAGGTCATCCTGTATACAACGCGAATCGTGAGAAAATTCCTGCAAGGCTTCTGAACGCTATTCTGATTTTGATTATGTGTTGTCCGATCAAAATTAGACCGAACCCGAATGAATGGTGAAGGAGAAAAAAAAAAAATATATATATATATATATATATATCAACGTGTTCGAATTTATTTGTTGGGTGTCTAGGTTACAGTTGAAAAACGTGAAATAATTTATTCATACAAACGTTTCGGCGCATCCGCCTTCTTCAGTGTAAAATACATCATAGTGGACTTAAAACATTAATTGTCATCTTGGTTGATTAGTGTTTTAACTAGTGATTCAACGGGAGAGGTTGTGTGTCAATTGCCTCAACAAACACGCGACAGCTAACTGTCAGTCAAAAAATACCTGCTTTACATGTCATCAACCGCATCACACACTGTTGCATGTGACTCAGACAAATACTGATGTTAATGCTAACGCTTCCACTTCGTCACAAAACGGTAAAGTTCCTTCAATCAATGCAGGATTTTTATCCTCGACTTCTAGTGTTCTGCTAGGTACAGCGACAGTCAACATTTTAGATAGCTTCAATCGTTTTCAGAGATATCGGTGCATCTTGGATTCAGGTAGTATGACGTCGTTCATATCACAGCGTTGTCTCCAAAAATTGGGTTTCCAAAGTAAAGATTTATCTATAAATTTAAATGGATTAGAATCAATGAGTACTTCTTCGAGACTTGGTTATGTTTCAATCGTTATAACGCCTCATTTTAATACGAAAATTTCATTCGAGATTGAAGCCGTTGTCCTCAAAAGAATTTGTGAAAACCTTCCTCCTTCACCCATTTCCTCTTCGTTTTCCTACACAGAGAACCTAAATTTGGCTGATCCCCAGTTTGCTCTTCCGGCGCAAGTTGATTTGCTTCTTGGAGCTGATGTTTTTTCGAAGATCATGTTAGATGGTCTTGTCACTGGATCCACTGGCGAACCTGATGCGATAAATACCAGATTGGGTTATGTCCTTATGGGTAAGGTAAAATCTTCTCTTCATGATCAGTCGATTTCTTCATTCTTCTGTCAATCTTCATCTGAAGAACTTCATCTTCAGATTAAAAGGCTTTGGGAAATTGAAGAGCTTCCTAATACACTTCCTGTTTCTCAGGAAGATGCCTTGTGTGAGCGAATATTTTCTGAAACTCACTCAAGAAATTCGGAGGGTAGATTTATGGTTATGCTGCCATTTAAAAATTTTCCATCTCTTCCTGAATTTACTGGAATAAGGGATCTTGCGCTTCGGAAGTTTAAATTTTTGGAAACACGTCTTGTCAAAGATCCTTCTCTCTATGCTGCATATTGTTCTTTCATGAGAGAATATCTCGAATTAGGTCACATGGAACTTTGTACTTATTCAAACGATCCATTCAGTTATTATATTCCTCATCATCCGATTTTGCGTCCAGATAGTTCAACCACGAAATTAAGGGTTGTCTTCAACGGCTCCGCTCATCCGCCTCATCAACCATCCTTGAATGAAACCCTCTTGGTTGGTCCTAAATTACAACAAGACCTGATTTATATCCTTTTATTATTTCGTCTTCATGCAGTAGCATTCACAGCCGACATAAAAATGATGTATCGACAAATTTCAGTTCATCCCGACCATTGCAATTACCAAAAAATATTTTGGCGATTTTCACCAGAAGAAGATATTCAAGAATATCGTCTTCTCACTGTCACATATGGATTAGGCCCTTCACCTTTTCTCGCAATTCGCTCTCTGATTGAATTAGCAAGATCTGAAAGCAAAACCTATTCTTTGGCTGTAAAAGTCATTCAAACCTGCACTTACGTTGACGATGTTGTTCATGGTGCTTCTTCATTAGATGAAGACTTATCTCTACAAAAAGAACTGCAAAATCTTCTTGCACTTGGGGGTTTTCACTTGAGACAATGGATCAGTAATACTCCTGCCTTGCTATCCCATTTACCTCCCTCTGACTTGAATCACAGTCCTCTTCACTTTGATAATGACACTTCGATTAAAGTTCTTGGATTACAATGGAACCCCAATTCGGATAGTTTCAAGTTTTCAGTGGATTCAACTAAGAGTGCTTGCAGCAAAAAAAATATTCTCTCCCATGTAGCCCGTATATTCGATCCACTTGGTTTTCTATCTCCTCTAACATTTCTTCTGAAATATTTGATTCAGAGAATTTGGCTTATGAGAATCGATTGGGATGATACTCCTTCTTCCGATGTTGTCAATTTGTGGCAATTATATTTGACCCAAGTTTCACATATTGGAGAGTTAAGTGTACCCAGGTACATTCTGACCAGCGAGTCATCTTTCTATGAACTGCATTGTTTCGGAGATGCTAGTGAAAGAGGTTATTGTTGCGTAATCTATCTTCGGAGTTTCACATTGAATCAGGATGATTGTAATGTTAGATTTGTTATTTCTAGGGCAAAAGTTGCTCCAACAAAAAAGTTAAGTTTACCCAGGCTAGAATTATGCGCATCTGTATTGGTGGCTAGGCTGGCGAGTCATGTCATTCAAAGTTTCGAAGGTGAATTAAACATCAAGAAAGTATTCTACTGGACAGATTTGACTATTGTCCTCCACTGGATAAAATCTTCTCCACTCAAGTGGAAAACTTTTGTTGGCAACAGAGTTGGCGAAGAGTTCATTCCAAATCATCTCCCCATTCCTGGTTTCATGTTTCTTCCTCGGAGAATCCCGCTGATGTTGGTTCTCGTGGTTCTCTTCCAGATGATTTGCTTCAGTGTTCGCTATGGTGGGCGGGTCCTACATTCCTTCGAAACTGTCATTTTCAACCAGAGGTTCAAGAATTCCCTGCTTCTTCTGAAGTAATTGCGGAAGCACGACAGATTTCACTGAATGTGGTCCCATCTCATCATTTAATCGATGATTTGCTAGAGAAGCATTCATCATTTTCTGTATTTTCAAGAGTTCTCGCTTATATTCTTCGATTTTTGAATAATTGTTGAACTTCACACCAACAAAGGTTCGGTTGCCTTTCTTCGGTCGAGCTACATAATGCTTCCTTACTTGCTATCAAACATATTCAGTCATCATATTTCAGAAGAAATTGACAACATTCAAAATAACCGCAAACTTCCAAAGTCATTCCTTAAAATTTCAACATTCATTGATGATGAAGGTATTCTCAGAGTTGGTGGCCAACTTCGGCAAGCTGCACTCCATTTTTCAAAAAAATTTCCCGCTATTTTGCCCAGTCGTAGCCGATTAACTGATTAAATAATTTCTCATTTTCATCAAACTTATTTTCACGCTGGTCTACAAACGGTCCAATTTCTGATAGCTCAACGGTTTTGGATTCTTTCATTTCGTCGCTCCATTAAACGAGTGCTCTCAAAATGTATGATATGCTTCAAGCATAATCCACAGACCTTCGGTCCTGCCAAAATGGGCGATCTCCCTCCTTCTCGTGTTTCTCGCCTTAAACCATTTTCCCATACTGGTGTTGACTTCGCAGGTCCCTTCAAAGTCACCATGAGTAAACATCGTGGAATTCGTGCTTCTAAGGCTTATCTTTGCTTGTTTGTTTGCTTCGCGACAAAAGCAGTACATTTGGAACTGGCTTCTGATCTGTCGATGAACGCCTTTCTGGCGGCTCTAAAACGGTTCATTGCTCGTCGTGGGCGCTGTACCAACTTATACAGCGATTGTGGTACAAATTTTGTCGCCGCTTATAGGCATTTGAACGAACTGTTCGTCCAAGCCGCATCTGCAGAATCCATCACTTGGCATTTCAACCCTGCATCTGCACCTCATTTCGGGGGTCTCTGGGAGTCTGCAATCAAGTGTGCAAAAATGCATCTTCTCCGAGTTGTAGGAGAACAAGTACTATCGTACGAGGAGCTCAATACAGTCTTCACTCAGGTCGAAGCTGTTCTGAACTCTCGTCCGCTGACACCTGTTAGTAACGATCCCAACGATTTTTCTGCCCTAACTCCTGGTCTTTTCCTTACCTTAGAACCGCTCACTGCTCTACCAGAGCAAGATAAAACTTTCCTTCCAATCAATAGGCTCACACGTTGGCAACTTATTGAACGTATGCATCGTGACTTTTGGAATCGCTGGTCAAAAGAATATTTGCACAACTTACATCAAAGAAGTAAGTGGCATATATCCAGTACGCCTGTTAAAGAAAATGTCTTAGTCCTTATAAAGTCTGACAATCTTCCACCGTGTAAGTGGCAATTGGGACGTATTGTTGAGTTGCATCCTGGTGCAGACGGTTGTACTAGGGTTGTTTCAGTTAAAACAGCTGATAACACTCTACTCAAAAGGCCTGTTATCAAACTTTGTCCCCTTCCACTCGATGACAGTTAAACACTGCGTGTTTAAGGTGGGCGGTATGTTGCGACCACGCAAGATTTATTTTCATTTTTTTTTTATTAATAAACTATTATTTAAAATTAATCTACAATTTTCATACTTCAGTTTTCAATTTTCTACAAATCAAATTCACCTAATATTAAGCATTTTTTTTCATTCAGTCTTCCTATGTACATGCCTTCAAATCTCTCCTTCATCGGTGTGCAAGGAAGACATATGTTCTGAAAACACATGTTCAGGAACAATTCAATTCAATGAAATCTCTCGACTGTAACGAACCTGTGCTCAAGTGCGAGATAAATTTCGACATTTTCACCTTTCCAAAACTTTTCAAATTTTCAACTTTTCACAAGTTTTAGAACTTGAAGATTTTCGACAGTAAGACTACTGATAGTGAAACTCTGGCCAGAGTGTGAGTGGAACGAGTTTCATCGGCGTGAAGAACATTCATCCAACACCCAAGGTTAAGTCCTGCAAAAAGGTAGGATTTGAAGGTTTTTCCGAACATCTGAAAACTTTATAGTCCACTACATCTCAATCCACCACTCTGGGTAGGTACAATCTGATCATCGACGCGTGAGGATGGTGTATTCTGAATTCAGTGGCGTAGCGAGCCTTATAAATAAATAACTGTATTTAGGGTCATTGACTCAAGTTCTTCATCCCTCATTTTATATTTCATTAAGAAATATTAAAAGAAACGTTTCGAAGTTTTAAAACTATAAAAAAATAAATATTCATTATCTTCATGGATATAAAAATTCAATAATGATATAATTAATATAATATAATATAACTTATTACTATGTATGAATTTTCCTGGCTTTTGATGAATCAAATTTATCAATAATGTAATCCAAATTAATCTTTTCAAAATTGTCTCTTTCCACACTTGAAAATGCCAGGCTATCTTGTTCTATTCTTGATCGTAGGTATGTCAGAAGTAACTTTAATTGATCTTTGCAGCTATCAATTGAAGCTGAGAGAGTCAGTATTTGAAGTGAAACTCTCATACAAGAGTCAGATTCAGAAATTCCAAAGGAGTTCAAGGTTCAATTTTTTTCCAGTGCGGGGTTATTTTTGCAATCACCTTATTCGTTAAAGAATTCTATTCCGTTGAAATCAGTATTATAAAATTTACCCAAATTTTTACAATTTTCTTCAAGGTCGTTGTCAACATTATCCTTGTTATAAATTTTCAATATCTAGTAAAAATCCAAATTTGATATGGGTGAGGGTCACTTAATCGTGAACATAATTCTTGTTGAAGACGATCGAGAATGCTCTTAATATCATGAGAACTCTCATTTTCTGTGGAAAAACCAACCTGGGTATTTTGCAACATCTTTTCACCCTCTTTACAGAGGTTGTCCCGAATTTCGGCTAGTTCAGTCGCTAATGATTCAAGATCATGAAACGCTTTTCTAAAATTCAATCTAGGTAGTTGTAATCTGACCTGTACTCGATTAATCCCCCCAAATATTTCAAATCAGAAATGAACTAAAGTTATGAAATTAAAAGTAAGTATATTTTGTAATAGAATTATAGCTTCACTTCTGTTGTTACTTGTAGTGGTATCTTCTGCTAGTTTTTCTAATAGTTCTAATATATTCCCTAGCTAGCTCATCTACAATACCCTAACCGCTTATATTTTGGCGCTGCATTGGGTTTCTGATTCACGTTCGACATTTTTTTCAAGGCATTTTTAAAATTTTTCTATCGTAACGTTGAATGTGAGGAAAACAAATATATTTTTTCAATTTTTCCAAAATATGTGACAACGATAGAGTATTGTTCAGCTGCCGTAACTTCCACTTAATCCAGCAATATTTTGTTTTGCGAACCATTTGGCGCCCCTATATGAGTAGCGCCGGGGGCATGACGCCCCCCCTCGCTAAACCACTGTCTGAATTTTGTCATAGATGTTCTGACCTTCCTGTCAATGGCCTCTAAATCCGTACGCGACTATTTAAAAATACCAAAGGTACTCGCCAGCACTGGTGAACTCAATGATTTATAGCGGTTATTTTATTTTTCGCGTAAAGTTCAGTCTTCAAAATGATCATCAGTCGTTTGAGGAAGGTTGTCTCTATAGTTTTCTTCATAGTGGTGTCATGGGGCCTGTTGAATCCCTACTTATTTATTCGTTTCTTCGAGCTGTAATGGTGAAAAAGATGTATTTTCGTCGATTATTATTATTATTATTATTATAAAGTATCACCTGTGTAATTATTACTTGAGGTCTAATGGAAAGTGTCCCCCTGTATATTTCCAATGAAGAATTTTTTTATATCTGCCTTGCCAATAAATTTTGCAAGCAAGTAAAAACTTTTTTTTTGTTAAACGGAACATTTTGAAAAACTTTGTTCTTCATATTTCTGAATCTTTGTCTCCACCATGAATATTTTATGAGTCATTGAGTGGAATCTTGTTGTCCAGAATAGTATGAAATTGAATAGTGCCCGCAAATGCATCTGTGAATAATACAACATGTTTAAATGAATATCAGAGTCAAATAAAATTTCATTAGCTGAGATTACAGATGCAATTAAATCTTCAACACTTGACATATGGTACTCTGAAATTTCTCTGTTGTAGCAAAATCAGAAGCAAATATGAAAAATGTACATATTATAATATTATTATAAATAATTATTTGTTCCGTTTAGAGTTCTTGGAACCACAGTGCGAAAGACGATTTGAATAAAAAATTTGGTTATGTATTTGTTTTCATTACAACACTAACCTACATCAACTTTGAACCTGAATCGTATTCAAGCGTAATTTGGTAATTCGTGGTTACCCCTGAAGGGCTATAACCAAGGACAGGACCATAGATAACCGCGGTCATTACAGGTTATTCGCTTGAAATCGATTCTAGAAAGCACGATTCGTTCTCCGGTTATTAGTTCTGTCTCTCTCTATTCTTTCTTTGAATTGTCAACTTTTACTTGACATCCGTTCAACCAACCTTTTCGTTCATAAAGAATTCGAATGAGTCTGATCCTGACGTTATCGTTTACGAACCGTGTGGTCAACCGTTAACCAACTAAATGGGCCAATCCAAATCGCTTATAATATATTCTTATAATCATCTTATAGTAATCATATATCCAACGGTTCTATCCACCAGAGCTGTGCCGAGCAGTGAATATTAGTACTTCGAGCATTAAGCACTGGGAAAAAAGAACTCCCGAGTCGCGAGCACTAACCACCTAGTCCGAGTTCCCAGAGCTGTCTGACGTAACTTATTTTTACATGGCTGATTTTTATATATGTTTTGTAGAATATTAATTCTAAAAAAGTATCATAAGTGTCAGACAATTTCCATGAGCCAAAACTTTTGTCAGCCGCTTTAAAGCTCCAAAAAAAAATTAATTAACTTATTTTCACATTTCTGATTTTTAAATGTGTTATTGGGGTAACTAACAAATTATATTTCATCAGTTGGACAAATTGTGGTGACTAAACATCCCCTAAACACAAAAACTATTCAGCTGAATAATATTTGTGTTTAGGGGATGTTCAGTCACTACAATTTATCCAACTAATGAAATATAATTTGATATTTACCCCAATAACATATTTGAAAATCAGAAATGTGAAAATGAGTTAATTCATTTTTTTGGAGCTTTAAAGCGTCTGACAAAAGTTTTGGCCCATGTAAACTGTCTGACACTGAGGATACTATTTACTTTTCTTATCAGTTTCTCGAAAGCTGAGCCTCAACTCCCATCTCACTAAAAACTTGAGAATGAATGCAATATCATGCATAAGTTTGGACTCTTCTATTACTCTCATATCAAAAGTTATGAGCTTTGTAATTACGGGACTTCATAGTGAACCACTCTCTATTGATTATTGAAAATGGATCTTCACAAAATTCAAAAGTATCTTCAATAAACTCACTAGATCTTTGCAACTGCGCACTAACGTCACACACAAACGTGACTCGACTTAATATCAAATCTAGATCCTGGGTTTCAAGGCGTCGGCCTCGATTGCAATATTTGTATTACTACAAGATAAGACAAGTGCATAGGTCTGTATTCATAGTTCTCCCTTGAGGGCGAGTGTGAGTTGTACTTGTACTTAAGGGCCATCCCAACTCACACTTACCCTCAAGGGTGAACTATGAATACAGCCCTTATTGCTTAGTAACCCGCAGAAGTGCTCGGGAGCACTTGAGGAAATACTAAGCACTAAGCCTTTCGATGAAGTGCTTTAATTACTAAGCACTGCTTTTGAAAAGGACTTGGGAGCACTGTGCTCGGGAGCACAAAAAGGCTTCGAGTGCTTTCTCGAGCACAAAGCACAGTGCTCTGGTACAGCTCGGCTCTTCAGTTCGTCATGACATGTAATAACATACTATACAGGGTGAACCAAGTTCGAAGGCCTATTAGGCGTTTCTGGAGAACTGGACCTATTTTAAATCTGAAAATTGGGGTTATGATTTTGTTTTACCTTATCTACCGAGCTAAAATATTCTTGGAGCCTGACCACTTTCAGTTATACAGGGAGTGAGGAAAAAATTTAAAAAATTTTGTTTTCTGTTTTTTCGTTTTCGAATTTGATAGAGTATGCAATTCTGAATACATTCGTACACAAATCGTTGTATTCCTCATATTTCCCAAAATATCGAGAAAAAACTGAAGAAAAAAGGGAGATAAGAGTATTCGGTATTATGTTTGTTATCTCTAATCTAGATATCATAAGCACAAACCGTTTGCACATTTTTTTAAGTCGAAGACTGTGGAAATATTGTACATTTTTAGAATTTTGAAAAACTCGTCACAGGGTGTTCCAAATGTTGGGTAAAAACTTTTGATCAAGATTGGCTCATAACTTTCGTTTTTCAAATAAGAACCCTATTTTTTCATGATTGCGTTGGAATCGTTGGATTCTGCGAAGAAAAATGAATAACTCAAGAATTATAAATTTAAGGAGCATTAACATGTTGAAATATAATCATCATTTTTCTTCGCACGATCCAAGGCAATCATAAAAAAATAGGATTCTAATTTAAAAAAGAAATTTATGGGCCAATCTTGATCCCAATTTTTGACCCAACATTCGGAACACTCTGTGATGAATTTTTCAAAATTCAAAAAATGTACAATATTTCCACAGTCTTTGACTTGAAGAATATGAAAACGGTTTGTGCTTAAGATATCCAGATTAGGAATAACAAACATACCGAAGACCTAATACTCTTATCTCCCTTTTTTCTTCAGTTTTTTCTCGATATTTCGAGAAATATTATGACGAATGCAACGATTCGTGTACGAATGTATTCAGAATTGCATACTCTATCAAATTCGACAACAAAAAAAACAGAAAAAAAAATTTTTTTTTCTTTCCCTGTATACCTGGAAGTGGTCAAGCACCAAGAATATTTTAGCTCGGTAGATAATGTCAAACACTATCATAATCACAATTTTCAAATTTCAAATAGGGCCAGTTCTCCAGAAAAGCCTAATAGGCCGTCGAACTTGGTTCACCCTGTATGTATATCGATATCGAAAAATAACAATGAAATGTTTTCTCTTTCACTAAGATGAAAGTTGAGATACATGGTATTAGTAAAATATTTTTTATTCGATCTCCAAGAACACGCCAAGAATTGAAAGAACCAATGTCAATGACTAAGATTTTCATGAATAATGCTCAATTTCACACAATTTTGAAAATAATTATGATGATATTGAATCCAATCTCCCTGATTAATTCCTCTACTTTTCCCAGATCCCAACGAATTGTTGAATTCCTTTCTTCAGACTGCCCAACGGAACTCCCAGAATCAACAAAATTCTCTGAAAAAAAATATCCACACCCAAACCGACAAGGCTTTAGAGGAAAATGTCAACTTTTCAGCGTCTGACAGATATAGATTGCGTTTCAATCCACCAGTTTGGTCGAAGAAACCAAAAATTTTGACTCCTTCTAACCCCTCATCTGTTAAACCAATATTCAATTCATCGTGGAAAAAAAATAACTCTGTTAATCGTGAAACTGAAGAAGGATGTTTTTTGGTTGATGGTAGTGATGAAAATGAGAAGGGCGTCGAGTTAAAAGAAAAGGTAACGTATTACCCTTATGGTTACATCACGAAAAAATATTTATTTATTCATCTTTTTTCCATATAGAATGATACTATTGCATTACCTTAAATTTATGTCTACCTCACGAAACATGAACGTTTAGTACCTACTCTTCATTGATATATAGTGGTTGATTCCAGATGCAGAATTAGAAGGTACAAAGTATTACACCATATGTGGCTCTCAGGCAGGAATAGAAAATTGTAAAATATTTTGTCATAAAGCGGATTTTAATCTTTTCTGATGAATAAGTTGATGCAATTGATGAATAAGTCTTACATCTTATCTCTTAAAAATTATAGCAAGTTTTGTTTCCTCCTTTCGAGATATCAAATGAGTCCGATACTTGACAAAAATGCTACAATGTAAATAGAACTCAGGACAAACACGTTTGAATACAATGAAATTATACTTGAACTCATCGGCGCCATTCCGGAAATGAAAACTATGCTATTTTTGCGATGCTTTCATTCCAAAATGAATGATTTATGAGGTTACAGAAAACCTTTTCTTCTATTTCATTCTTGGAAAGAAAAATATATTTTCTGGAAAGACTTTTGTGCCAATCATGAGGAATGAAAACTGAAAGAACAAAAATGTCACCGATTATGAGTAGAGGGTCAGTAATTTTTTTTTTACTTTTTAAACATGCTCTCACTTCCTCACATTTTGTGGAACTCGCCTGGGTACCACAAATTTATAGTGATAGGATGTGAAAATGCAGCACACCCAGAATAGAAAGGTATATTTTTAGATGCAAAATTTCATATGAACATGACATTTGAGCAGAATAGTTATTTATGATACAAGTGCAGAAGGCATTGATATACCTACACGAGTTCAAAATTCCAAAACGAGCCACGAAGTGGCTCGTTTTGGAATGAACGAGTGTTAGAATGAGCCTTCTGTACGAGTATCATCATTATTTTAACTAATTCACTGGATTGTTATCGAAATTAATGAAATATTGTCGTAAATGTCGTTTAGTAATTTTTGCTTTGAAAAATATTAATTGTCAGAACTGATTTCTATCTCATGAAATTTGACAGATGTTAAACAAATCCGTGACAGGAGGCCAACATGTCACCGATAAATATTACTGAAAAGAGTGTTGGAATGAAATTAGAATGAAATATTCTAACATTGTCTTGTTCTACGGGATGTGGCGGAATGAACGGATTTGACATATAAGTAGAGAAAGTAAATTTACGTTGTAGGCTTTTAGTGTTTCTTTCTTTTTATATAACTCATGCAATGCTATTATTATGTATGTATGTATTCTGGGCTTAATAATATCCACTGATTGCAATGTACCGTACATATCATCAAGAAACAGCCTTATGCCGTATACCCAGTTCTCTTCACCAAGCCTCTCAAGTCTTTGCATTTCTCTGAACTGTCCCTCTATTTCAATTTCAATCTCCAATCCTCCAACTCTTCAGCAATAATGATGGTGCTTGATATTCCCTCTACATTTCAAGTAATTATTCTCATACTTAGTCTATTTACTCGTTCATCGTTGTATATTACCACTGCTATTCCAAGGCTTTTTGAATGAGAAATTCTGCAACTTTCTCAACTCATTTGGTTTTGGGTTGCTTGTCCAACGCCCAAACCTCCATTCTTGTAGGAGCTAGAAATTTTGCTATTATTATCATTACTATAATTTTTTTTACAATTCTATCAAATATTTTTACTTTTTAAGCATGCTCTCACTTCCTCACATTTTGTGGAACTCGCCTGGGTACCACAAATTTATCGTGATAGGATGTGAAAATGCAGCACACCCAGAATAGAAAGGTATATTTTTAGATGCAAAATTTCATATGAACATGACATTTGAGCAGAATAGTTATTTATGATACAAGTGCAGAAGCCATTGATATACTTACACGAGTTTGAAATTCCAAAACGAGCCACGAAGTGGCGAGTTTTGGAATGAACGAGTGTTAGAATGAGCCTTCTGTACGAGTATCATACATTATTTTCTCTTATTCGCTGGATTGTTATCGAAATTAATGAAATATTGTCGTAAATGTCGTTTAGTAATTTTTGCTTTGAAAAATATTAATTGTCAGAACTGATTTCTATCTCATGAAATTTGACAGATGTTAAACAAATCCGTGACAGGAGGCCAACATGTCACCGATAAATATTACTGAAAAGAGTGTTGGAATGAAATTAGAATGAAATATTCTAACATTGTCTTGTTCTACGGGATGTGGCGGAATGAACGGATTTGACATATAAGTAGAGAAAGTAAATTTACGTTGTAGGCTTTTAGTGTTTCTTTCTTTTAATATAACTCATGTAATTCTATTATTATGTATGTATGTATTCTGGGCTTAATAATATCCACTGATTGCAATGTACCGTACATATCATCAAGAAACAGCCTTATGCCGTATACCCAGTTCTCTTCACCAAGCCTCTCAAGTCTTTGCATTTCTCTGAACTGTCCCTCTATTTCAATTTCAATCTCCAATCCTCTAACTCTTCAGCAATAATGATGGTGCTTGATACGTAATTATTCTCATACTTAGTCCATTTACTCGTTCATCGTTGTATATTACCACTGCCATTCCAGGCTTTTTGAATGAGAAATTCATCAACCTTCTCAACTTATTTGGTGTTGGATTGCTTGTCCAACGCCCAAACCTCCATTCTTGTAGGAGCTAGAAATTTTGCTATTATTATCATTACTATAATTTTTCTTACAATTCTATCAAATATGCTATCATGATCTTAATGTGACACGAACGTAGAATGACAGGGTGTTTCATCTTTTCTGTTCATGTTGTTTTGAAGTTCATAAATCTCAATCGCTCAAGGGCTTCTTATCTTTCTGTTGTATGAGGCAGCGACTAATACAGAAAGAAATGTTTGAGGAATGTGCTCTGATGGAAGCAGTGTCCACTCTCGGAGATGATCTCAGATTATTCGTTTTGGTATTTTTGTAATCATCGAAGTTCATTAGAAATTACAATTCTGAAAAAGTTTCTGTATAATTTCTGATAATAGATTGATTGGGGGCGTGAAGTCCCAGTTGTATTGAGTCCTGAAGCTCCGATATTCAAGTGTTTAGAGCCAAGACTTTCAAGTACATTGAATTTTCCAATTATGTTTTGAATGAATGTATAAGTTAACTACCTTCATTTTAATCGACGCTTATAATATAACCCCAATGGATAATTAAGGATCAAAATCAATTTTAAAATTTGCTTTAATTGTTGCGTGAGACCCCAGCAAGAGAAGAATTGCACCTCACGAGCAAGGGCCAGCTCGTAGGGTCGGCATGCCGAGTATACTACGAAGTTGTCCAGCGCTCCTCGACAATTGTGGATCTGTATCGCCTCTAGGTACATCCCTGAAACAGAAATTGATTGGAAATTGAGCCACAACATGCGTTGAAGCAAATGTGCACAGGGCCGTTCCTAGGGTATATGCCGCCCGCGTCAGGTAAAGATTTTGCCGCCTTTTTTACTATGTACGAAAAGAGACCGAGTTGGCTGCCGCCAGGGCCGCTGCTAAGGCCGGTATACCGGGCAAACCACCGGGGCGGCAAATTCTAGGAGCGGCAAATCAGATTCTTCATTCCAAAATTTTTCTTCTTTAAAATCGAAAAGTCACCTGTTATTCAGGGTGAAATCCAAAAGACGCCTCTTGACGTTGCTTTTTAATCTCGACCACGTTTGTAGTCAAATAACTGAATAAAAATTAAATTAATCCAATAGACTAATACCGGCAGAAAGAGAACGTATAGATTTTTGAAATTCTGATATGATTTTCATTTTGCCAGTATGCCAATGATAATATAAAATTTTTTATTTCTAGGAGGGTTTAAAAAACTTAAAAAAAAAGAGTATTAACACTATAAACTCGTCAGTGTCGTCACTTTATTAAACTGAATTACCTGAATTGAAGGTAGGTAAGGTCTATAATTCCAAAATTTTTTAATTTCAACCGAGGAATTTTACATTCAAACGATGATCAGTATATTGCTCTATTCGGTAATTGATAGAAAAGTAGGTGACTCTTTGTGTTTTTTTTTCGAACGTCTCAAGTACGCATGTTGATGATAAAGCGCCGTCGTTTAAACAATTCGAAAACACGCCTTTGAATGAGTTAAAAGGATGCCTAAATGAAATTTGATAATAGTCATAGTAGAAGGATATACCGGGTGGTTCAAAAGTCTGGAAATGGTGAATTCATTTCGCGCACATGTGGAAAATCGAAATTCTGACTCTAAAGGTCCTTATGTGAGAGATCAGGCCAAACTTCGAAACTTCAAATGCAAACTCATCTTTTCATTGCAGATTGGGATTAAGAAGAAAATTCTTCATCCGAATTGGTTAAACCAAAAATTTTCTCGTCTCTACTTGGCCCCACGCAACGTCATTTGTTCAAAAATCCAGAGGCGTTCATTCAAATCAGGATATAAATATTCATATTCTGATACTGAGGTTCTTACTAATTTTTCTCGATGAATCGATTTAACCCATTAGATTTTGGGTCTAGAAGGGCTTATACGAGATGAGAGGTCCAACACTGAAATATCGAATGCAAACATTCCTATTAGATTTCAGATTTGGATTCAGCAGAAGATTTTACGTTCTAATTGGTAGAAACAAAATTTTTCATCCATTTTTGGGCCCTATTTACAGCGTTTCTCGTTAAAATTCCAAGTTGGTCCTCATATCTCCCATATCTCACATAGAGCCCAAAATCAGATGTCCCAATCCATTTCTCGAGAGAAATTACCGAAGACCTCAGCATGAGAATATGAATTTTCGCATCCTTGTCGGAAAGAACGCTGCGGATTCTTGAACAAAAAACGCTGCACGGGTTCCAAATATGTCGAGAAAATTCTTGGTTTTAACCAATTCCATTCAAGAATTTGATCATTTAAAAAAGACGGGTTTGCATATGAATTTCAAATTTGGGCCTCATCTCTCGCATAAGGACCTTATGGGCCCAAAATCTGATGAGCCCATTCGATTCAATATTTATATTGCAATCTTACATTAGCTTCTTCGAATGTTCAAGTCACGAATACGGCCACTGCAGCGGGAAAAATGTTATTAGGTCAAATATCAAATCGAAAAACGAGAACAGTAAAAAGATTTATATGTAATCCGGATGTTTCGAATTTTCCTTACATACGAGAGCAGGAATTAGCAATAATAAAAAACAGGGGGGATGAAATTTTGTTTTTCCGGGGAGGCAAAATGTCTGGCGGCGGCCTTGGCTGCCGCCCCTGCTGACTGCCGCCCGCGTGCGGGGCACGCGCTGCACTCCCGGTAGGAACGGCCCTGAATGTGCACACCTTTGGATTAGTATCGCGCTCAGAACAGTCTAATACTACCTTTAAGAGAAAGAATCCTCACTTCTTCATATTCTGCTGCTATCCATTATTGGATGTTTGCATTTATTTCTGACCATTTAACATTGTCTCTAGTGCTGTGGATTAATTCTCCAGTCGTCCTTATCCCTGTCCAATGTTTAATATTTCGGAGCCACGACATCCTCTTTCCACCCAGTCCCCTTTTTCAATCTATCTTTCCTTCAATTAACAGTTGGAGCAAATGGTACCTCTCGTTGCGTACTAAATGTCCCAGATACTCTGTTTTCCTGCGTTTTGTCGTGAGCAGCAATTCACGTTCTCTTCCTATCATCCTCAGAATTTCCTCGTTGGTTTTCTTTGGTGTCCAAGAAACTTTCAGTATTCTTCTGTAGATCCACATCTCGAATGATTCCAGCCTATTTATGGTATGTCCAGCCTTCCATGCCGTACAATAGCACGGATCATAACATTTTGTGAATCTTATTATGAGGTTGAGGTCAAAGTCCGAGTTCGTAAAGACTTTTGAATTTCATGAATGAGTTCCTCTCTTTTTCTATTCGGCACTTGATTTCAAAGTCTGAAGACCAGTCTTCACATATCCAAGTTCCCAGATAGTTGAATTTTTCTACTCGTTCTATGTCTTCACTCTTATACGATAGTTTTGCATTCTGGGACTCATCAGGTTTACAGGTGACTATTAGAAACTTTGTCTTTTTTATGTTGATATTGATTCCCATAAGCCGACTGTGTATTCCTATTATATCCAAGAGCCTTTGAAGGTCATTCATATTGTCTGCTATCAGGACTGTATCATCCACATACCGTATGTTATTGATCCATGTACCGTTTACTTTGATACCTAATTTTTGTCCTTCGAGAGCTTCTTGGAAGATGTTTTCAGAGTAAACGTTAAACAGGAGGGGGGAGAGGATACATCCTCCATGTTTTGTGCCTTTGTAACTTCGTTGCTACATCTAACCGCAGCTTATTGGTTCTAATATAAATTTTCAATACAGCTAATATCTTTTTGATTTATGCCAAGTCTTTCTAGTATTTGAACGAGTTCGAGATGTTGCACTCTGTCGAAGGCTTTTTCATAGTCTATGAAACACATCGCAACATTTTTCCTCCGGTCATAGCAATTCTGCACCAATACTTGAGTTGCGATCAGTGCCTCTCTCGTATCGAGACCCCTTCTAAATCCGAAATGTGAGGATCCAATAGAGCTTTCGCATTTTGAGGAAGTTCTGTAATGAATGACTTTAAGAAAAATATTTTCAAGGTGTGACTCATCAACCTGATAAATCTGTGGTCTTCACGTTTTGTTGCGTTATTCCTTTTTGGTAGTGAAATGAAAATAGATGTAAGCCATTTGGTTGGGAATTTTCCCGTGTTATAAATTTGGTTGAAAAGTATTTGAAGTATCTCAACACCTTCGTTGTCTAACAATTGAGTTCAACAGGCACTACATCAGGCCGAACCACTTTCCTATCTTTCGAGCTATCTGTTGTTCTAGTAATCTCCTCTACTGTGATTGATGGTCCAGACAAATTATCCTTCAGATTATCTTCTAACTGGGGTCTTTCATCTGCACAGAGATGAGCAATATATTGTTCCCAGATAGCATTTTTCTGTGCGTCGTCTTGTGCCCAGTTCATTTCTTATGTTTGAGAATGTCTGTTTTCTCCAGCTGTTTCTTTTATTTTTCTTTGTAAGTCACACTCATCATGCCGTTCTTGCAGATCTTCCATTTCCTCGCACTGTTCCTCCAGCCATTTATTTTTTGCCACTTTTATTGACCTTTTTATTGGACAAAATAATTACCGATGGTGTCGCTGCATTTACCGATCAGCTGTTTACCGAAACGAGTATTGTTTCGTGTTTACATTAGATTTCTATTTCTATTTATGGGATTTTTTAGTTTAAACGTTTATTGGCTATCAATAATCGAAGTTGTTTCCTTGATTGTGGATCCTGTGGATTATATTGTGAGTGCAAGTATAGGTAATATTGTGCTTTTTGTTATATTTTATGTAAAATATTGAGGTGAGCACTATTCAATTTTGAATGCTTTTCAGCTCATCTGGCAAGACGTTTACCAAAAGTTCCTCTAATAATAGGAAATTTTCCAATATTTCCATGCTCACAGATGCTGGGTAGAGGGTGAGCAAGTGTTGCAATGCAATCATTTGGTTCTATGTGGGAAAAAATTATTTCATAACATTGGAATTCTACAAGGACAACCCATCATATTGAGGAAATGATGTCTTATAAAAATGATGGTGTGAAGGTTGACAAGATTATATACAGATACTAAGCAAGATTGTCTGGAATTTGCAAGCATATTTTAGCCCTGCTACTCTACAAGGTTGTACATACTACAAAATATTTTGACAATTCTACTGATTGTGAAGGTAAAATTGTAATGTAAATGAACATCAGCATGAACAATATATTCATTTAATAGAAGCTACAAATTTTTTTCAGGAAGGGAAAAAATCTATGAATAGAAAATGGGTGGTGAATGTTGAATAAAAATGGACATTCTTCAGAGAACCGTATGTATGCAGAACATGACGTAATCCTCGATTAATCATGTTGAAGAATTCATTACGCTAGATTTTAATGTATTATTCATTTATTGCATCTCACTTGTGTCTTAGGCTGCAGTTATAATAAAATAAAATAATTCAACTCATCTATCGATTGATTGCACCTTTTCCGTTGCTAAATGAACCTCAATATTATCAAGCTATTTTTAATATTAATATGAAATTGATACATATATGTATGATATATTGTTTAAAATTGCCAATTCTCGGAATTTATTTGAAATTCCACATGTAGATTTGATCACTGCTGAACATAAGTTCAATTTTGCAACCATCGAGAGAATCACTTAAACTCACAAGGTCCCTAGTTTTATTGCACATTATCATATGGATTGAATTCAGCACTTTCAACTAGGCTTCTTGAATTGTTGAAACTTCCATATATTCATAAATATCAAGTAGACTCAGAGTAATTCATTTTGATAAGAATGAAAATTATTGTACGAGAACGATATGAACAGAAATTTAAAATGACTTGACTTGAACTGCTTTTTTTGGTAGGTTTAGTGAAGGTACAGCTATCTTCTCCAGTACCAGAAATGTTTTCATAGTGAGAGTTTCTGAAATAATTCAAAACATATGAAGCATTGTTTTCAATTGACATCAGTTTCCAAATGTTCCAAAATGGGCTCCAGGATTCCTAGATTTTTTAGAATTACATCCATAAACACGACAATTAGTGTTTTTCACGGTTTTTTCCTTAGGCATATCTTTTTATCGCAATAAAATAAATAATACCAGCTTTCACGTACTAACTGTCAAAACGATACTCGTTTCGGGATTAGTTCCAGCTAACGCCGGCGGTGTCGCATAGAGTTGTGTTTTGCTCTATAGTATATTGCAACTTTATATTTCGGTCTCGATTGCCTTGGTTCATACATTTTCTCCTTTCTTCAAACATTGCTGGTATTTCGTCTGTCATCCATTTTTTTTTAATGGTTTGCTTGGGTCCTGGTTCCGTTTTTGCTGTACTTATCATATTTTTTTCTATGTCGTTCCACATTTTATCAGGGTTTATCTCCTCAGTGTCCTCCTGAGTGTCCGTTATTTTCATTTGTTCCTCCTGGCAAAACTGGTGTAGCCACCCACCTCGTTCGTTCCTCTCTCCTAATCCTTAAGGGCCTACTAGTTCATCAGGTATGCCTTTTCCAACTTTGGAGTTAAAGTCACCTAGTATAAGGTTCATTCAATGTTTTTCAACATTTTCATGAACAACTGCATCAGATTCATCAGAAAATTAAAGAACATTAGTTCATCTTCTGATGAGTCTGATGTGAAAGAAAGTCAAGTACCGAAGAAAATAATTTCTCTGGTATTCCTTTTGTATGATTTTTATTTTCATTGCCATAGTAGAAAAAGACTTTTTCTTCCGTCACACATTTTCCTGTGTCTGGCCACCATGTCTCCGCTACCCCAAGAACATCTATTTTCAGTCCGCTTAATCATTCTTGATTTATCCGCCTTTAGAGGTAATTTCTTACTTCTAGGACAAGGAGTTGCCCTTACTTCTACCAGTTCATTCACCCGAAGCAGTTGACTAGTAGAAGGAGACTACTTATACCGGCAGTCACTCGGTCCCCACCTTCGTTAGCCACTTAAGTGTTGTCGACTCTCTACCACGTGGAGTTTGTTCAAAATCGGGGTTGTTCCGATTTTGTAAAATACTGTTTAGGACTGTATCCAGATAATTGAGTTGGAGATGGTAGTGTGAAAACATTTATTGACATCATTCATAATCATGAAATGAATAAGTCACCCGCCATGAAGTTAATACAGTAAAATTACAAATATCTACTCACAGTTTATAGATGACTTTAATATTTGTAATTTTACTGTATTAACTTCATGGCGGGTGACTTAATCATTTTATGATTATGAATTATGTCAATAAATGTTTTTACACTACCATCTCAAACTCAATTATCTGGATACAGTCCTAAACAGTATTTTACAAAATCGGAAAAACCCCGATTTTTGAACAAACTCCACGTGGTAGAGAGTCGACAACACTTAAGTGGCTAACGCAGGTAGGGACCGTGTGACTGCCGGTATAAGTAGTCTCCTTCTACTAGTCAACAGCTCCGGGTGAATAAACTGGTAGAAGTAGGGGCAACTCCTTGTCCTAGAAGTAAGCAATTACCTCTTAAGGCGGATGAATCAAGAATGATTAAGCAGACTGAAAATAGATGTTCTTGGGGTAGCGGAGACATGGTGGCCAGACGTAGGAAAATGGGTGACGGAAGAAAAAGTCTTTTTCTACTCCGGCAATAAAAATAAAAATCATAGAAAAGGAATACCAAAGAAACTATTTTCTTCGGTACTTGACTTTCTTTCACATCAGATTCATCAGAAAATTAATGAACATTAGTTAATCTGTTGGCTCATTAATACATAGAGGAAGGTTAATTTGACGCGAGCAGTCAATCTGCTGACCACAGAGCTGTACTCGCTGGAGGGGACGTGGCGCTGCGACGTAACCATAGGCGTAGATGCAGATGAGATCTGAGGGGTGCAATGCTCAATTTTAGACAGAGGTGCAGGTTCGGATTTTTCTTTCACCCAGATTAAGACCTAATATACATAATACAGGGCTCCCGAATAATAGTAATAAATGTCTGCACCCTTACAGCTGGAACCGGAAAATATCGGTGGCCGATATACAATGGTGCAAAGTTGATTTTCATAACGTATGTGTAGTTCATTGGTACAAATTGTTATCTTCAGTCAGCTGACTGTCACGTCGTACCAGCAAATCCTTGTTAACCTGCCGGAACTTATCCCAAAACACCCCATTAGAATCCTTGGATTCCGCGAGAGGCAAACTTCGGCAGGAGCCCTCTCAGAGCACACCGTGATTTTATTCTCCTACCTTTCAGCTGGACTGAATTTTTCCTCAGGTGAAAGACATACTTCTCTCCAGCACTAAGTCTCACTTCCGGAGCCGCTTGTGCAGTGGAGAACAGGAGCATCCGTGGTTCGGCCTGGACCCTGGATGAGCCTGCAAGTGCCTATGCGCATTTCAATGCCGACCCAAAATTCACAGATCTTCAAGCCCTCAAGAGATTTCTTGTTTATCTCCATGATATCCTGTGCCACGTCTGGCTTGTTATTCCAGAACTAATTAATTCTGAATGTACATGCGAAAAAGTTTTCATTGAAAAGTCAAGGACAATATGAAAACTATAATTTTCTCAAAACTAATTTGAAAAACTCATCTCAATTGAGGTTTTTGAGACTATACCATGTCATGCCTTCTTGCTGGAGCACATAATTTATTCGAGTGATTTTCGTCTAATACTCTAATTTTTTATTTAGATCAATGAAGGTTTGAATCTACATAGATCATTTTCTGATATGTCCATCAGCAGTCGAAATGGTGGTAAAATTAATTTAGAAGAAACTTTAAGAGTACAAAATCTCAAAGAATTAAGTGATCGAAAGCGAGGATGCAGAGAATGTTTATTGTGGCAGAAGAGATGTTCAGATTGTTCATTGAGACAGTTATTGAGACAACATTTGCAGGTGAGAATAATCTCTTCAATTTTGGAACCTCAGCGATCGAATTGCTATAATCGTTTAATTTGATAATTTTCTCTCCCGGACTTTCCGAAATTTTGAGTATAGAGAAATCTTATCTGAAATTTATTATAATTTCAACTTCATATAGAATTTTATCATACAAGGTGGGCCAAAATAAGTCATCCGATTTTGTTTGGATCTAATTTTTGCTAGATGAAAAACTTCAGAATTTCATTTGTCAAGTCGAGAAGATGATATCGGTCAAATCGAAAAATTGTTTGCCATACGAGCTCGTTTTATGGCGTGTTTCATCAGTTTGGTTAGAATTTCGGGGTGACAATTCTTGCGCTCGTATCGAATGTTGTTCTTGAGGACTTCCAGGGTCTTGGGCTTATTCGCGTAAACACTGGACTTCAAAAAATACCACAAAAAGTGTGGAAAGCTTAAATTGGGCGTACTTGCAGGCCAGTGCAAATCGAAAATACGAGAGAGCCTTCAGAATATCGCTTGAGGCACGCGTAGTAGTGTTGGAATCATAGGTCCTCCAGTTCTGATTATTCTTATTGCCGCTCGTTTAACATGGCCACGTCGTTTGATCATGGTCGTCCTCGAAAAAAATTGACCCATGACTCCTCTAGCGTGAACAGCGCATTATGTTGAAGTCACTTTGAGCTGGTGTAATGACTCCTCATGCATCATTATCCCCGTTCTTGGGGAGTGTATCGCTCCATGGCTTGTTCACTTGTATTCTACATCTGTCTAGTCCACAAATTTCGAAACAGATTTGGCCTTCATTTGCAAGAATAAGAGCTTAGAGCAATAGGGTGATTTCTTTTGGACCACCTAGTATATAGGAATATTGAGGTGGAAATGTCATGATTTACCTTATGTGAATCATGTGAAAAAAAAATAGAAAATGAATCACGAATGAAATGTTAGAAGGTGAGGTGACTTTGAGAATCCAATAAAAATCTCAACTGATTGATATCTCAACTTTGGAATCATTTAGCCTCATCGAAACAGTCTACGCTGATTTAAGATTGAAAAGTATCGCTTTTTAAAACATAAAAGATTTCAAAATAGTAATAATCGAAATGAATGCCATTTTCAATTCCCAGGCCAACAGATCTATTATCATGAAGTTGGAGCAACGATATTAGATTTTTTCGGTGTGGCCTTCATAAAGGCAAAGATTTTTTTTAAAACACCTAGCTTCACAGTCACGAAAAGAATTGGGCGTTTCCATCACTTAAAGAAACTTGCCTGAAGGCCCTGATTTAGGGTCATTACTAAAATCTCATTCAGTAACAGATGATGTACAGAGTTCTTTTTAGCACATGATTGGAGATGTGGAACTTAATTTTGACACAATTGGATGTCACTGCTTTGTAATTTCTACTCAGTACATCACGATGTTTTCAGAAAAATTTTTGGCTTTATATCTCAACATATTCTCCATCAACACTGAAACATTCCTCATTACGATCTTCTCATTAAGTTATACGAGTTTTGAACGTAAATTCGTCAAGCTCCTGATTTACAGCTTTGATTTCTCTGATAACAAGCCATTTCTGAGGTTAGGAAACAGGTATAGTAGTCGCTGGGGGTGTGTTTGGAGAGTAGGGCGGATGAAACATTAATTCAAACTGGATTTTGGACGCAATTGACGAATGCGCTGGTGCGTTATCGTGAGGAAATAAAAATTTTTTCTTCGCCAAAAGAGTCATTTCATGTCCACCTCGTGCTTCAAACGTTGCAATAACTTTGCGTAGTATTGTCCGCTGATACTCTTTTACTTTTCGAGTAATCAATGTATCTAAGTTCTCTCGCAACCCACTGTTTTGACTGTTTGTCTTTATTCTCAGGTGTGTAGTGGTGGACCCAAGTGTTATCAACAGTTATGATTCGACGCAAAAATTTGTTTGGATCAAGCCTATACAGCGCCAAAATGTCGTCATAAATGGTTCTTCGAATCAGTTTTTGGTCGAGCGTTAGCAAACTCGGCACCCACCTTGCAGACAGCTTCTCCATGCGCAAATGGTTGCGCAAAATTTTTCGCACACGTTCAGATAACATCCTACTGGTCTCAACTATCTCATGCACTTTCAAGATGCGGTCTTCCAACACTATTCGATAGATTTTCTCAATTTTTTCTGAAGTTGTGACCGTCCTGAGCAAGGTTCGTTAGAGGTACCTACACGACCCATTTTAAATTCAGAAACCCACTGCTTGATAGTTGACTATGACAGACAGAAGTCTCCTAGCCTTGAATCCATCCCTTCTTTTATTCGTCTTAGTGAAAAACTTTTCAAATAGAAATATTTGATGTTGATTACAGCCCGTTTTTCGATTTTTTTCATTTGCACGAAAACGATGGAAGCGTCTCGCGCATTGTCATCCCAAACGCAAACTAACGTAGCGAGGGGGCTGAAATTTCTTATACAAGCTGGGTAGGAATGGTACTGTAAGCCCGGTCGTCCACTGCAAGCGTTTTCGAGCGTTTTATGGCTCTCGCGAAACGAGCGTTAACGTGCGGCAAGTTGCTACAGATCCCAAGCAATGTATTCCAATGCAGCTGCGTCCAGTACGGGCGGGCGTACACGAGCGGCTTCGAGCTTCGCCGCTTGATCCGCCTGAAATGGAGGATACAGTAAAACGCAAATAAATCCCAGAGTTACAGTATTCCGAAGTGAAGTGAAACCAGCCTTGCGCACTAGTAGGTTTGTCATCGCATCGCAAACATCTGATTTTGACATTTGGATTTCAAATTTCAACTGATAAACAATCCTAACAGCAAGCAGCTCGGGGAATCTAATAGAAATTCAATTTTCATATTTGCCAAATAAAATGAATATATTACGTAAGTTCCGAAACCTTCAGTGAATTAGGTGAAAGTATTTTACGTAGGTACAGAAAGCTTTAGTGAAATAGGTACTGGATTGATTGAATAATGAACTCGTTTTCAGTATATCCCTACCAAAAATTAGTTACCTTGAAGCATTACTTGCACCTTTCAAATTCTGAAATAGAATTTTGTCTTAACGAAATTTATCGTATATTATCTACTATATCCATCATATTTACTGTTCATTTAGCAAGAATTTGATATAAATAAGATGTAGATTGGTGGATTGAGATGTAGAGGACTATAAAATTTTCAGATGTTCAGAAAAACCTTCAAATCCTACCTTTTTGCCGGACTTAACCTTGGGTGTTGAATGAATGTTCTTCACGCCGATGAAACTCGTTCCACTCACACTCTGGCCAGAGTTTCACTATCGGTAGTCTTACTGTAGAAAATCTTATAGTTCTAAAACTTGTGAAAAGTTGAAAAGTTTTGAAAAGGTGAAAATGTCGAAATAGATCTCGCACTTGAGCACAGTTTCGTTACAGTCGAGAGATTTCATTGAATTGAATTGTTCCTGAACATGTGTTTTCAGAACATATGTCTTCCTTGCACACCGATGAAGGAGAGATTTGAAGGCATGTACGGAGGAAGACTGAATGAAAAAAAATGCTTAATATTAGGTGAATTTGATTTGTAGAAAATTGAAAACTGAAGTATGAAAATTGTAGATTAATTTTGAATAATATTTTATTAATAAAAAAAATGAAAATAAATCTTGCGTGGTCGCAACAAAGGTGTATTAGTCAATATAAAATGTGATGATTGGGTGGTCATCCAATTATCACATTTCATATTATCATTGCAAACAATTACATTTGGGATATAGATCTCAGTGAAGAATTCAAAATGAAAATTCATCATTGGTTTGTGCCACTTTTTTTCTTGAGAATTTTCAAATCGATCATATATAATAAATAAAGAATAAAACATTAATTGAATAAAACGATATGTTACTTCCTAGTTCATTTATTGGTGACTTGTTTCGCTCAAGCACATCTGAGCATCATCAGACCAGTCCCACTGAACTCTCAAACAGATTCGTCAATAATCAATAAAAAGAAAAAGGTACAAGTATTATTCCTATCAAACATCAACACGAATTGTGGATGATATCGTGTTGATGTTTGATAGGAATAATACTTGTACCTTTTTCTTTTTATTGATTATTGACGAATCTGTTTGAGAGTTCAGTGGGACTGGTCTGATGATGCTCAGATGTGCTTGAGCGAAACAAGTCACCAATAAATGAACTAGGAAGTAACATATCGTTTTATTTAATAAACAACTTCCTACTTAGACATTGTTATTTGTGAAAATGGAATTTATTTATTTCTTCTTGGTTCGAGCTTATGAAGGAAAGAACCAAGAAGAAAACCTTCACTCAAGCAAAGAAAACTTTCACTTGAGCGCTCTTTCCATTCCAATTGATGAATAATAATATCAATAATATATATTCTTATCATTATAAAAGTTGAAGAAGGGATATGAATTTGACTAAGAGAAATATCACATTGGTACATAATTTTATGATAGTCCTTTAACTTTTCTCTTTTCTGAAAGAAAAAAAAATATATTATATGCTCGATAAAAATCTGAAATTATTCTACTACTTCCATTGAAATCAAGTCGCTATAAAATCTCTTCAGAACACACTATTTCTTATTAGGATAATAGGTTTGTTTTTCTATTCTTCTTTATTTGCATATTTCTCCGGTACTCTCTCTTCAAATTCTTCCTACTTCCTTCGTTTAGCAATTGAATGCTCTTCATCAATTCCTCATCAGGAGGCTATGAAACACCATTAATATGTTCAAGAGAAAATATTCATACAGAGCTTGAACTACATTACATTTTCGTCGTCACGATCAAATGATATTGAACTTGGCTTGAATGCTGATTCTTCTATAAAGTAATTGACGTCATTCTGGTATGCCTTAAGACTTGTTGTAGGTTCATTAATATGCAACATCATATCGTCGTTAGAGTCTTCATCTGAAACAGAATCGCTTCTCCGACCAAATATAAATGCAGCATGTATATGCTTACACAATATATTTTTGATACTGTTACTAGCACACTCACATTTATATTGGTGTAAACATATTTTGCATTCCGCACAATATCCCATTCTGCAGTTTTCATCACAAGAAGTGATGAACGAAACATCATAAAATTTTTCCTCATATTGGGATTTCACCTTGAAACAATTCTTACCAACATTCTCGACATTTGCTTCCATCATGAGGGATTTACAATGTGCTTCCACAGTAACTCTATGGTAATAGTCGTTGGCACATGGTCTTTCCCTGTGAAGAATTTGTTTACACATCTTCTCATCCACTATTTGGTCAAAAAAATCCAAAAGCTTTTCAACCCTAGAATAAAGCAATGCTGAATGAGAATTTCAAGTAATAAGTAGAAAACCATAAAAATACCTAATATTTTTTTCCCTTCATTTTATTATATTTTAAGTATCTTTTAAACTCTCTATTGCCATATTTGTGTTTATTCCAGCTCCTTTTCTGTAGCAATAGGCCCACATCATTATTCTATCTTTATTCTGCAAATAAAAGCTGAAAATACACAATAAGTGAAAACAGTTAAAAAGCAATCTAACTCTATTTTAACTTGATCTTCGATTTCTAAGACCAACTTTTTATATTGAGTGAATAATCAAACCTTTCTTTCATTCACACGATGACATATACAGATTAAGATTTGATATAGCATAGCACTCACGTTTTCAAATAATTCAAAAATTCATTTTCATGGTTTTCTTCCAAGCGTCGCAAATAGTTGCTCACTAAGCTTTCAAACTCAGTTATATCTAATTCTTGATGAATTCACCATTAATCAGAATTCTAACTTCGATTCTTGATGGACACATTCCTTTAATTTTTATGGTACCGCCTGTTTTCATTTGACGTACCTTGCTGTTGGAAATATATCGTTAAAAAATCAAATACGTCATACAAGATTCTCCCACATTATGAAAGAAAAATTAATACCTCTTGTGTCACTTCTATTACAACTATATATAATAATTTTCTCGCCTTTTTTATGTGCGTGTAGCCTAGTGGATAGGGCTCTGGACTCCGACCCGGCAATCCGGCAAGTCGGGGTTCGAGTCCCCGCCAGGGAAGAAATTTTCTGGTATGGAGAACGCGCCGAACCATTCACTGTTGGGTAAACAATTAACAGTGCTGTGTCTAAGGTGGCGTCGGGACACAGTAACAAAACCTACACAGAACACACCCATCATTCTAACTCGCACAAGCTTTAAGTAGCTTCTGAGGGGTTTCACTGAAACCTAGAATGCATGGAAAAATACATACATACATACAATACATACATACTTATCTTTTCTAGTCGAATGGCAACAGTAATCCACTTCTTTGTTTCCAAAGTTTCTCCAGACTGTAAATTCGTCGAAATTGGCGAATTGATTACTGGATCGAGTTATCTTTACTTCATGAACATCGGTTGAATATTTTAAAAGTAGTCTATGCATCGATAATCCTACTGCATTCTGACACAACGGACAAATAATGCGTGACGAACTCTTTCTTGGTGAAACACCCGGCATTGCTCTACAGATTTTATATAGTTAATGTTAAAATATATTTTTCACTGAGTAATCACATTTCTACTTCTGCCATAATAAAAAATTGAGAATAGCTGAAATAAGAAACAAAACAAACGTTCTGATAAGAACGATAATAATCAAAGCAAATTCAACTCAGGCAAGGCTGAAATAGAAAAGAAACGTTCTGATAAGAACGATTGTATAATAAGATAATCAAAATCAGAGCAAATTCCACTCAGGCAAGGCAAGGAGATGTGATGCCAATCATATACGATTGGCTTCGAAAGAATCTCAAAGGAGCGCATATAAATATATAAATATATATATATATATATATATATATATATATATATATATATATATATTAGACTGATTCAAAAAAATCGACTTTTTTTGTTTTCACGAAACCCCCCCCTAATTATCTTCAGGGTATCGAAAAAAGACCTCGGTGAAAATATCAGCTCCAAATAATAACATTTAGAGGTCGCTCATTTATTTCTATTTTGCCTACTAATAGCAGGGAAAAAATTTCTTTTTTCAATAAAAAATTCCTAGAACACAAACCAATTGACGGATTTCTTTGTATGATACATTTTCGTGTAGGCAATCAGATACACTACAAATATGTCCCTTACGATATCTCGATAAAACGGCCTATTCAAAAGTTATTCGATTCGATGCTAATATTGAGAAATTTTTAAAGAAAAAAATTATTCAAAAAAATCGACTTTACTTGTTTTCACGCAACCCGCCTTCTAATCATCTTCAGGGCATCGACAAAAGGCGTCTGTGAAAATATTAGCTTTGAATATTAATATTTAGAGGTCGCTCATCGATGGTTTCTATTTTCGCTGCTGATGGCAGGAATAAAATTCTTTTTTCAATAAAAAATTTTTTGTTCACGAACCAATAGACCGATTCGACTGTATGATACATTTTGGTGTAGAGAACTAGATACTCTACGAAAATGTTCCATACGATATCTCGATAAAACCACTCGTTCAAAAGTTATTTGAACTTTTTTTTCCAAAATATCTCGATATAAGGTATTAATATAGAGGTATTTTTGAAGAAAAAGTTCGGATAACTTTTGATCGAGCGCTTTTATCGAAATATCGTATGAGACATTTTCGTAGAGCATCTAGTTCCCTACAAGAAAATGTATTGCACAGTGAAATCCGTCGATTGGTCCGTGAAGAGAAAATTTTATATTGAAAAAAGGAAATTTTTTCCTGCTATCAACAGCGGAAATAGAAATCATCGCTGAGCGACCTCTAAATATTAATATACAAAGCTAATATCTTCACAGACGCCTTTTTTCGATACCCTGAAGATAATTAGAAATAGAGTTTCCTGAAAACAAACAGAATTGATTTTTTTGAATAATTTTTTTCTTCAAAAATACCTCAATATTAGCATCGAAACGAATAACTTTTGACGCGGCCGTTTTATTGAAATATCGTAAGGGACATATTTGTAGAGTATCTGATTGTCTACACGAAAATGTATCACACAATGAAATCCGTCTATTGGTTTCTGCTCTAGGAATTTTTTATTGAAAAAAGTAATTTTTTCCCTGCTATTAGTAGGGAAAATAGAAATAATTGATGAGCGACCTCTAAATATTATTATTTGAAGCTGATATTTTCATAGAGGTCTCTTTTCGATACCCTGAAGATAATTAGGGGGGGTTTCGTGAAAACAAAAAATGTCGATTTTTTTGAAACAGTCTAATATATATATATTTTTTACCACGGACAGTCAGACCACTTTGCGATCACTGGAATCATACAGCTAGGAATCTCGGCTGACATGGGAATTCCGTAATACCATAAAGCAACTGGCCAGAGGCAACAAGGTGACTCTATTATGGATACCAGGACATTGTGGTATTGAAGGAAACGAAAAAGCCGACGAACTAGCGAAGAAGGCTTAAAAGCTGAAGTCTATTCGACCTGAACCTTTCTGTGGGCTTGGAAAAGACCAATACAAGAAAGCGGTCCAACAATGGGAAGCGGCAAACAAAATAACGCTTTGGAGAAATACTCCTAGACTTGCGCAAGCCAAGAGATTTGTGGAATTCTCGCCGACCTACACCAGGAAGCTCATGAAACTGCCACGAGCTGAGCTTCGAGTAATGGTGGGTCTGCTGACGGGACACTGTCGATATAAGTATCATTTGTATCGCATGGGGAAGTCAGCAGATGAAATCTGCAGGCTACGTGGATCAGAAAAAGAAACGGCTGAACACATGGTATGCAAGTGTCCAGAGCTGGCATAACTAAGAACCATCCACATGGAGAAGTCGATTCTGGATCCACATGAAGTAACAGCTAAGGCTCCTAAGGATGTCGTTGGATTCATCAATGCCATTGATGGCCTCCTTGGGATTTAAATGAACGAGTTGGGTAAAGAACAAAAGATCCTTACGGTCGAAGTTCCCGGAAGGCTGAACGTAGCCACAACGATCCCTGTTCAGAATAATAATAATAACAAAAATGTGCAATATTCAATAACAGAATGACAGATAGACCGTTAGGAGGACCGAAGTTACAAATTTTCTTATTTCGATATCGGAGATACACGAACCGATACGAACGTTGCCGAAAACATTTGCGTTTTACTGTATCCTCTGAAATGGGATCTGTAGCGCGTCTACGCTCGAAGCGCTCACCCTAGTTGCCGTGTGAAATTCTTTCTGCGTATATAATTAGCATAGTAGTGAATGTTGGACACGTGTTTTTTTTTACTATGGACGCAGATGAGGGAATTGATAAACTCATTACTCTGGTTCGCTCATATTCCCCTCTATGGGATATGAGGAACAAATTGTATCACTCGCGTGATATTCAGAAAAAGTTATGGGGTACTATATCCGAATCAACAGGTGAAGATGGTAAGTACGATGTATATTATTATGTATCTGAAAGTTATACTTGTCTCCAATAGCTGAAAAATATTGCGGAAGTATTCATTTTTGTTAGACCTTTTCAAACTATCGGAATGTCTTGGCCGGTGGACATATATTCAAGGGTGAAGGAACAAGTTGAACATATTCGTCATCATATTCGATTTTTTTGGTTTTTTTTTTGATAATTTAATAATGAATTACTTCTGATAAGTAGGTATTCGAAATCATTCAGCATGAAAATTTTTAAAATAAACAAACAAATTATGATTCACTCAAAAATGTATTTTCATGTAAGTAAAATTATTTGCTTGAACTATATTTTATGAAACTATTATATATGAATCTAAAAACCTAATTTTCACGAAAGTATGCCATAAACTTCTCTCTCACGTTATACGCTGATACGGAACTCCTATTTTCACCCACTGAGGCAAATCCCACTCTAACGCTCTCTGGATGAATATCTGCGTCCAGATATTTGGATATATAATCTTCACCCTCTAGGTCGATCACTATATTATGTAGTAAGCATATGGCTTTGATAATCAGATCAGCAAAATCAGGTTCCACGTCGATGCCTTTGTGAAGCAGAGACCATTTGCTGCTTATTATTCCAGAGGTACATTCGATGAACTGACGCGCTCTTGAAAGGCGTTGATTAACTATTATCCGTGAGGGGGTAAGATTTTCCCTAGGAAACGGCCTCATTAGATAAGTCTTCAGAGGATACGCTTCATCGCCTACAAGAACATGTGGGACTTTTATATTCGTCCCAGGCAAAGCAGCAAGGCTTTTCGCCCCCATTGCACCACTCTCCAGTCTATCTGGGATATTAGAATTAGAAATTATGCCACCATCACTCTCCTTGCCATAGGCTCCTACATCGATAGCAATGAATTTATAATCTGGCCCGACAACGCCTTGCAATACAATTGAAAAAAACTGCTGATAGTTTCTGTACATGCTTCCAGATTGATGTGAGTTGCGTATTCGGACATGTTTTCCGTCTATGCAACCAACACAGTCAGGGAAATTCCATCTTCTCCAAAATGAATCCTTAATTGGCTCAATTTCTTCTTCCGATCTTGGGAAAGCCATGTGGGTTTTTCTGAACTTCTCCCAGATTGCTTTACTGGTTTCTTTCATAATTCTTCCTACTGTGACATCAGAAATTCCGGAAGAATATCCTAAGGTTCTGAATGAAGATCCTGTTGCGAAGTACCTGTAACAATTCAATGAAGAGTTTTGAGTTAACTGTCGGGTATGATTTTCATTGGACTAATTATACGACTGTAAGAACGTTGAAAAATTTTGTACATTGAAGTTGTCCAATGATGACTAACATATTATAATATAATATAATTAATTGCATTCAGCAGGTATACATGAATAAAAGTAACTATGATGTTTTTTATTGCAGTTGAGAGTTTGAAAAAGAAATGGAAGGGGCTTCGAGATTCGTTTCGCCGAGAGTATAAAAAATTTCTGAAGTCCGGACAGGAGGCACCAGATGAATTTGACTCAGAGTGGCCTTATTTCAGCCAAATGTTGTTCTTGACCAACATCATGCAGCCAAGAGAATTAAAGGGAAATGTGTCACCACCCCCAGAAGTACATCTGGAACGAGCGATTCCCAGGATGTACTGAATGAACAAGAGCCTTCCTCGCCAGTCATAATGGAAGATAGCAGTTCACCTACGGTGATATCATCAGTACCAAACGATATGGCTCCCCCACCACATACCCTTACGAAAGGAAGGCAAAAAATAATGGTGGAAATGAGGCAAAGGAAGAAACGAGAAAATGATAAGAGATATGAACGTCATTCGAAAATATCAAAAACAATGATATCATGGCCAGGAATCGCGATGAAGAATTTCTAGAAATAGAAAAAACTAAATTAAAATTATTTTCGGAAAATGCATCGAATATAGCTTTTGATGAGTCTCCACCCTTATCTGAAAAAGGTTGCCGCACATCGAAAATTGATTGTCCTGAATTCTGTTCATACCGCCGTCACTTCGACAGCACGTCCCTCCTGGACCTCAGGTTCTGACAAATCAACTTGGACCTCTCCAGAACCAATTCATCATATACAGGATTTATCTCCGCAATCTAGATATGCGTCTTCTGAAGGATTCAAAAGGACTGATCCAAGTTACTTGAAAACCTACGGAGAACCTTACTATTCGGAGCTCTGAATAAGAAATTTGTTTTGTGTTCGACCTTCTATATTTGTATGCCTGTGATATGTACAGGGTATCCCAAATTGCTTGATTTTCGCTGTTTCTGGTACAGATAGGTAAAAATGTTGAAAGAAGTACTGACTCAATTTCCGTGAGCACAGCTTCAGTGGAAACCATTTCATTATATCTTCATTAGTTTTGAAGATACAACCAAATTTTGATATTTCATCGATTTCGAAAATATCGTGAAACGGTTTCCACTCCTGGTGTTTTCACGAAAATTGAAACCAGAACTCCTTTCAATGTTTTTATCTATCTAGTCTATAAACACTTGAAACAGCTGGAATCAACCAATTGGAGATACCCCGTACAGTTGTTTGGTATTTATAGAATATATATTTTTACTTCCAGAATTCGTTTTTTTTTTCTATGTTCACTGTTATTTTTGAAAGTTTGTTTTTTTTTCTCTAATATTATTTGTATACTTTTTGTAGTTTGAAAGATTAATTAAACTGATAATATTACACTTTTTTTTCATTCAAGAATTAGGTAAATAAGCAGTTGAGAAAACCCAGAAACAGTGTCTGTTCGAAATTCGAACATTTTTTCAAATAATTCATATTCATATTCCTCGAATAATTCTCGATGGAAAATTCCTATGAATTCAAACGTTAATTTCTCGTGCAATCGAGCGGAAATCGCTGATTCCAAAGCAGTAAGTGGGTTACCTGTGACGAATGTTGGATATTGTTTGATTTAGATTAGTATATAAGCTTAGATTGTAATGAACAAAATTATCATTCACCTTCCCTCGAACTTCTGAGTCTGGTTGTTCAGTTTGCCCTTCTATCCTCAAGTGTTGTTTCAAGCACAAAGAAACAACATTTTTTGGTCCTTCGAGCCGGATCGAGAAAAAGGGTTTACAACTCTAGGCAAAAGTCGAGCGATGGCGGTCTTTTTTAGTTTGACCTTTTTCCTTGAATAGCAGTCGTGCATTATAGGTACCATCTCGATTTCGTACGTAGGTTTTCTCGATGAAGTCTTCACAGATGCTGTCCTGGCTACTTTTTATTTTTGAGGAGTTCGCCTTTTCTATTTCCCAGAATTTAGTTATTTGTTTTTTCTCTTCGGCAATGGCAATCATACTGGATATTTGAAGTTGTGGACCAGCTGGTGTGCTACCAGAGAGAATCCATCCTAATTCCGTGTTTTGTGCAAGCAGGCCACTTCTTGACTTCTTAACACCTTCCAGTAGTATTTCCGTGTATAAATCGATTCCAAGGAGAATATCGATTTTTCCGGGTTTGTTATAAGTCGGATCTGCGAGTATTACATTGCTCCAATTTTCGTCAATTTTGATTTGCTGCGAGGTATGGAGCTGGTCAATTTTGGTAGGATATATAACTCGGATTGTAATACGAAGTCGCTTAAAAATCTTGGCGTCATTATGGTGTGAATTTTCCATTTCGAAATGCCGGCATTACATGACCCTAATCCTGTTATATTTGCATGTTGCTTTTCCTTGGGAATTCCTAGAGTATTGGCGGTCCTTCAGTTATGAATGAAACTTGTAAGCCTGGGTCAATGAGAACCCGCATGAGTTCATTGTACCCTTTATTGCTTCTGACGTTGACGAACGCTGTGGCCAAGAGGGGGATGGCTGGTCCATCAGTTTTTCCTAGATGGGATCCGACATCATTTCCCTTCTCTCTTGAACGTTGAGTTTTGGATGTATCGTTCTTTGTCTTAGGTTGTGCTTGTGGGCCATTTTTAGGGTTCCGATGATTTTCCCAATGTAACAGTGTATGATGCTGTTTATTGCATCTGAAGCAGAAATTCTTGCTCAGGCATTTTGTGTTGTTTGAATGTTTCAAACAATTCTTGCAGATTTGTTGCTTTCTTATAAAGTCGTTTCGTTCCTGTACTGGCATTTCTTTGAATTTTTGGCAATGATGAATCTCATGGGTACTGCCACACAATTTGCAGGACCGGAAGTTGGCATGGTAATTTTGAAACCTTTGCCTATGACTTGTTGATTGATGATCTGACTTTTTGATTGCGCCTCTGAGTGCTTCGAGCGATTGGAATCTGTTTTCCAGAAATTCCAGAAGATCTTCTAGCTCTTGAATGTCCTTGTGTGATGAGGTCGATTGTTCGTAAAGTTTTCTTGAATTACCATCTAATTTCTTCAGCAACATGTGTGCTATAATCTTGCTGCCCAACTTTTCGGCTGTGATTCCCATATTTTCAATGGCTCGGAGATTTTCTTGAACTGTGTCGTAAAGTCTCTTGATTGGTGATGCTGATTCTTGTTGAAGGGTTGGTAGATTCAGGATGTTGTCTGCGTATTTGATGAAGAGGAGACGATTGTTGTTGTACCTTTTTGTTATTAATTCCCATGCGGTACGGTAGTTTTTTTTATGAAACCTCTAAATGTTGGATGAGTTTTGCTGCCTCACCGCGGGTTTGTCCCTCAAGGTACTGCATCTTTTCAGGGTCCCCTAGTTCTTGATTTTGGTGGATAGTTGTAAGAAATATGTCTCGAAAGGTAATCCAAGTCTCATAGTCACCACTGAAGATTGGAATGCTGATTCGTGGTAGACGTCTATAAGACGTGCTCTTGGGTTGATGTTGATTGGTTTCGGCAGGAGAGGCTGTGATTATACTTTCTATGATATTTTCATATCTACTTCTGAATTCCTTGAAAACTCCTCTTTTGGTATATTTGATGGTTTCTTCGGAATGGATCACGAGAATCTGCTCCTATATATTTTTATGAAAAAGAGAGCTAAAATAATACAATAAATGTTGAAACAAAAAGTACCTAAGCTGAGGTAAAAAAAGAACGGGGTATCATAACATTCTTCTTATGATACTATAGAATCATACGATACTATCAACACTAGTATCATACGATACTATACAGCCAGCCGAAAAAACTTGCCTCCCCGTGAACAAAATAACATAAAATATCAAATATCAGGAAAATCTTGAAAGACATCAGTGTGATCATCTTCATGTTATCCGTCGATGGGCTCGGATACACAGATTCTTCCCAAAACGACTCGTAATTCTTAATCTGAAATGAAAAAAGACAAAAGCAGAAAAGAAACCGATTATTCAGAATAAATCGAAGGCATTTTGGAAATGCATTTGCTACTTTAAAAAACATCAATATTAAGATTTCTTGGTCAAATAATGTTCGGAGATTTATAAATATTTATGACAGAAATGTCACAAAATTTGAAAGAAATGAAAAAAAAAACTCCATCAATTTCCCCTTTCCGAATCTGTTGAAAGTTACGTAACTGATAATTTTTCAACCTAACAAGCTGAACTTGTAAAAAATCAATTAATACATAACCTTTCAACTGTCCTTTTTCATGACGATTCTGTTGCCGTGTGGGTTTCTTGCAGAAGAATCTCTTTGATATATATATATATATATATATATATATATATATATATATATATATATATATATATATATATATAATAATAATAATAATATTTATTTTCATGATCAAAAATACACTTTTGAAGAGAAAACAAGTCAAAAACAAGAGAAAAAACAGAGATGTTCACACAAGAAAACGATGACTCAAATATTCATTCATACAATATGGTTCCAAGTCAACAAGTAGCTTTTGAACAACTTTTTTGAATTTTTTTTATATCTGTTATGATTTGATATTTTTTGGGCAACTTGTTGTACAAAACAAGGCTCATATGTATTCAACGTTTCTTTGTGTTAGCGTGAGAGAGCACTTCGGAACATGGAATGAGTACATGCGCCTGGTCGAATTTAGATTAAAATATTTTTCAAAATAATGGAAGTTACTCCTCACGAATACAAGAGTTCGATATATATACAGTGCAGTTACTGTTAGGATGCCTTCTCTTTTGACTATTCCCCGGCAGGATGTTCTGGAGGATAAGCGCAGCATAGTTCTTAAAGCCCTTTTTTGAATCACGAATATTCTAGCAACATCAGAACTGTTTCCCCACACGATGATTCCATAACCCATGATTGATTGGAAATTGGAGAAATATACAGTTCTGAGCAACTCAAGGTCAGTCTGCTGTACTAATATTCGAAGAGTATAAAGAACTGAATTTAGTCTTCGTTGGAGTGCATCAATATGATTGTACCAATTCAGATTTTCATCCAATATAATACCGAGAAAATTGGTACTCTGCTTGAGTTTAATATTATGTCCCACAAGATCGACACTCACTGGCTTTTGTATTCTGTTGTGTGAGGTGCAAAATATTACACATTCAGTTTTATTCAGGTTCAAGCTGATTTGATTCCTTTGACACCAGTTGGTGATTTTAGAAGATTTACTTTGTGTTACTTCTACTACCTCAGATATGTTGGAAGCCGCAACCAATATATTGGTATCATCGGCATACATGACTACGTCTACGCCATCCTCCTTTTCCTCTATCATATCCTGATTCCTATATATATATATATATATATATATATATATATATATACAGGGTGTCCCACCGGGAGTGCCCATAAGAAGTTTATGGGGAAATAATGATTAGATCATTTCCAAATTTTGTGTGAAGATACAAGCCAAGAAGACCTTCATTTATGATATATTTTTCAATATGAATGACTTCCGCTTTCACCGGAAGTGGTATCAACTTTCTTATTTCAAATGGAACACCCTGTATATTATGACTTTTTCGGATAGATCTTCGAATGCCACATTAATTTTATGTATTACTCCCTATAGCCATCTAGAGCCGTTTTCGAGTTATTCACTGTTTTTCGAAAAAATTTACAAATTGAGGCTTGTAGAACACTGAGAATTCAATGAAAGCGCAACGCTCAATCTCAGATCCGTTTTTTGAAATGGGTTACTGACAAGATATTCACCCTAACTCTGTAGAGAAAATAACGTTTTGATATACTGGGTGGTAAAATGAGAGTGTCAAAGTTGGAATTCAAAAAAAGCCAAAAACTCTATTTTTTCAAATGGAAACCATATTTTTTTTACCCACATATCAATTTGTGAGGTGAAAATAGGTGGAGTTTATTCAGGGTTCCCTATATCCAAAATGTACCATTTTCGAGATATTCAGGAAAAACTGTTAGTGTGTCAAAGTTTGAATTCCAAAAAAGGCAGAAATTCGATTTTTCCAAATAGAAACTGTATTTTTTTACTCCCATTTCAATTTGTGAGGAAAAAATAAGTAGAGTCTTTTAAGGGTTCCCTATATCTAAAATGTACCATTTTCGAGAGATTCAGAAATAACTGTTAGCAACGAGCATATTATAATATGTGAGGTATCAATTATGATCTATGTTCACCCTTTCATAAGTTTCTGTATGACTTTATTCAAAATAATCCAGGTTTGTTCCTATTGAAGAATTAATCGTGCAATGTATTGGCAGAAATCTGTTACAGAATGAATAAGGAAATCCACCAACCAAGAAATATTGGGAAGGTGGAAAAATATTTGGAAGTAGGTGGACGAAATTTTCAAAATGTGTTATGACTCAATTTTCTATTCTGATATATCTGAATAAAAGTTCAGGAAGTTTCATGACTTGCTTTATAAGTTTTGCATTACAGTTTAAGCTTTCGATATGTATGTCATATTTTCAGGAAAATATCTCGTTATTTTCATTATGAGCAGTAAAAAACTAGTGGTCGTTTTCTTTGAACAATGAGATAAGTTTTGAGGAATATCAACAACAGAAGCATGGAAAATTATTCTGAATAAGTCAAAGATTTTTATGAAAGGGTGAACATAGATCATAATCGATACCTCACATATGAAATGCTCGTTGCTAACAGTTATTTCTGAATATCTCGAAAATGGTACATTTCAGATATAGGGAACCCCGAATAGACTCCACTTATTTTTACCTCACAAATTCATATGTGAGTGAAAAAAATACGGTTTCCATTTGAAAAAATCGAGTTTTTGGCTTTTTTTTAATTCCAACTTTGACACTCTCATTTAACCTCCCAGTATATCAAAACGTTATTTTCTCTACAGAGTGACGTCGAATATCTTTTCGGTAGCCCATTTCAAAAAACAGATCTGAGATTGTGCGTTGCGCTTTCATTGAATTTTCAGTGTTCTACAAGGCTCAATTTGTATTTTTTTTCACAAAACAGTGAATAACTCGAAAACGACTTCAGATGGCTATAGGGAATGATAAATAAAATGAATGTGGAATTCGAAGATCTACCCAAAAAACTTATAATATACAGGGTGTTCCATTTAAAATAAGAAAGTTGATACCATTTCCGGTGAAAGCGGAAGTCATTGATATTTGAAAATATATCATAAATGAAGGTCTATTTAGCTTATATATACACACAAAATTTGAAATGGATCGAATAAATATTTCTCTATAAACCTCTAATGGGCACTCCCAGTGGGACACCCTGTATATATACATATATATATATATATATATATATATATATATATATATATACATATATCCACAAAAGAGATAACTCCACTTAAAAATTGATATTCAAAATTTTTTAACGGGATAGGTGGAAATTAAAGGGCTAGTTATTTGTGTCCTACATTCCTTGAAATGTTTCATATAAAAAAAACTAAAAAAACAATGAACTCGAGAAGAGATATAGAAAATATTAGCAATATCTACAGTTATCTCATTTCATTTGAACATAATAGAGTAATTCGATAAAAAAGAAGATTTATCGATGTCACTGTTCATAGTTTTTTTGATTTGTATGTCAGATTCTGAAGTTTTGTTGATTCGAAAATTGTAGAAGTTTTTGATTTTGTACATGTCAAGTTGTGTTTTCAAACATTTGAATTTTCTTGTTATAATTACCCATAATACTTTCTTACATTCTTCATTGATTTGGATATCGCAGTTTATTCTTTAACCTCACCTATTCGGTAAGCTCCATGATTTCATATTCTGATTTTTTCTATTTGTATCTTATCATGAATTTCAGAGTCCTGAAGAAGGATCAGTAATGGTCCGAAACGTTAACAGAGAATAAATGTAGGACACAAATAACTAGCCCTTTAATTTCCACCTATCCCGTTAAAAAATTTTGAATATATACATATATATATATATATATATATATATATATTCTTATGAAAAAGAGAGCTAAAATAATACAATAAATGTTGAAACAAAAAGTACCTAAGCTGAGGTAAAAAAAGAACGGGGTATCATAACATTCTTTGTATGATACTATAGAATCATACGATACTATCAACACTTGTATCATACGATACTATACAGCCAGGGGAAAAAACCTCAGCCGAAAAAACCTGCCTCCCCGTAAACAAAATAACATAAAATATCAGGAAAATCTTGAAAGATGTGATCATCTTCATGATATTCGTCGATGGTCTCGGATACACAGATTCTTCCCAAAACGTCTCGTAATTCTTAATCTGAAATGAAAAAAGACAAAAGCAGAAAAGAAACCGATTATTCAGAATAAATCGAAGGCATTTTGGAAATGCATTTGCTACTTTAAAAAACATCAATATTAAGATTTCTTGGTCAAATAATGTTCGGAGATTTATAAATATTTATGACAGAAATGTCACAAAATTTGAAAGAAATGAAAAAAAAAACTCCATCAATTTCCCCTTTCCGAATCTGTTGAAAGTTACGTTACTGATAATTTTTCAACCTAACAAGCTGAACTTGTAAAAAAATAACCTTTCAACTGTCCTTTTTCACGACGATTCTGTTGCCGTGTGGGTTTCTTGCAGAAGAATCTCTTTGATACCATGTTCATCAGCTAATTTGGAGACGTAATCACACTTGTCTTTCGAAATTCCTTCGATATTCAAATTCAAAATCCACAAATTGTTGCTCTCTGGTCGTGAGGGTTTTTTCAAACCAGATACGACCTTCCAGGTGATGATTTTTCGACACTTCAGATGTTTGAAGACCGCTACGGGACCCCAATGAAAGGCAATCATCTCCCATTGATAAACCAAACATGTTATAACACAAGAAAACAGAATATTTTTCAGGAATAAAAACTAAGACATATTACGAGAATTGTCATTCTGACAATGCATTTTGGAAATGCATTTGCTACTTTAAAAAACATCAACATTAAGATTTCTTGGCCAAATAATGATCGGAGATTTATAAATATTTATGACAGAAATGTCACAAAATTTGAAAAAATGAAAAAAAAACTTCTTTTCAAGCGCAGGTGTAGGCTCTGGAAAGCTTCCTCGCGGATGCTAGTGGTGGCTCTGGAGGGCTGCTTCTCGGGCACTGGAGTTGACTCTGGAAGGCTTCTCGCAGATGCTTGTATTGGTTCTGGAGGGCTTCTCGCAGATGCTGGTAGAGGCTCTGGAGTGCTTCTTCTCGGGCACTGGCGTTGACTCCGGAAGGCCTTCTCGCAGATGCTGGTAGTGGCTCTGGATGGCTTCTTCCCGGGTGCTGGCGTTGACTCCGGAAGGCTTCTCCCCCAGTGCTATCGGTGTGGTCGAGATAAGGGTTGTAAACCTTTTTTCTCGATCCGGCTCGAAGGACCAAAAAATGTTGTTTCTTTGTGCTTGAAACAACACTTGAGGATAGAAGGGTAAACTGAACAACCGGACTCAGAAGTTCAAGGGAAGTCTTAACTCCACAGTTTGCCGTAAGGTGTAATGATCAAACGTTTGGTGAATGATAATTTTATTCATTACAATCTAAGCTTATATACTAATATCTAAATCAAAATATATTCCAACATTCGTCACAGGTAACCCACTTACTGCTCTGGAATCAGCGATTTCCGCTCGATTGCACGAGAAATTAACGTTTGAATTTATAGGAATTTTCCATCGAGAATTATTCGAGGAATATGAATATGAATTATTAGAAAAAATGTTCGAATTTCGAACATTACTCCAAGGGCCAAATGCTGTGAATTTTTGTTGTAGCCTCGTGGGAGGACTGTGATCCAATGTTGTTATGAGTCCATGATTCCTAATTGTAGTGGCAATATAATTCATGTGAGCCTGGTCAGGAACTGTTGAGGTTGAGTTTCTGAAACCAGAGTTGACTATTTGTTGGGTCATTGCCTGGATTTGCGTTTTCGCTTCGGCCTAGAGTTGGTTTTCTGGATCGAGTCGAATACGACACGCAGTTTTGTTGACAGTGTCCACAAAATGAAGAACATCACTTTTAATATTCGAAGACAATAACAACGATATAATAAATTATCTCGTGAACGCTCACCTCAATGTAACTGCCAATCGTTCTGCAAGAGAAATTGTCTCCCTGAAGTTTGATTGTTTCTCCAAAATATTCTGAATAGTTTTTAAAATATATTCGAATGTCCTTTGCTTCATCCGATAATGATTGGAAAATCGTTCAGGATCTTCTTGCAATTGACTGTGGAGATGGTTGAATTCTCCTAACAATTTTCTGGCCATGAAAGTTGGGTGCATCCAATATCGTCGAGATCGCTGTGTTTCCCGTCGTCTTCCCACTAGATAACTAGACACCAGAAGGTACAAGTCCTCCGCATCCATTGCAAATTGCACCGAATACAGTAAATACGATACGAATGTCGTCATTGTCAAAGACAAACTATGGTCTTTGTTGTATCGGGAAGGCAATCGGTCTAAATACTGTATCGGGCGCAAGAAGACGCTAGCGTCGCCGCTGCCAGTGGACGAACTCTGCTACAGGCGCTTGTTTCGCGTGAGCGCGTTGCCGCCTGAATACGCTTGCAGTGGACGACCGGGCTAAGAAACCGCTCCAGAAGTAGACCTTGTGAAGCCATCTTTTGGTGAGGCCGGAAACTTTTCACTCCACCCCCGTATGTTCCTGAGGTGTATGGGATACTGATGATACCAAATAAGGCTGAAACTGGTATATCTCTCATCTCAGTGGCAAAATCTCATATCATTTCTCCAACATCATGATCTGTGAGCCTGAGAATTGAAAATGCCATTCATTTCGATGATTACTTTTTTGAATTCTTCCATTTTCAAAAATTTTTTGGTGTGGCCTCGTGGCCTCCGTAAAGGCAAACAATATTTTTCCTAAAAAGTATCGCATTGTAACGTTTCAAATCCACATAGTGACAGCTGATGCAAATGAAACCGACACCATTTCTCAACTTGAGATATCGATTTGTGAAATTCGAAATTCGCGATCAACTTCACATGTAGGCAGATAAAAATTTTCAAAGGTTTGTCCCATCTTGAGAAGCTACCGTAAAATGTATCGTCAGAATTCGACGCAATAAATTATTTTCATTTATCGCGCAGCGCAAATAATGAAAATCACTCACTCCTACGAATTCTGACGATACATTGTCATTGTTGAGTTGGAACAAACATTAAAATGATTATTATGACTCATACTATTCATAGGAGGACATTCAATTTTAGTTTTTTCCAAATAACAGATGTCGGACTAGATTTTGACTCCTCATGAGTATGAATGTCTATGCTTGTTTTGAATTAAATTGCGGTTAATCGGATAAGTATGGGAGGGCCACCACATATTTTAATTTGCGAATATTTCTGACAATTTACAAACATTTCATTCCAACACTCATATTACCTTATGTTTCCAGGGTAAACGTTCTCCGAGGGAATTTAATGAGTTTCTCTTGAAATTTCTGAATGAAAGTTCTATTGAGTATAGGCAAAAATTACTTCATGCCTTGGAATCATTAGGAGAAGGATTTGATAATATAATTAACAAGAATATCACTCCTGACTTTCGAAATGTAGTTAGTCTGAGTAAAAATAGAAAAAATTCGAGTCGCAATAAGAGGTGAGATAAATTTCTGAATTATTATTCAATTGTTTCATTTATAAATTCGATAAGAATGGTGTGTGCGATGAATCCAGCTAATTCAGCTACTGTGCTAAGAAAGACCCCTAGTGTCACGATGAATTTAGACCAACTGAACAATTTCAATGGAAGTAAAAGTATGAGTTGTAAGAGTGCTGAAGCTGTGTTACAACAAGGTTGTCATGATTCCAAATATGGTAACCTACAGATTTCACTATTTCATCTAATATTTTACTCTTGTCTTTATTTTTTCCAACATCGATTTTTCATTTCAAGGATCTAAGTTGAAGCAAAATGTCACAGATCCCCAACATCATCATTCATTGAATGAGAGCCATAATCACGCTGTAGGTATTAAACTATTTCCTAGTTAATTTAACTCATTGTATATACTTTATGTATATAGGAATCAGTATTTCAACCAGATCTTCTTGAAAACTCTGAGGATATGAAATTGTGTCGTCACTTAGGCGTATGTGACGCAGATGATTCACGAAGTTGCAAAGATCATGTCCCAAAGCTATCGATTGGTGGTGAAATTTCAGAATTATATAGATGTGAATTCTTCGGCACCGATGATAAGATATTGACATCCCTCGAAAATTCGATGCGAATGGATCAAACTTTGAAAAAATTTGATGATTTGGAAAAACAGGTGATACCTTGATTAATTGACGAAACAAATAATTCAACAGGTCATTTCTGTAGCCGAGAATGTTGGCGATAGAAGAAGCGATTTGTAAGATTCCAAATAAAAACATCGAAGATATTGAGCGACCTGTCCTTGTTGAAAATGGAAACTGTGAGAACAATATCGAAAAAGTATCATCAGATGTATTTTCTTTAATCATCGACAAGTCAGAAGTGGAAATAACGAAAGAAGAAGGTACATTATTTCATTCCGTTGAAGTTTTCATCCGGGTATTTCTTCGTTAACGTACATGTTTATTGAAATAATTTTCTCAACTCTGAATCGTATTGCATATATTTTTCTGTTCGAAATTCGGTTAGAACAATAACATACTCAACTCACTGCCGACACCAAACACAACATGCGACACCCGACAAGGCTCCATATAACTATGGAGCATTTTTCACTTTATGCGAGTAAGATTTCAATTAAGGCTGATTACATGAAGTCTATCAAAAGGAACCAGTCTTCTATACAAAGTGTTTGATAATTCGACATCATCCTTCGAAGTCGATATACTAGACTTCATTTGCAGAGAATCGCAACTAGTGAAGCATGGTCCGAAAATGTATGGTTTCGAAGATATGTGGTTTTTTCAACTTTTTTGGAAATTTCTATTAGAAATAATAAATTTTATTTTCAAACGTACAAGAATAGCGTCATTTTGCGTTTGACAGAATCATTGAAGACTGCTATTTCTTCGCTATGCTATGCAACACTTTTGCGGCCGGCCACAGGAAAAGTGTTACTATGCAAAAAAAAATTGTTGAACATTAACAAAAAATTCTCCAATTCAAACGACATTTTTAAAAATTTAGGTTACATTAAATATACACTGTGTTCCAAAATGGATGAGACTGCACTGTACAGGGTGGGCATATTTCGATGTTTTAGCACTACAACTTTCGAACCAGAGGAGATAGACAAAATCTCGATCTCTTTTTCGGAGAAACTAACAAGAGTAGTATTCATTTTTGGCTACCTTCTTTTGTTTTAGAGTTATAAGCGAAAATTGAAAAAAAGGTGATATCGGAAATAATTTATATCTCCGCTGATACTGATGATAGAGTTGGCAAAACTCGATCTTCGTCCTTAATCGGATCGATGTTATATTTGACGACTTTCGAACTGTGGTTGAGATTAGGTGGTGGAGTGCCTGACACGATCTGGGTGTCAATAACTAATACATCACGCTTCCCTACGACGATCAGATCGGGTTTGCGAACGCTCACAGTTGTTCGCAGGCGCGGCTCGGTAAACACCGTCAGGCCCTTGTTCTTGAAGAAGCCTGGTTCAACTTGTCCACTGGAATTAGACTTTTGCTTCGGACCAATTCATACAAAAGCAACTGAAAGTTTTTCGGGTAGGTCTCGGTGTTTCAAATGATGTCCTAAACGTCCCCTAGGCGATAGTGACCGCAAAACATTTGTCAACGCTTTGTGGAAAACCATGGGAATTATTAATTTCTCAACTTCAATGGTTCAGAATGAATACAATGTTGCGAACGGGATTATCAGAGAACTGATATCCGATCCTCAAAGACTTGGACGTCTGGAGATAAACAAATAATTTCCTTTCGGACTATGTGTACAAAAATATTCTCCAAACTTTTTACCACTGGATGCATGATAACCGTTCTCTGGAGGATGTGCAGTTTCATTCGTAATTAATCTCTTACTTTCTTTTCCAGTACGAATGTTTGTGAAAGGTAGACATAAATTGTTTTGCCTTATTAAAAAGAAAAAATATTATTGTCTATCGAATGAATATATTGTACATTTCTGTTCCGCGCAACTTCGTTTGTTCAAATCAGCTATTAAAATTATTGTTATTAATATTTATTATTTTTACAATATTATCTTAAAAGAAAAAATTCTTGAAAAAAGCCTAGATCCTCACTGAAACACCACCTGTAAGATCCAATTGTATTTCGTATACATACGTCTAGCCTATACCGAAATAACTGAAACTACAACCCTATTAACAATAATTAATGCATCGGCCTTCCCGTGACGCGTTATTTCGGAATTGTACGTTACGCCACTGGTTATAAGATAAAACGCAAAATGAAGACAGTAGCCAATGATGTCCCCTCTACGTCGAATTGGTGCTGAATTGTTCTTGATTCAGATCAAACTTATATTATATTAATTAATTTGTTTAGAAGACAGAGGTCATCTACACTGAATACTGAAAGCGACAAGAGTATTCATTTCGAAAGAGATTGGGTAAATACTATAAACCTGCATTTTGGAAAGTGTAAACAATTCAACAGTATTTATAGCTCAATATTCTGGATATGATGGCTTCCATACACAAAAGATAGATATGCTGTCGTAGATTTTTATTCAGAACTTTTTGAGAAAAAACTCATGGTACATGTTCGTGTAACTTCAAGAGATTAGACAGCATACGCCTTGATAGCTTTCAGAGGGCAGAAAATTCTCCGACTCGCTTGATAGTTAGTCGTCGTTTTATGGCCAATTACATAAAATATTTATAAACTTTTTATATAACATTTGATATAAAACTATGTTGATGTGATGTTTCATCCGACTTCTTTAGGTAGTTTATACCTGAAAAAATAACAAACATCAATACTCAGATGCTCATAAACTTTCGCATATCATATCTCAGCGCACCGTAAAACTTCTCACAGTGAGGATCCACGTATACGGTGGCAATTGCGATACTCTGATTCGACATATTGTGATAGGGCTTCCAAAATGGTAGGGGAGACCAAGGACGAACGTAACAATTTCCAATTCATAACTTGAATTAGACCGGTATTACAGAAGTTGGAAAAAACGTCCAACTACAAAAAGTTAAATCTGTTACAAGTATCCCTCTCCCTGTGGTTAGTTGTAACAGAGCAATGGGATGGTTGTAACTCAGTGAGAAACACAAAGTTACTTTTATAAAAAGCAGATATATTCGTAATCTGCCTATAAGGTCTAACGTCGATATCAAAATATCAAAAATATATATTGAACAGAGAAAATCTTGTGAAAAAATAAAAATTTTCTGAAAAAATCGACATGAATAAACAATAAAGTTACAATCAAACAATTATTGTACACATCAGTCATTTCATTTTTCTTTCAACCTTCAGTTTGAGAAAGATTACACGCAAACTGGACAGAAGCAATCTTCGTTTTCTGAAGTATAAGTATTTGAGCAGTTTGAGCACCTTTTTCCTTCTTTTATTTTTTTTTTCTAGTTTTCTCGAAAAGTGATGTCATCGTAACGTTCTGTAGACTAGCTGAAGTAGACGGATTGTTCAAATTATCAGACGTTGCAGATGTTGTAAAAAACTCAAAAATCTCTTCTTTTCGATACGTATTAGGTAACCCACATTTGAAAGATTTGTGGATCCTTCTTGAAGCATTCTTCTCATTTTTTGGACTCAACTACACAAGGTTGCATGACAGAGCTGATATGAATTCGCAGTTACCCGAAATGATACTTTTCTGAGAAGTATTCCTTCTGCAGCCAAATCAATAATTTCCGCAGAAACTAAACCTGCACTGGCTGTTTTTCGTGTACATATGGAAAAAATTATAAACCTGTGTTACATTGAAATGAAAAAACGTTAATAAAATGTCGCGATAATCATCGGGATGGGAATAACAAGTTGATACTTTCATCCCCATCTTTAAAATGCCTTGGATTTAACGAATACTTGCTCATTACCTAGAAAAATCGTTAGGAAGATATGGTTCTGAGAGCTGTAATAGAAAGTCGAATAGTTATACTCTTCAATTAATAGTTGACAAATATGCTCAAGCCAACTATAATCAAAAGGAACACATTTGAAAAAAAAAGGTCGAAACTTACTATGGAGGTGTTTTCACGGCATTGACTCGCCACGTCGCAACTTAGGCAAAAGGGGATCCAAAATGAAGTATTTCTAGGATACAGCCATCAGTACAACCAACATAATTTGTTGGAAAACTCATTTGTTACGTTCATCCCGTGTTACTTTCATATTTGGTCTTCCCTACAATGAAAACAATTTAGTGATAGAGGTTCATGTCCTGAAAGTAACGTATGCAAGTCGTCAGCTGGCGTTGTCGTTTCGTGTATTTTGATTTTTCCTTTCAAACAACATTATTATCATTATTATATATATATATATATATATACATATATATATATATATATATATAATGCCATCTTGGAATTTATAAATCGAACAATTATTAATTAGGTGTTCAACTGTTTCCTCTGATTCACCACATTCACAATTAGGACTATCAACCGAATTCCACTTGAAAAGCATGCTATTGGTAAGTTATTCGACCAAATAGGTTTACGAGATTTCAGTCTTGGAATTCTATTTTCTGGAACGTAGGAAAGTATCGGAAAAGAATCCGGAAATGAATTGAATTTATTTCAAGAATTCCAAGTTGCAGACTGTCTTCGAATATGGGGAGGAACTATATTTGATAGCACTGGTAGCCATTGGATAGGTGTAGATCGGATGGTTCCAGTAATTATTCCCATTGAAAAATTGAGCTGTGCTATTGAGCCAAACAAGGCAACAATATTCAGCGGTGGAAAAAACCAGGGCAAGGGCTGCTGTGCGAAGAGTAGTCGGGTCAGCACCCGATGACGTACCAGCAAGTTTCTGTAGAATGTTATTTCTTGTTTTCAGCTTGATTCGTAAGTCATCCAAATGTGCTTTGTAATTCAGAGAGGAATCTAATTTAACACCTAAGTATTTGGGAGTAAAATTATGTTTCAAAGGAAAGTTCCCGAAAAGGACATTTAATTTTCTAAATTTTTGATGGTTATTCAAATGAAATAACGAAACCTCGGTTTTATTCGGATTTGGACACAAACGCCATTATTATGAACAGGGATCGTTGTTGCTAGGGAACTTCGTCCACGTTCTTCACCCAACTTGTTATTTATTCAAATCAAAGGAGTCCATCAATGGCTTTGATAAATACAACGACATCCTTAGGATCTTTAGCTGCTACCTCCATGAGGATCCAGAGCCGACTACCTTTTGTGAATGGTTCAAATACAATCTTGATGATTTTTTGATATCTCAGAGCCTTGCAGTAATGACAAAAGTTCTCAACATTCCAAAATCCAATAATATATTATCAGCATTATCGATTTTGGAATCATACTGAAATGCCAAACGTTCGAAATTGACGATTTCATTGTAGCTTCTATCTTGTTGTATGTCGCCTGAAATCAATAGTACGGATTTGTGTTGGTAACTCTTGTAAGAGGCGGTTCATGTGTCCCGGACACGACGCAGAATGTAAGAGCGGCTAACTTTGAAAAACTGTATTACCTCATTTCGAATGTCCCACTAAGCGATTACGCATCGGTGTGGCGATCAAGGAGAGCCGAAAGACACGAGATCGACCCAGGTCAGATAGTCGGAGATCTCGACCATCATGTAACATGCACATGAACGGCATTTGTAAAGCCGTATCTGGGCCGGATCGGGAGCGCAATCATAGCGATCTGATAATCAGATGTATTTTGCCGAAGCCCCGACTGAAGTAATACAAATACAGTGACCCTATAATTGATTGCTCTCATGTTGATAGAAAGTACTTCCATCTTTCCTTTTCACTAGTGTGTTTTTTCATAAATTACCGGATGTGTGGTTATTCTTCATAACAAAATTAGGGTTGTTTTTTTAGAGGTTGCTCATTGCTCCTTTGATGACCGTTTTTACCGACCGAATAAACAGGGGGATTGTGCTACAATGAGCATTTAAACACTTACGTCTAACATAACGACGTTATCCCCCTTTTGCATCGGTCTAGTTGCGAGCGACACAGTATGTAGCGAAACAAATTTTGTCCCGATTGTCTATCGCGTCAAAGACGATCAGAATGCCTCGCCTTATTGTAAGTTTCACGAACTGTGATTTACACACTGATCTCAAGAATTCGAGGTATTCACAGTTCCTCACCAACAATTAAAAGCGTGATATCATGATCACTCTTGCATCGTCGAAAAAAAAAACATAGAAATGAAAAATCGAAGTACGGCAGCCAAGCAAGAATATCATCAGCTGTAAAACCGATGAATTTTAGGCTTTTTTCGAATTCCAACTTTGACGCTTACAATACAACCTCCCAGTTCATATTAACGTTATTTTCTCAACGGAGTGAGATTGTGCGTGGCGTTTTCATTGAATTCACAGTGTTCTACAAGCCAAAATTTGTATTTTTTTTTTTTAAACAGTGAATAACTCGAAAATGGCTCTTAGATGGCTGCAGGAAATGATACATAAAACGAATGTGGCATATATCCGAAAAAGTCATAAATACTGGGTGTTTCCTTTGAAATAAGAAACTTGATACCATATTTGGAATTATATCATAAATACTTGTCTAAAATGATCACACAAAATTTGGAAGTCATCGAATTATTATTTCTCCATAGACTAATGGGCACTCCAAGTGGGACACCCTGTATAGTTTTTTTTTAAGTTAATTTTATTATTATCTATTATAAATTCATCTTCGTACGTAAATTTTTTTGATACAATTGTTCGCAGAGTACAAAATCGAGTACACGTACTTTCCGGACACGCCTCGTATTATATCACTTCAGTTCGCTTGGCTAAATCTGCCAACTTGGTCTTCCAACCGTCCGTAACCGTCTCATATTTTTCGTATGCTCATGAATACTTATTCCTTGTATTAATTAATGAACGAATTTCCTCGTATTTTCAGTCCAAGATAACATGAACAATATTGCCGACGATGAATTGCTTGAGGACTACCTTATACCTCCTCTGAAGATCGAGGACTGTTCCAGTCAATCCGGTATTGACTTGAATGGTTGCATCAGTATCATACCGGTGAAGTTCATCATGAATGAAAAAATCGGGAACATAAAGACTACGAGAGTCTATATGGTAGAAAAAAATTTAGGAATCGAATTTCCTGCAGGAAGACAAGGTCAGCGAGATATTGTGAATGTCCCTTTCATAACTGAAGAAAATGGGCTAGCAGATTCATCATCGACTTCGAAAACGAAACCCAAGATTAAGAAAGAATATTCATGTAGTATCTGCTAATGTTCTATTCAAATATTTCCTCATCTCAAACTTTGTACATCTATCATAATATATTTTCAATTCATTGATGAGATTCGATCTATTTCTGCAATTAAATCAATTTATATGAAGTACGTTTGAAGGGTTTATTATTTCCAATAGCTTATATCTCTCTTCAATTGTTTCACACGTTAGAAAAATCAGTTGTTTTGGTTGATCACGTATCAGTACTAGTGGACACTAGGTCAAATGAATGCCATTCAGAATAAGTTACATTTGCATTGTGCATTTCTGAAAAAAAAACTCCTGTCAACTGACAGAGTGAAAATTGGTTTGTTTTGCTGATATCCTATGAAGAATTTTAATATAATATATTTTCTCAAGTCTGACGATTATGGTAGTATTAGGATCACACTTTCATGAGTCAGTATAGGAAAAACTATCTTTTTTGGATGATAAGTAGAAATATATTTCGGAATATAAAAAGAGGAAGTGAATTAATATGGAAATAATAAACTGTTACTATCATTTTTTCATTCAGTTCCTTCTTAATAATGACATTTTTTCTTGAATAAGTCAACTTTCTCTTTCAAACTTTCACCTGTCTCTGAATTCTTGGCAGAAATAATGATTTAAAATTTACTTTTCAGGTCGATTTCAACATGTATGCAGCAAAGAAGTTGAAAATCTGGGTGATTCTTCTCATGCGGAAGCAGGAAGTCATATGGAAGCATCTAATGACAATTCAGAATTTAGCGACAATGAATACTATTGAAACATTCTGAGACGTTAAATTAAAGTCTTCCATTCATGGTGCTCATAATCCTGGCTCAAACGAGCTCTCACAAGAACAAATATAAAATTCTAATTATTATGAAATATTACCATTAGTTTCATTCAATTTGAGTCAAACGATCAAAACTAATTTGTTAATCTCATATACTGTATAATTTTTGTCTAATATATATTCTGTCGAACAATGCATCTATTCGAATGTTGAGTTAATTTTAATGTATTGAAGATTCACAAAAACATCAGAAAGGGTATTTAGGAGTGAAAAAATTGTGTTTTACAGACGTTCATAATTACCTACCTACTCATTATGGAGGAATAACTGTTTTTATGAATATTTTTTTGATAATTAATGTGTTTATGTATATAAGGTGATTTTAATATTTACGGAATAAAGGAGTATAAAAAAAAATCCCATTTCATTCAGTTCCCTCATAAATATAATAGTTATTTCAGCCTCAGTATCTCAAAATCTAGGGGAAAAAGCATAATTTCAGAGGTGGCCCGTGCAATTTGGGAGGGGGAACTTCCCCTGGTTCCCCCTCTGGATCCGCGCCTGTCATATACAACGATTTGATATTCCTGAAAAAAACGCTTGAATTTTATAATTCGGATAAACCAGCACCTTCGTCGGGTGTTAGGAATGTTTTCATAATTTTTTTCCGATATTAATCGAATAACCATTCGCTACGGGACATCGAATTCGAATATTGATGTCAATATATATGATCCTTTGAATTTAATCATTCATTTGAAAATTTCACTTCATAGTTCAAGATCCATCGACCTTCACCGAGCTGATGATAGAATAAAAACTATTTTATAATAAATTTCCCATGCTAGGAAACATATTAAAAAAAGGTTGCCTAAAAATATCCTGGATAGAATATTTTTAAATATTTTTTTGATGATTTTTTTCATGACATTTTGCTACACCATGATAATAAAAAAATTTCCTACTGGTTTTATAGAATGAAACATGTAGAATATGCAGAAATAGGGTTACTTCTTATTTACCTGGACGAAGTACTGGGATCCCAGGTTCAAACATGTATGTCGAAATCAGGTACTTTAACTTGTGTGATAAGAGGACGAAATTATATTAGCGCAGGCGCTGTTTTATTGTGAACACGTTGATATAGGGTTGCCTGCAAAAAATTGGTCCTAATAAGGGTTGCCGAGTTTTGAAGATGAAATTTCGACGCGCCAGAAACTGAGTGACAAAGAGGTACAAGGTAAGTATACCGTGTCATAATAAAGGATCGAACGCTTTACTACAATGGACACTAGAATTAGCCAGATTATTCTGGCATCCATAGATTATTCTATGGATGTCGTTCACAATAGGACTAGAGATAGATAGTATTTTCAGTGTAAAATTAAGACTGAGGATTCTACGACTGATGCTCAGGGAGAATTATGTGGCTTCAGATAGTATGCAGTAACTAGTAGATCTTTTGAGTAAACAAAAGCAATAGAGAGTTATCGAAACGCAAATACAGGCCTAACATTAATAAAGATTTCGTTATTTTGACATTTACTCACACGGATTTTAAGGTAGCCTGTAATAAAATACAGACCTCCCTTTTTTTAACTTAAATAAAGCACAGTCATTTTTAAATAAGAGATCCCTCATCTTGACAGTTATCCCAATCTTGGTTTCGTGAAGTTTGCGAAAAGTTGGAAGCACTAATTCTGAAACTGTCAAATATTTAGTGCTTAATTAGTGCCGTTTGAATCAATGACACCACCATTGTAGTTTTCGAGATTTGACTTCAAGCTCAGCACCAAAAGTTTCCAATCAGAATGAAATTTAGATGCCAATATTAAGTGCCTAATTGGTGCCTATTAGTGCCGTTAAAACGGCTGCTATATCATTTTTAGTTTAATAGTAATCGATCGTTGTTTTTCAGCAATTGTGAAGTTAACGAGAAGTTGGAAGCACTAATTCTGTAAAAATGTAATGTCAAAAATTTAGTGCCTTTACAGTGCTTATTGGTGCTGTATAAATCTTTGATAGAACCCTTATAGTTTTCTAGAAATTAACAATTGTATATTTTTATACGGCGAAGCCATCTATTGAGCGGAATGCGAAATGCCAGTCAGACGAAGCCGGCTCGAACATCTGCGCGTAAATATCGAATTTGAAGTGGTCCACAGACGATAAAAAATATTCTAAAATGTCTAATGTGTCTTAGTCAACGGTCCAAAATTTCGTGAAGCACTTATGATATTATGAACACCAGGTGTCAATTTGGATTTTCTTGAGCAGTGAGAGCTCAATTCGAACAATCCCAGACGGCACAGAAATATTCCATGCATATTCAATGAATATACCGCTGGCATATTGAGATATTCCAAACATATTCCAAATCTCCCAGGGCATAAGCCTGGCAGATAGCAGGAATATCCAAGGTCACCATGAAACATCTGCCAGGAATATCCCATAATCTTCAAAAATATATCCATGGCATATGCCATACAGATTCATCTATGAATATCTCCCTTACATATATGCTGGCAATATCTTTTTATCTCCTGATTTGTCCATGCCATATGCTGGTAATATCTTTGTATATATTTAAATATATGTAAATTTTTGTAGCGGTACTAAATAATAATGCATTGATTAGATTGTTTCAAAAAAATATATTACAGTTTTAAGAATATTTTGTACAATAACAATAATTAAAAAAATTATCACATTAAATCATGAAAATGAACATAAAGTAAAAATATAAATATAAATCAACTAGGTATTTTACAAAACAATACTAAGAATAAGTAAAAATTAACATTTGATGAATTAAACTAAAAAATAGGGAAAACACAATGAGGTAATATTTTAAATGATATAAATATTGAACTGTGAGCTTCAATTATTTGGTTTGTGAACTAGAGGCGATTTCGATTGACTGGTTCTTGGTTGGTTCATAGATTGGTCCGTCAGTTTTGGACCAACCGCATTCGAATGACATTCTGGTGACGTCTCAAATCAGATGTTTCTCCAAAATTTGAACAGAATTCGAAAGCGCAGTTCGTTTGACGTTGTCATTTATGAACCGAGCGGTCAACCGTTAACCAACCAAAACAGCCATTTGAAATCGACTCATCAGATTATGGGTCGGTTTCACAAATCGAATTACTCGTTTTGAAATTTCTACGAATCGTGGTGGCTCCAGTTAATTAAATGGTACTAACAAAGTTTTGTAAAACCAACCTTATATCTATATATCAGCACCTCAGAGGTAAAGTGTGTTAAGTCACATTTTTTCAGACACGACCTATCTAGAATATTGGATTCACATTAGTAAATTCTAGCTAGTGGAACACATTTTTGACTCCCTAGGTTTATGAAGACGCCAAGTAATGGCAGTACACATTCTTTGAAACAATTATCGAACTGAAAAATCTCTCATTTGTCTAATTTTGATATTGTGACTTGACACACTTTACCTTTGGGGTGCTGATATAGATATCCATGTTTATAACATCCCAGGCCTTCCAATTCCCAGTCTCCAGCCCCTTCTATCAACACCCATTCTCCCGATCTCTCGGACATCGTCTTCTGTATGCCGCTCATCCAGATAGCTTTTGGTCTTCCTCGCCTTTTTCCTTGGAATTCTTTGATTTTGGCCCTGAAAAAAACCAGTGATTCTAAGATTTTCAAGATGAGAGGCTGTCTACTGCTATAGTAATAGTGGAATCTGTTCTGATTATTTAATATTTATAAACTTACTTTGAATTTTAGTAGGCAGTGTTGGCAATTTATATCGAGGCAACCTTCCTTCTCGAAGACGATCCCTCTTTTTGATTTTTAGGGCCTAAATCCACATTGATGCCACTAATATTTTCGACCTGTACAGCCTTTTTGCTTGCAGGAACAAAATTACGATATACAGCTTGGGTGAGACTTACTACACCTGAGAAGCTCCTCCACTCACGCTCTTGTAGTTTTTACGTTTGGATTGAAAGCAAAATTTTGGTTGAGCTATCTGCACAACGTGGAGCCATTTTTCAGTAACAAATTTAGTATTTTCATTCTGTTTAAGAACCTCTGAAAATATTAATAAAACATAAAATGGGTTTAATGATCACTGAAATTATTTATATTATACCTTTGAGAACATTGCACAATTTTATTAGGGATGAAAAGTTAGTTTTTGCCTTTTTCCCAACCCAACTAAAATATAGGAAATATCCTTTCTATCACTTCCTCACTGTAAAGTCCTCAATTCTTTGACCTGAAAAAACGTAAATACACATAACCAAAGATAAAGCACTGACAAGTGATTGGCATATTACGAAAACCTTTTTCAAGCATTCCAAATATATAAGAGTAGGTACCTACCAACGCTGATTTGATATTCACGCTCCTACAGTCATGCTCTTGTCTGCCTGTCTTATCTTTTATCATGTGCTCGGCTGCATCACAAACTATTTATCACATAATACTCAAACAATAACATATTTTCAACTCCACACACAATTTAATAATTTTTCAATAAGACTCTTTCAACTCATGGAGCTCCATAAGTCATGTCACCACAGTGACGTGACGACCATTTTGGAAGTTTGGAACGCCAAACTGAAACTGCTAATCACAGAACACAAATAACCTCAATCCAAGACCACAAAACAAAATTATGAATATTTTGACTGAAAACGTCGTGACGTAATGTTTACATCCATAAGAAAAAGTCAAATTTCAGTAAAATCGAAATTTGATATTCTTATCGGTAAATTCAGGGAACGAAATTGCAGGAGTTAAGAATGGGTAGAGGCCAGAAAATAGTTAATTTTTTATTTATAAAGGAGTAGTTTTATTCCTGTAAAGAAATAATGTCATTGGTATTTCTGTCAGATATTTTGATAAAATTCAAGGAAATATCTAGAAAGGGCGAAAATATGGTTCGAAGTGGCCACATAACTTCCTCAACCTACAATGGCTCTGAAATATTTGAAATGCAATGTATTTGGTTCAATGAAAAGCAAGAAGTATTAAGTTGAACTAGAAAGATTCTAAGTTCCAGACATCTCTGTCACCACATGGCAGCTTCATGGAAACAAAAATTTGAGCAAAAGTGATTCGATCCTCCAGTGGAATAAGCTACTCTCACCTCTGCTGACTAATATTTGATTATCATATATGATTTATGACAACTTGTCTACGCCCTTTTCACATATCTGCTCGAATATCATATATTGTTTTTCCATTTATTGAAAATATATATTTGATCTCTCTCCTATAAGATCAAAATCATAATGGACCTCTTTTTCTGTTTCATCGAACATTTCAATTATTTAAAAAGTCACTCGACTCTCAGTCGATATACGATATAGTATAGCATGTCCATTTTTCACAAATAAAAACGTTTAATTTGTTGCCTGCTCTTTCATTTCATTGTATCAATCATATAAATAAATTACAAATCATTGATTCCATTGTTTACCCAGTTTAATAAATAAGATCAAATTATTAAGCGAATGAAAGAAAGTGTTATTTTTTAACTTGAATCCAACTATGATTAACTTGATGATAACTGCGATTCCTCGAAAATATAATCTATATAGAAAGTTTGTAGTTCTTTAACAGTTTACTGGAAAATAGCAAACTCATCAATTATTGATGAGTTCGGAACAAAAGCAAAATCGAGGTAGTGGTAGTGCCTACACACAATTATCGTTCAAAAAGGGTTTTGTAATATTCCATGAAGATTCATGTATATATACCAATAAATACTATTGAATAATATTCTAAACGCATATCATATAGATATTCCCATAGCATATACCAGACATATCTGGGATGGCATATATTTGGAATATTCCTTTGAGAGCAGATATATTTGATATATATATCTGGCATATGCCTCGCATATTGCAATATCTTTTGGCTTAATGGCAGATTGGAGGAATATTCCGAGAATATAGGGTGCCGTCTGGGATGTCTATGTGGGAGAATAAAAAGCTTGTCTGCCACATTTTTTCCGGTATTGAAAATTTAAAAATTGCCAAATACTATCCACACTCCTTGAGTTTGCTTTTCAGTTCTTTGAAGGCCAAAATTCCTACACTCTCAAGATGTGATTGTGTATATTTGATTTCTTGCAAAGATTGCTCATCTGTATATGTGGGACAAACCAGTCAAAATTTGAAACGTCGCATCGCTCTTCATAAAAGCGACATTAGAATACATCCAGAGAGATGTGCTCTAGCTGGGCATGCATCGAACCTTGTACATCAATTTAATTTTGATGAAACCAAAATTCTCGGTCAAAATAATAACTTAATGAAAAGAACTTTTCTGGAAATGTGTTATATAAAAGAAAATGTTAATAATATCAATAAGAAAACTGATATTGATGGATTAAGTAGTATTTATAGTTATATACTTTCCATATGGAAATGCTTCAAGTCCGACCAAATAAGTACTTTTAATGAGTCTATTACTTGATCCATGTTGGTTTTGGTTTTCTTCTTCTTTTTTATATTAATTTTATGATTCAACATCAAAATTGACGTCAGCCATTTCACTGTCTAATTTATGTCTTCTGCTTTTGGATATCGTTATCTTTTATAACCTAGTCAAATGTAAGCTTATTCAGTTAATCCCATAGATATTTCCTTTTTATATGTTCCATTGTAGCATCCTGATGAAGGACCGCATTTGGTCCGAAATATAGATGTATTGATTGACGATTGGTTACTTCAATCTACCCACCTAGCTGAGTACCCGAAATAATTTAATCATAAATTTATCATTTCTATTTATATATATATATATATATATATATATATATATATATATATATATATATATAAATAAATAAGAATATTCTTTGCTGAATAATTTAAAATCAAAAGTTTAGTTTTTTGGGATATCAGCAGAAGGTAAGTGAAACTCTTTTGTCTTAATGCTCGAGCTTTCGAGAATATATTTTTCTCTTCTTCAGGAGTTCTACAACAACATGAGCACATGTGAGTTATTTGCTTAAAAGAAAAACATGAAAAACTTACAGACACTGAGATTTTTACCAAAGATAGAATTTGTTAGTGAGGTAGAGAGCATTTTGAATATGGAAAGTAATAACATTTGATGAGATGAATGAGGTTGGAGAATTGACATCTTTCTTCACACTGACATTAGATTATTTTTTACTCTCAAAACCACAGAACTGTGGTCGAATAATATCTAACAACCTTCCTCTACTAGTTCATCTAACAAATTAATCAAAGTTACAAAATAAAGAGTTTAAAACAATCACTGAAAAGTCTTCGAAACCTTCCCTGTACAAGAGAACACAACACAAATCAGGTTGAAAATATCACTACCGTGTCATCAGAAGCACCTCCTTCACTTCAATTAATCTATTTCAAGTCTTGTGGCATCATTGTTCACAACTTCTCTAGTTTTTTTATCAATTTCTAATAAATTTGCGTAAATTGAACTTATACCCTCTAGGTCTCTTCTGGAATTCATCGTTTGGGAATGCTGATTTATTCTAAATAATTCCAATAGGAACTGAACAAGAAATTTTGGAAGTTTTCCACACTTTCCATTCAAGGATAAGATTCACGATTGAAGAAGAAATAGAAGATTCAGTTCCATTCCTCGATACCAAACTAATTAGACAAAATAATATTCTAAAAACTGACTGGTATATTAAACCAATGGCCTCGAACAGATACATACATTATAGGTCATATCACCAGTTAAGAATGAAAATGAATGTTATACTCAACTTGAAGTTTCGAATAAATAAAATCTCACATCCAGATTTTTTAGATAAAAACCTTAAGAGACTTTTTGATATCATGCTAAAAAATGGATACCCCAAACAATGGTTAAAAAAGATTATTTTTCGAACACCTACTGTACCAGACCCTTTACCTAGTCAGACGGAACCTGTGGCTAGCATACAAAATGAAGCAGCAGGATTAACTGAAAATATGAAAACTATAGTCCTCCCAAGAGCCGATGGGTTATCTGATCGACTGACCAAGGTACTAAGACAAGATAATTACCGTTTTACTTATATTTACACGAATAAGTCGAAATCTCTTTTCACAAAATTGAAAGATATCACTCCTGATACCAAAAAATCAAATGTTGTCTATAAAATAACATGCATGAACTGTGACTTAATATATATATAGGTGAAACAAAAAGAACTCTGAATAAAAGAATCAACTCTCACAGAAGTGATATCAAAAGAAGAATAACATGTTGTGCCTTGGCTAAACATTCGATAGATAACGGACACAATCCAAATTTTGGACAAGTAAAGGTTATAGACGAAGAACGGAACATGTTGAATAGAAGATTCTTGGAATTATTTAGAATAAATCAGCATTCCCAAACGATGAATTCCAGAAGAGACCTAGAGGGTATAAGTTCAATTTACGCAAATTTATTAGAAATTGATAAAAAAACTAGAGAAGTTGTGAACAATGATGCCACAAGACTTGAAATAGATTAATTGAAGTGAAGGAGGTGCTTCTGATGACACGGTAGTGATATTTTCAACCTGATTTGTGTTGTGTTCTCTTGTACAGGGAAGGTTTCGAAGACTTTTCAGTGATTGTTTTAAACTCTTTATTTTGTAACTTTGATTAATTTGTTAGATGAACTAGTAGAGGAAGGTTGTTAGATATTATTCGACCACAGTTCTGTGGTTTTGAGAGTAAAAAATAATCTAATGTCAGTGTGAAGAAAGATGTCAATTCTCCAACCTCATTCATCTCATCAAATGTTATTACTTTCCATATTCAAAATGCTCTCTACCTCACTAACAAATTCTATCTTTGGTAAAAATCTCAGTGTCTGTAAGTTTTTCATGTTTTTCTTTTAAGCAAATAACTCACATGTGCTCATGTTGTTGTAGAACTCCTGAAGAAGAGAAAAATATATTCTCGAAAGCTCGAGCATTAAGACAAAAGAGTTTCACTTACCTTCTGCTGATATCCCAAAAAACTAAACTTTTGATTATATATATATATATATATATATATATATTATATATATATATATATATATATATATATATATATATATATATATATATATATATATATATATATATATATATATATATATATATAGATATATATGATTTTCTCATAGATACCATTATCAGAACCAGCTTTAGAAAAAAAAAACCATTTAAATCGGTTGACCAAGTCGAAAGTTCTGAGGTAACGAAGATACTGACGTTAAAATGAAAATTTCAAATCCACAGACGATAAAAAATATTCGAATCTAATGTGGCTTAGTCAACGGTCCAAGATTTCGTGAAGCACTTGTGATAATATGAACACCAGGTGTCAAAATTTTCAAATATTGCCCTTAAAACCCTGACCAAGTTTTACATCAGAAAATTGATGGAAATCCATGAATTCGATAATGATCATGAGTAATATTATCAAGATATTCTCTAATATTGAAGACTGGAGGTCACGAAAATATTTTTTTCGCGGTACCTACGTCGAAAACTTCTCTGAAGATTTCATTGATATTAAAAAATATATTAGGAACTTCAAAAGAACAACAATCAACGATGTTCAATTCAATTCAATTGAACAATGCCGGAAGAAAGTGTAGAAAATATTGAACTCAAAGACTTCGTCACCATCACATACATTCTGGAGTAATATTGCGCTTCTACTGATATCAAAATAGGAGTATGAGATAAACGATAAAATATGTATACCGTTGAGGGTAGAATTATATGATGGCCCCCAGGTGTCAATTTGAATTTTCTTGAGCAGTGTTGAATTTAAAGAAGTCCACAGACTTCACTAATATTCCATCCAATGTAAGTATGTATTTTGTGAACTGATCCTATCATATTATGAACAAAATGGCCATTTGGATTCAGTTGCGCCGTGATAGCTCATATCACAATGTAACAGATGGTTAGAAAGTCTTTGTGTCCAAAATTTTCTACATTATTGTAGTCGAAAAACAAAAATCGAAAGAATATTTTTTTTGAACCTCAAGTCAGAAATTATCTCATTTCAAGAAAATTATTTTCAGTGACATGAATTAAATGTTTCTCATTGTAGAATAGATATTATATGATAAGGGGAAAATGAAATGATCAACAAAGTTTCAATAACTGACGTTAGACGTTAACTGTAACATTACTCAAGTTGCTTTCTGAATGTTGAAAAATTTTCCTAATGCTTTTCTGCGAGTTCGCGAAGTTAGCGAAAATTAGGGAGCTTTCATTCTGAAACTCTGCAGTATCTTCATTGCCAGCACTATTCCACATACATACTTCATGCAAAGTTGAGACACATATATATATATATATATATATATATATATATATATATATATATATATATATATATGAAATGGGGTAGTTGACTGGATTAAATAGAGAGAAACTTATTTGGGATAGCAGTCTAATTCAATAAGTGTACTCTTTTTTCCTTTACTTTCTCAAGCTTTCAGGATTTATTTATCCCTTCTTCAGGAGATGCTACAATAATTAATTATATAATTTGATTAGGTACAATAGAAAATGTAACTTACGAAATATGAGATTCTGAATATAGATGTTGAAAATGAATATAAATTTAGGAACAGATTGTGGAAATATGAATAATTTGAGGAACTTTCAGAATTTGATTGAATCGTGACATCCTTCATTAGATTATATACCATAGAATTTGTTGGAAAATTATTGAAATGCGATGTGATGATAAGAGGACTTCCGTTGTGTTTTTTTATACTGTGAGGTTGGTTAAATTGTTATGATTCGATTTTTTGTCTATTTCAATTAATAGGGAGTACATGGAGCTTAGTTGATCTATATCTTTCCTATAGTTCAATGCATCATCATTTTGGGCAATTCTTATCATTTCCAGCAATGTTCGTTTCCTTGTGTTAGGTTCTGCATCAAGAATTGTGGTTTCATTATAGTTGGGTTGGTGTCCTGTGGAGATGCAATGCTTGGCTAGTGCACAGTTTTCCTTTTTTAAATTAATGTTGCTTTTATGTAGATTTAGTCTTTGTTGGAGTGTTGTAGATGTTTGTCCAACATATTGTTGATTACAATGCCCACATGGAATCTGGTACACTATATTGCTTCTTTTTGGTTTAGGGGTAGGATCTTTTAATTTGCTGAAAATTTTTTTTATAGGTTTCAAGTTTTTGATTGATGTCTTCACTTGATCATTGAGAATGATGTTCTTTAATCTCCCTGTTAATGATTCAACATATGGTAATGTGATGTAGAAATCCCTTTCTTGGTTAGTCTGGGCTGGTGGTGGAACCTCATTTGTTTGTACGGGGCTGTTTGGAGTGCTATAAATCAATTTTTTCAATAAATTCGTTGGATATCCATTTTCTTTCAATATATTGAAAAGATTTGCTAGATTTTTATTTCTTAATGTGATGTGAGATAATTTTGTTATTCTATTTTTCAAATTATTGATGAAATTGAATTTCATTTTTGGAGGATGGTATGACAGATAATGGATATATCTTTGTGATGCAATTGGTTTTACATACCAGTCAGTTATTATGGAGTTGTTCTCAGTTCTTATTACTTTTGTATCTAGAAATGGTATACTTTGGTCTTTTTCGTTCTCTATGGTGAATTGAATTTTCGGGTTAATGGAGTTGATTATTTCTGTTATTGTGTTTTTTTGTTCTTTAGGAATAGCGGTTATGATATCGTCCATAAATTTCTTACAAAAAGGTAATTGGAATTGTAATTGTTGTGTAATTTTCATGAGGATATGGTCCATTACGTAATTTGCAATAATTGAAGAAACCTTAGATCCCATGGGTGTGCCTTCTTTCTGTTTATAGTATTTGCCATTGTATACAAAGGCAGTTGTATCAAAACAAAGATCTAGCATTTCACAAAACGTATCAAATTCTATCGGACAGTGTGGTTTTATTGTTTCCCATTTGTTTTCTATAGCTTCTTTGGTTAGTTCTAATGTGATGTTGGTGAATAAGGATACCACATCCCAGCTTTGTAGAATATAATTGTTTGGTAGTTGAATCTCATTAATGAACTCTGTAAATTCGAATGAGTCCTTGGTATAAAAAATGTTGGACTGATCATATGCTTGTGTTAGTACATCTTGTATGAATTCAACTATTTTGAGATTAGGTGCGTCAATCGATGAAATGATTGGTCGGAGAGCTAATATTTCTTTATGTATTTTTGGTAGACCATAAAATTTGGATATTGTACCTCTGTAAAATGTAAGTTTTTTTGCTAAAGCTTCAGGGATCTTCTTTTGTCGTTTAAATTTCGATATCATGTTGTTTGCTTTCTGTTGATATGTGGAGCTTGGATCATTCGAAAGGGGTGTATAATTTTCTTCTGAGTTGAGAAGATTCATGGCTAGTTCATTGTATTGATTTCTGTCCATAACTGTGGTTATGTTACCTTTGTCAGACTGTAATACTATAATATTAGGGTTGTTTTTGAGGAAGGTTTTAGTGTTGTTGTACATTCTTGTTAATGGGTTATTGATCGAACGGTTTTTCTGGTAGAAGTTCGTGATAACATTTGTTACCTTAGCACTTAGAATATATTTAGTTTTGGTGTCTTCAATCCTGGAAATGAATTGAATTCATACAAGATGTACTAACACAAGCATATGATCAGTCCAACATTTTTTATACCAAGGACTCATTCGAATTTACAGAGTTCATTAATGAGATTCAACTACCAAACAATTATATTCTACAAAGCTGGGATGTGGTATCCTTATTCACCAACATCACATTAGAACTAACCAAAGAAGCTATAGAAAACAAATGGGAAACAATAAAACCACACTGTCCGATAGAATTTGATACGTTTTGTGAAATGCTAGATCTTTGTTTTGATACAACTGCCTTTGTATACAATGGCAAATACTATAAACAGAAAGAAGGCACACCCATGGGATCTAAGGTTTCTTCAATTATTGCAAATTACGTAATGGACCATATCCTCATGAAAATTACACAACAATTACAATTCCAATTACCTTTTTGTAAGAAATTTATGGACGATATCATAACCGCTATTCCTAAAGAACAAAAAAACACAATAACAGAAATAATCAACTCCATTAACCCGAAAATTCAATTCACCATAGAGAACGAAAAAGACCAAAGTATACCATTTCTAGATACAAAAGTAATAAGAACTGAGAACAACTCCATAATAACTGACTGGTATGTAAAACCAATTGCATCACAAAGATATATCCATTATCTGTCATACCATCCTCCAAAAATGAAATTCAATTTCATCAATAATTTGAAAAATAGAATAACCAAATTATCTCACATCACATTAAGAAATAAAAATCTAGCAAATCTTTTCAATATATTGAAAGAAAATGGATATCCAACGAATTTATTGAAAAAATTGATTTATAGCACTCCAAACAGCCCCGTACAAACAAATGAGGTTCCACCACCAGCCCAGACTAACCAAGAAAGGGATTTCTACATCACATTACCATATGTTGAATCATTAACAGGGAGATTAAAGAACATCATTCTCAATGATCAAGTGAAGACATCAATCAAAAACTTGAAACCTATAAAAAAAATTTTCAGCAAATTAAAAGATCCTACCCCTAAACCAAAAAGAAGCAATATAGTGTACCAGATTCCATGTGGGCATTGTAATCAACAATATGTTGGACAAACATCTACAACACTCCAACAAAGACTAAATCTACATAAAAGCAACATTAATTTAAAAAAGGAAAACTGTGCACTAGCCAAGCATTGCATCTCCACAGGACACCAACCCAACTATAATGAAACCACAATTCTTGATGCAGAACCTAACACAAGGAAACGAACATTGCTGGAAATGATAAGAATTGCCCAAAATGATGATGCATTGAACTATAGGAAAGATATAGATCAACTAAGCTCCATGTACTCCCTATTAATTGAAATAGACAAAAAATCGAATCATAACAATTTAACCAACCTCACAGTATAAAAAAACACAACGGAAGTCCTCTTATCATCACATCGCATTTCAATAATTTTCCAACAAATTCTATGGTATATAATCTAATGAAGGATGTCACGATTCAATCAAATTCTGAAAGTTCCTCAAATTATTCATATTTCCACAATCTGTTCCTAAATTTGTATTCATTTTCAACATCTATATTCAGAATCTCATATTTCGTAAGTTACATTTTCTATTGTACCTAATCAAATTATATAATTAATTATTGTAGCATCTCCTGAAGAAGGGATAAATAAATCCTGAAAGCTTGAGAAAGTAAAGGAAAAAAGAGTACACTTATTGAATTAGACTGCTATCCCAAATAAGTTTCTCTCTCTCTATATATATATATATATATATATATATATATATATATATATATATGCATCTCATAGATGCAATTATCAGAACCAACTTTTGAATAAGAAAGAAGTATCAAAATCGGTGGACCAAGTCGAAAGTTCTGAGGTAACAAACATAAAAGAAGATAATACAAACACAAATTCGAATTGGGAACCAACTGGGTTAATAATGCGTTTCTGCTGACGACGTAGGTACCGCAAAAAATATTTTCGTGACTTTCAGTCTTCAATATTGGAAAATATCTTGATAATATTACTCGAACGAGAAAATAAATAAGGAACTCAGCTCATGGTCATTATTGAATTCATGGATATCAATAAAGTACTGTTATCTATCTACCTTTAGTCGAGATACAATAATTAAAAGGATATTCTACATTACAGTTTGCGGACGACCAAGTGATTATTGCTAGCGACAAGACAGACCTAGAATACATGACCCGAAAGTTGCAGGAAGAGTACACAGCGTGGGGTTTAGAACTGAATACAAAGAAAACCAAATATCTACCTATTGGAGGAGAACTTCCTAACCTCGAACTCGATACAGAAGAAATTGCTGCCTGCACTAGTTACCAGGGCCGTCTTTGACCTCTTGGAGGCCCTGGGCACATTAGGAAAATGGGGCCCCTACCCACAATACCACATACAAAATACAAATACAGGGGAATTCCCTACCGCCGAGTAGGTTTATTCACGATACACATAGACACTGTATGATAATGTCGTGATGTAATCACTAACGAGTCACGTGGGTCGGGACCAGTGTTTCCAACTCGAGAGAATGTTGTTGATTTAGGGACTTTTGGTACTCAAAAGGGAGAAGAGATTTTTTTACCTTGAATCGCCTGAAATTTCTTGAGGTGGCTTGTCGCAAAGCTGAATAAGCTCAAAAGTCTGAAGGACGTGCTGGCGACACTTTTAAGGAGAGTCCCGAAAAGCTTGACGGTTTATTAAAAAACCCTTGAAAACAGTGTAGCACATGGGGTAATTGAATAATAATTCAAATTTTGTATGGAATTACTGGGAAACTCATGTTTTTTTCATAATTAAGAAGTATGTCTCACTTTTTCAGGAATGATCATTATACCTTCTATGTATAAGTTTAATTGGTTATATAAGGGAAAAGATCTCGCGAATCGGCGGATTCAATAGAATGATATTACTGGGGCCCTATTTGATGCTTTTAGTTTGGCTGAGTCCCCTTTGGTGTTGGGCCCCCCTGCACCGCGAGTTCTGCGGGGCCCTGTGATACGCCACTGATATCTCGTCTTTTATCGCTGACTGAAATTATGTAGTTGAATGGGGTTTTCCTTGAAAGATTCCCAATGAAAATAATTTGATCAACAACACGATTCGAATGTTTTATGGCGAACCACCCTAACAAATAACACAAGCTAATAATTGCTCTTATCTAGTGTATGCCGGTATGGGCAGGAGTCATAAAAATTGCAGCTTTCGAAAACTTGTTGACGAGAAAGTGGAAATTCCAATTCAATTGGAATTATTGTGAATGAAAACTACCGCCATTTAACCTGAAGGGAATTTTAGTACGCGACAGGGAATTTCGAAAGAAAGAAGCGTTTAGGTCTTTTCGAAAAAATCTGTTCGATAATAATATAGGGGAATTTTTTATGAAATAGGGAATTTCCAAATGTCATTGCGGAAATTTTAGATCCTTTCGGTTCAGAACAATTGATCTGACCGGGGCCCCTATCGATCGCGGGGCCCTGGGCACTTGCTCATGGTGCCCCATAGGGGAAAGAGGGGCCTGCTAGTTACACATACTAGGGTGTGGAGTTTGACATTACGGGCAAGGATGATAGGGAAATGAAAAAACGAATAAATCAAGCCAGGGGTTTAATATCTTGTTTGAACGGAGTCTTTTGGAGCAGCGAAATAGGAAAAAAGCGGAAATATAACATCTATGACACGATGATAAAAAGTTCTTTATTGTATGGCGCAGAAACGTGGAAAACCACAGAAAACAGAAAAAAACTGGAGGCTACCGAAATGGATGTGTGCGGAAGGTCATTAGGAATATCCAGGAGAGACCGAGCACGAAATGAAGGTGTTCGAGCAAGAATGGGAATAGAGGAGCCTCCCATGACCGAAATTGAAAGAAGGCAACTGATTTGGTACGGTCACGTGAAGGGGATGGATGACACCAGATTACCAAAGCAGATCCTGGAATGGGTACCATCACATCGAAGAAAACGAGGAAGACCGAGGAAAACGTGGATGGAGGGCGTTTCCAAAGCCATGAACGTGAGAAATTTGGCAGAAAACCAATGGAGTGACAGAAGGTCATGGAAATTGAGCGACATTTTCTAGTCAGTTAATTAATCGATCGTGTAGCTCTACCAAGTATTTAAGTTGTTTTGTATCGAATAAAATAAAGTAGTTTTTTTTTTTAAACGAAGTCTTCCTCCCGAAAAACATAATTGGCGACGAGGTCTGGGATTGTGCCGGTTTTGTTAGATTCTGTGAGTTCCTGAAACCAGTTTGATAGTTCCTAATCGAGAGTTGACATTAGCCCCAATTGCAAATGATAATCTATCTAATAACAATAATAATGAAAATAATTATACTTCTTGAGCACAGGGTGAGGTTGACTTGGTTTTATCTAAATTTATGTTTCTGCCCTTCATTCCGGGCTTGACTCAGAAATTATGCCACATTTTGTCCGGTAATGAAAATTCAAAAATTGCCAAATACTATCCACACTCCTTGAGTTTGCTTTTCAGTTCTTTGAAGGCCAAAATTCCTACACTCTTAAGATGTGATTGTGTATATTTGATTTCTTGCAAAGATTGCTCATCTGTGTATGTGGAACAAACCAGTCAAAATTTGAATCGTCGCATCGCTCTCCATAAAAGCGACATTAGAATATATCCAGAGAGATGTGCTCTAGCTGGGCATGCATCAAACCTTGAACATCAATTTAATTTTGATGAAACCAAAATTCTCTGTCAAAATAATAACTTAACAAAAAGAACTTTTCTGAAAAGTTGTTGTATAAAAGAAAATGTTAATAATGTCAATAAGAAAACTGTTATTGATGGATTAAGTAATATTTATAGTTATATACCATAGATAAATACTAATATAGATGGGAAAGTCCGTAGAAATTTTGGAACCGCGTTTACAGTGACATCTATCGGCCTGGAAGGAAGTACAAATCGTTTCGGATATCATTAAATAGCCGAAAATTGGTATTTGATAGATCAAGATTATTTGCGCAATAGATCTATTGGGGAACCAATCCAGATCTATCATATTTCCTGAGATTCATTGAGATTGGAAATGATTCGTACTTCCTTCCAGTCCGATAGATGTAGGTGTAAAAACACTTTCATATTTTGATAGAGTTTCCAATATATAGAAAAGCAATAAACTCTCCGTTACAACCATTTTTGAATTGCTTGAGAGTGTTTAGATCGTACATTGCATATATATCATATGGTAATGGAGTCTTGATCTTATCCTTCAAATGTGCTTGGTTGGAAAAAGCAGATTTCTACTATTTTTCTCTAATGTCATTCATTAACTATTGTCAAATACCGATATTAATTGTTTCCAGGTTAAAAGATGGCGCCAAAATACGGTTCCGGCCATTACTAGGCCAGTTTCCTATCTATATAAGTATATAGTATTAATCTATGTTATATACTTTCCATGGATATGCTTCAAGTCCGACCAAATACTTTTAATGAGTCTATTACTCGATCCATGGTGGTTTTGGTTTTCTTCTTCTTTTTTATATTAATTTTATGATTCAACATCAATATTGACGTCAGTAAGTTCACTGTCTAATTTATGTCTTCAGCTTTTGAATATCGTTATCTTTTATAACCTAGTCAAATGAAAGCCTATTCAGTTAATCCCATAGATATTTCCTTTTTATATGTTCCATTATAGCATCCTGAGGAAGGACCGCCTTTGGTCCGAAATATAGATGTATTGAGTGACGATTGGTTACTTCAATCTGCCCACCTAGCCGAGTACCCGAAGTAATTTAATCATATTTTTTTTTTTTTTTTACTTTTCAGGGCTTGGCCATGATGATGCCGGTTCCTCAAGAACAAGACATTTTTCATTCGCTCAGTAAGAATCTTCGAACAATCCTGGTGGTCCACAGAATCACCTCCCTCTGCGCGTCCTCGATTAATCTCTCCTCAAGCCCGAGCTTCTTCGTGTTTTCCTGGAGATGAACCTCCACCAAGCTATTTGTAGTGATGACCAGTGGAAGTATTGTTATTTGGGTAAGGCTATATAGTTCTTTCAACTCGAAAGTCAGATCTTGATACTTTACTATTTTCTCGGTGTACGCTCTTTCTACATTGTCATCAGCCGGAACGGTGATATCCACTACAAATGCTTCTCTTTCCCTTTTTTTGAATATAACAATGTCAGGCCGGTTGTGTGCGATTGGCCGGTAATGAGCGGATGGTCCCAGTACACCTTCACCTCATCGTTCTCCTGAACCTCTTTTGGTGAGTATTCGTGTATTTTCTTCTTGTTCTTAATTAATCCGTATTTCAGGGAGATGGCCTGATGAAATGCTCTCGCCATAGCGTTATGTCGATCGGTGTACTCTCTATGAGCGAGGACGGGGCAAGACGACGTGACGTGCTGAATAGTCTCTGGTGCCTGAGAGCATTTACGGCATTTGTCGCTTCTAAGATTCCTCCCTGTTATATTCTTCTGATAAGATCTTGTGGGGACCACTTGATCTTGGATCGCCGCCAGTCTACCCTCCGTTTCGGGAAAGAGGTAACCAGACTTCAGGTATGCAATTGATCTCTCTTTATCGATGCTTCTCTTTTTCAGGGCCTCTGGATATCTTCCATGTAATGCTTTGCTGTGCCACATCTCAGATAGTTCTTCATTGGTGGGAGATTGGAGCAGATGGTGTTCAGTTGCCAAATTTAAAGCCGTGATGTTCTGGTCTTCCTTGTATAGAGCTTTGTAGAATGGTAAGTTTTTCGACTTGAAGTATTCTCTCATATCGCTGATAACGTTATGGTGTATGCCTTCAATACATTGCATACCTCTTCCCCCATCCTTCCTTGGTATGTACAGCCTATTTACGAAGGCATGAGATGGTGCATCCCATGCCTTGTGAGGAGTGCTCGCACTTGGATATCCAGCTGTTTCAGATCTGAAGCAGTCCATTTGCGAACTCCAAAGGAGTGAGAGAGGCAGGGTATCACCCAGGAGCTTATCGCTGTGTTCATTGCTTTGGCATTCAGTTTCGCTTGGAGAGTCTTCTTCAACCTATTCAGGAATTTATATTCAAATGATTCCTTGGCTTCATTTGATTTAATTTCCATTCCTTGTTGGATTCCTAGGTACTTGTAAGTGTCCTCTTGCGTTAATCTTTGAATGCCCAAGTCATCCTCTATCATCATAGTGTTCCCTTCCGATAATTTTCCTCTTTTCACGTGTATGACGGCGCATTTTTCAAGTCCTAGCTCCAACTTGATTGTTCTTGTAAAAGATGTTACAATTTTTAGCTGTCGCAAGAGCTGCTCTTCATTGGCTGCATAGAGTTTCAAGTCGTCGATATAAAGGAGATGGTTTATATTTATGTTGGTTCTTTTATCTATAACATATCCGTAGGATGATTTATTTAGCAATTTACTTAGGAAGTTGATGGCCAGGCAGAACCATAACGTACTCAATTTGTCGCCTTGAAAGATACCTTTTCTGATGTTAATTTCGTCTGTTTTGTAGTTGTTCTTGTTGGTTTTCACTTGTAGCCTTGTTCTCCACTTTTCCATCAGATGTTGCAGTAAATTGATTACAGCCTCCGCGACACCATATAGTCTAAGAGTTTTCAGAAGCCAAGAGTGTGGTATGGAATCGAACGCTTTTTTGTAATCAATCCATGCCATGGAAATGTTTCTTTGTTTCTTTTTTGCCTGTTTTGTAACAAGTGTGTCTATTACCAACAGTTCTTTACATCCTCTTGTGTCTTTTCTGCTGCCATTTTGTTCTTGAGCCATTATGTTGTATTTCTCCATGTGTTTCCAGATGTGTTCTGTGATGGTCCCTGTTAATATCTTGTATACCGTAGGTAAACACGTGATTGGTCGATAGTCTGTGGGGTCTTCGGTGTCTTTACCCTTTGGTATCATATGGGTTAAACCAAGTGTGCAGAAGTCAGGTAAAATTGATGGGTCAGTTAAGGATTTCTGGAAGACTGCTGCCAGAAATTTATGGGTTGAGCTGAAGTACTTCCACCAATAATTATGGATTCCATCCGGGCCTGGTGCCGACCAGTTGTTCGTCTTCTTCAGAATTTTTTTGATATTTGCCTCCGTTATCATAAGATATATATATATATATATATATATATATATATATATATATATATATATATATATATATATACATCCCACTATCTTCCAAGCGTCCATACATTGACCATTTGCTATCTTCCAAGCGTCCGACTTCTTCCGAGCGTCCGTATATGGACGCTCGGAAGTTTTCCTATGTAAAATCATTAGTAGTGGCCCACTGAGTCTGCAGGAGAAATTTGGCGGGGACGCTTGGTAATCGATTTCACCGTTTATTTCTATACGGGCTGAATATTTTTAGTTCAACTAGTTTGCCACTTGAGTCGCTAGCTGCAGTCTGAGTATATTAATGAAGTGTATATTAAACTTTCACTATTCCGATTTCTGGGCGTCCACATCGTCAAGGAAAATTGGCAACGTGGCCTCCGCTATGTCATTGTTTAGAATTCAGCTGGATGTGGAGCTCGCAAGTTTTTATAAAGTTTGATAATTTCCGCACCCTCAGGGTAATGAAATGCGATGTGCAGGGAGCAATTTGAGTTCTTCAAATCGAAATGTAACTGAATGGGTTAGCGCCAAATAAATTTTGATTTTGTACATCCGCACAAGATATCAACTTTTCTTGAATGAAAGCTTTCAATCCGATACCAAAATTTTCAACATTGAATTGTACACAACGTCAACTTTCAGCATGTCGATTTGCAAGCATCCATAAAATCTCATAATCCTTCTCAGTCCGTACATAATGAATGAATATTTCACATTGACGGTTGGCACATTTCTGCCTAGTATTCAATATATGTGAGTTTCATAAAACTCTGATTTCTCGATCAAGCACTGTCAAGTTGATTAAACCCATCGAGAATCGTTGAATTTTCAAATGCACTGATTTGATTGGTTCGAATGTACGTGAGCTCTTTTGATCAGACAATTAAGTTTTTATGAAACCCGACATATAAGTATTATAGCAGGGGTGGCCAAGACGTCGACCGCGGTCTACCGGTCGCCCGCGAAAGATATTTTGGTAGCCCTCGAGGGATAAATAAACTAAATTGAAAAAAATTTTGAATGTTTTAGCTTAGTGAAAATAAGCAAAATATCTACCCAAAAACATAATGCAGCACGAACATTAGGTATGTGTTTCATTTTTAACGTTTTAATTATTGATAAAATGTTTTTCTCTCTTGTAAAATTTACCCCACTGTCGCCCGCAAGAAATATTTTTGAACCCCGGTAGACCGCAGAGGCCAAAAGTTTGGCCACCCCTGTATTATAGGAACAATCAGATCACTTGATCAACGTGGATTATGAGAGCATTTTTATATTAAATCATTTACCATTAATATTCACAACCCTATTCTGCGACTATTCCATAATTCACTCAATATAATTGATTATGAATCGACTAATGATACCGAGACTTGATAGAGGTTGAGAACGTACTTTTTCGTGCTTGTCTCTCAAACTACTCAGTTGCACAGATAAAAATCCAAAGTCGAAAGAGTACTGTAAGAAGGGACAAACTTCAAGGGGAGATTATGCAAGAAATTTGCAACAAAAAATGTCATATAACACATGGTCCAAATCCTGACGGTCATTCTGCAATTTAGCATTTGTTGATTTCACGAAATATTTCAATTATTTAAATAAAATCATTCATGCTCCAGTTATCCTTGCAGCTTCATCAAATTCAATCACATATCTGAAAGTCTCATTAAATTTGCTACAAGACAAAAATTTTAGTGTGCCAAAAAAATCTCATTGCTGGCGTGGTATGGAGATGAATATCACGATTCTGAAGTGACCGAGATCAGTCATAATATTCCAATGGATTTTTTCTCTTCAGCCAAAACTAATGAGCTTTCGAATGACATAACAGTTTTTGTGCAAAGTGCTTGTCTTCTATCGTTATATCATGGCTAACAAGATAACAAAAAAAAGTCGAAAAATTCCAAACCTAAATTTGCTTCATTTTGAAGCTCTTTATGATTGATATTGAAGGTTCTCTCATGAAAATTATGAATTTATTCATCGAAAAAGAACATTTTTAAAAAATATCCTAATTTTCAATAAAACAGATGTCATGAAAAGATGTAAAGAAAACAAACTACTACAATTAACATTATTAACAACTATGGTTCGAAATGTCCTCCGCCTTCTTCAATTTTACACATCGCTTTCGAATTGAATCCACCACCCTAGGAAGTTCACAACGTATTTGACGTATTTCTGCAGAACGCAATTGTATCCTTTCGATCAGGTCATTTCGAGCCTCAAAACGAATTTCATACACTCTTTCTCTCAAGATGTTCCAAACATAAAAATTCAAAGGCGTAAGGTATGGGCTCTTAGGTGGCTATCTTACCGGGCATTACTTTCCAATCCAGTTCACCACAAAATATTCATTCATTGACTCATTTTGTACGCCAGTAGCAATATATCTGCTACTCTGTTTTGGATAAATGTTATGAACATCTTCAGAGTTGTGGATCAGAAAGAATAACTGGTCCGAATAGTTCACCTTTCATCACTCTCAACCACACGTTTACCCAGGTAATGAGAAACAATAGTCGTATGGGGGATTTCTCTTTCAAATACATTGCTGTTTCGCAAATTTATCAAATCCGATTTCGTAAAAGTTGCTGTCTGCGCTTTTTTCAAATGGTATAGATGTAACTTTTTTTTTAAAACTGTGTACAGTAGAATAATGTATCCTCAATCTCCAATCAACTCGACGAGTACTTGTTGTGGGTTCTCCCGGACATCTTGAAGTATAGCAGTTATATGCTGGCCTGGCCTTGCTGACTATTTTGGTCCACCTTCTCTGATTCAGAAACCAGAAAATGACCTTAATCTTCTGACTACTTGATATCAATCGAGTTGATTCGTTAGATTCGAGAAAACGTTAGTAATACTCAGAAATATTGAGTTGTAGAAAAATCTGTCAGATTTCAAATACAATATTCTCTTTTATAGTCAATCACATGCAGCTTCAAGATAGAGTAAATAAGGGTTTGAAATTTTTCGACTTTTTTGTTGTTATCTTGTTAGCTATGATATTATGACAGAAGACAAGCACTTGTCACAAAAGATTTATGTCATTCGAGAGGTCATTAATGAGGTAGTTTTTGTTGAAAGAAAACGTGCCCATATTCTAAAATTTTTCATTGATGAAACCATTTGAAAAATATTACTGATTTTGGTCACTTCAGAATTGTGATATTTATCTCCTTACCACGCCTGCAATAAGAAATTTTCTGGCACACAAAAATTCCTATCTTGTATTAAATTTAATGCCATTTCCAGATATGTGATTGATTTGGATGAAGCTGCAAAGATAACTAGAGTATAAATGATTTTATGGAAACATTTGAAATATTTCGTGAAATCAAGAAATGTTAAATTGAAGAATAACCGTCGGGATTTGGATCATGTGTTATATGACTTTTTTGGTGGAAATCGCTTGAATTATCTCCCCTTGAAGTTTGGCCCTTTTCACAGTAGACACTCTGTATATGATGATATATAGAAACTTGTACTGCATTGAGAGAAGTTCTCTGAAATGGATTATCTGAATACCCACTCAAATTTTGTGACAGAATGACAAAGGGGCAATTTTCAAAATACATTTTCATCTCCAGAATATCTTGGTGCAGTTCATTTTATTATTATAATATATTCCTAAACTTAAATTCTGATCAGGTGGAAATTTCATCTTCCGCTGCTCAATAGGGTTACAAACAGTCCTACATTTTCGTGAGGATAAATGAAACGAAAAATTGGGTTCAAATAACATCAATTGTGTGGAGAATAATATTCGTCGATATATTCAACGAATATCAAACTCATAGATTCTTCGGAGCTATTCACAGCTATCGTCCAAAGAATTTTCATGAATAGTGCCAGGCTACCTGTGAGTTTAATATGTATTTAATTTATCAACAAATATACTTTTTTACAATTTTCGAAAAATTCTGTACTCACTAAAATTTTTAATATGGGTATATTGCTTACAATTCGGCTACATGAATGTCGTAGATAAAGTCTCGCGTTTTGCAAAAAAGATTGCATTGAAGGAATATATGTTTTTCTATCTGAAAAATCTTCATTCCGTCAAAAAGAGGTAACATATTTTTTTTATACCTAGTTCTTGTTCTGTTATAGTCATGCCCTGTGGGAAAGTACGGACATAGTGGAAGGAAAATAATGAATAAATTCAGGAACATATTCATAATTATCTCACTCATTAGTTTGGCCATAAATGAAAAATCTATTCGGCCAAAATTTGTTATTTAGGAGGAAGTTCGAATAATTTGAATGACAACTTTCAGCATACCGATTTGCTAGCGTCCATTACATCGCATCGTCCATTCCAGAGAACACCTGCTGTTTGTTTACATTCATAACATAAAAAAAGGTCATAAAAATCACTGAACCATGCGCTCGAAGGGAGATTCCTTCTATACGGTTTCCGTATGCAAGCAAGTTATCATGAAGAAGTCATTATATCCAGCCTCCCGTCAGCACGATAAGTTTCGATCTGATGGAGAAAATTATGAGATTTGTGAAAAAAGCTTTGGATCCATAGCATCTCGGCTTAACTCTTATTTTGGTTAAATCAGTTCAGAGGTTTCACAGTTATTGTCCTATTCTTCTGGATCTAAGGGAAACCACATATTCGATCAATTTCAACTTCGGTATTTATAAGTGGACTTATGATGTACCCAATAGAACACATTGGAAAAAACCTGTCAGTACAGATCAAAAACTGTGCAGATCGATAAATGTCACTCTAAGTATCGGAAAAAAGCATACAGATCACCGAACATTTGGAGCCTATATGCCTGTAGTCCAATACGTGGGTATCAAAAAATGTTGTTTGAATGCAAAAGGTGGTGTAACTGCGATTTTGTAGTATGTTGTTATGCTTGGGGCCCTAATGAAGAATCCAAGTTTTTTACTTCAAGTCACTTGTGCTCTAGCCACCACATTGGATATTAGGTATCGAAACCTGGTTTTTTGATAGAATCTGAATCACCACAAACGATAGGATAACATGTAGAAAGGACAAAATTTGCTACATTCTTTGAGGTGAAAATTTTGGTTTTCCTCACATATCTAAGGAGTTACAGAGAAGTTGCACTGTTTTGGAAGAAAAACGAAAGGACTCTTAAATATTATCAACCCTAACTTCTTTGTATGTAAAATTAATACCGCGAAATTATCTCGAGTATTTATAGAGAATTGATTAAAGATTAGAATTGAGGTGCGAGTGACCTGGTATTGAATCTCGGCCTGTAATTAACACGAATCTTGTTGCTCTCTGGCCGGAAGGGTTTTTAAACCGAGTTCGGCCATCCAAGCGATTATTTTGCGGCACTTCAGATGGTTGAAGACCACTCACGAAAAGTACGTTTTTTTTTAAAAAGGCCACAAAACCAGGTTTCACTAGACCAAAAGGTGCCAATTCTCAAGCATGAGCAATGGCGGTGAAAATAGCCCGTGCTACCTACTTTTTATGATAATTTCATTTGAGGACGTTCGGGAATCCGATCGAAATTCTCGGAACATTCTGCTATATAGCAGTTAAGCCGAGATTAGAGCTGTGTCGATCACGATTGATCGAATCGTTTTGATTCGATCATGACCGATGCAAGAGTGATCGAGTCACGAGTCTCAAAAAGACCAGATCTTTCGGGTATTCGGGTCTTCGCATCTTCGCTTCGGTTTCGGACGTTTCGGTCACATTCGACCCGCTCTTATGCTCATGTCATGACACGAAACTACGAAATTGAAGACACAAATAGGGATACGTTAGAACCGTTAGGCTATCCTGGTTATCTCTTGAATACGATGATTTGTAGTGACTGATAATATTTTGTAGTTATGGAATATAGAATACAATAACCAGAAAATTCATGGCTGAATGAAGTAATTTGTAGTTTCCCCTTACGCATAGAATTCTCTGGAGTTTGTTTGTAGAGAAGATCGAATTCGAATAGGTCGCGATCGAAATGAAAGAATGTCGAATGATTGAATGACCGATCAACGAACATAATCTCTAATTGATATTTAATGAAATGTACGTACAAATGCAGAATATTTCTACTATTTCGACATACCTAATAAAATGAAGTTATGTAATATTTTCATGTTTTTCTCGATCTTCTATTGTCTATGTCTGCATTATTTAGGCGGGTATCTAAATATATTCACTTAGAATTCGAAAAAACACATGTCAACCCAGCTCGATCTTAAATTGTTAATAATGATAATAATATTCAAATTATAACAGTGAATTGTGTATGTCTCTATTCTTAGCAAGAATTAATTGAAAAATGCTGAGGTAACAGCAATTAAAAGTTTGTACATTATCGATTAAGAAAAAACACTCATTTCACTTCTTATCCCGATAGTAATTATCAACATGTTAACAAATCTTCAGTATGAAATATGAATCATTCCGTCATTTCCGTTATCTGGGGGTATGAATAAATAACCCATTGGCTTCTTTTTTCTGCACCCGATCCTTCATCTCAAGTCTCCAGCCCTAGTCCCGGGATCAGGTAGTCGGTGAACGGGTCTAGGAATCCCAACTGGAACTTGTGATCGAATGATCGAAATCATAGAGATAGTATAGAAGGAGACGCTGTTGCATTCAACGATTTCCACATAAAACGGGTCCACTGGGCGGGGCAAAGTGTCGTACCAATGTGGCGGTTTCGGCCACAGAACCACTAATTGGACAGGGTCGGACTAAATAAATTACAGGCTAATTTATGGATGAAGCATAATAAACATCATGATTTTCAATATTTATGAAATAAAAATGAATACTTATCTCATTTTGAGAACATTTTAATGGAGATTCAATTCTTCTGAGTTTTTCTAATGTAAAGGGAAATTTTGTCTTCTTTCATTAGCGAAAACAACTAGTGATATTCAATAACATCTCTGGAAGTTGTACTCGTTAACGTTCCTTCAAATATTGAGCTACTTCTTCCATCATGACTCAGTTTGTGTAGGTGGAAGATCAACAATTTTTTCCTTATATTAAAAACAGCTAGATTTTTTATTATAGAATACCTACCCTTTTCTTGGTTTGAAGGATATATTCACGAGTAGATATTACTTTCTCTTATGGTAGGTTCTCGTATAATAACAGGCAAAGTACAGATTTTGTATAAGGTGAAAAATTTATTTAAAATATAAATAATGAATATAAAAAATTATATAATATACCTACATATATATTAAAATATGTACACCTAGTTAAAAAAATTCATATTATGACAGGAAACTTTTACATAAAATCTGAGAAATATCTGAATGTTCCAAACATTCTCTCATATTCAATAACTAAGTTCTCCTTTCACAAACAGAAAATTTACTCGATAAACAGTTTTACTGTCTCTCAAACAGTACAATTTTGTTATTTTGGTGCCTCATACCAGTTGATTTGTCAAATTTATACTTAAAGAGAGAAATCATTCTTATATTGTAATATTTCTTTATTATGCCTTTGATCAATAATAATCGATGATTATTCAAAAAACACTGATGAAAATTGTGATCAATTAAAAATGAAAAGATGTTTGATGAAACAACTTCATTAAATATCCTATTATTAATACTTGTAATTGACACACAGTTTTGACCAACTATAATGATTTCTCGCTTCATGATTTTTTCGGTCTTAAAGCAAATTTTGATGACATCCTCTGAAGAGTATTGAAGACCCTTTACATTCTTCAAATCTCTAAATGAATATAAAAAGGAATCTCTAGTATCAGACATGAAATCTACTTAAACCGACCCTGTACATTGTTGATATTAACCTATGAAATGTAATTCCTGATGATTTCTTCTTATCCACGCAATCCCGGCTACAGCAACTTCGCACAGCATAAGAAACCATTTTGTTCAATTAGTTCAACGAAGATTGTCCTTCAAATATAAATAATTTTCACAAAACTCACAACCGAACACGAAACATCAAGGTCAACGACCGCTTGACAAATGTGTCGTACCAATGTGGCGGACCTGGTCCCGTTTTAGTCACGAAATCGCATCTCCCCTTATACTATCTCTATGATCGAAATGATCGGGTCTTTTTGACTCGATCACGACGCAAACGGGTCGCGATCGACCCGGGTTACGAAAAAGTCGTGATCGACCCAGCTCTAGCCGAGATGCTACGGATCCAAAGCTCGAAACTTATCGTGCTGACGGGAGGCTGGATAGAACGACTTCATGATAACTTGCTTGTATACGGGAACCGTACAGAAGGAATCTCCCTTCGAGCGCATGGTTCAGTGATTTTTATGATCTTTTTTTATGTTATGAATGTAAACAGACAGCAGGTGTTCTCTGAAATGGACGATGCGATGTAATGGACGCTAGCAAATCGGTATGCTGAAAGTTGTCATTCAAATTATTCGAACTTCCTCCTAAATAACAAATTTTGGCCGAATTGGTTTTTCATTTATGGCAAAACTAATGAGTGACAAAATTATGAATATGTTCCTGAATTTATTCATTATTTTCCTTCCACTATGTCCGTACTTTCCCACATGGCATGACTATAACAGAACAAGAACTAGGTATAAGAACAATATGTTACCTCTTTTTGACGGAATGAAGATTTTTCAGATAGAAAAACATCTATTCTTTCAATGCAATCTTTTTTGCAAAACGCGAGACCTTATCTACCACTTTCATGTAGTCGAATTGTAAGCGATATACCTATATTAAAAATTTTAGTGAGTACAGAATTTTTCGAAAATTGTTTTTCAATATAAACGGTTTCACGGCAGTTTCCAGAGATATTAGAATAACATTGAATCAATAAATAAGTATATTTGTCGATAAATTAAACACATATCAAACTCACAGGTAGCCCGGCGCTATTCACGAAAATTTTTTGGACGATAGCTGTGAATAGCTCCGAACAATCTATGAGTTTGATATTCGTTGAATATATCGACGAATATTATTTTCCACACAATTGATGTTATTTGAACCCAATTTTTAGTTTCATTTATCCTCACGAAAATGTAGAACTGTTTGTAACCCTATTGAGCATCGGAAGATGAAATTTCCACCTGATCAGAATTTAAGTTTAGGAATATATAATAATTATAAAATGAACTGCACCAAGATATTCTGGCGATAAAAATGTATTTTGAAAATTTCCCCTTTGTCATTCTGTCACAAAATTTGAGTGGATATTCAGATAATCCATTTCAGAGAACTTCTCTCAATGCAGTACAAGTTTCTATATATCATCATATACAGAGTGTCTACTGTAAAAAGGGCCAAACTTCAAGGGGAGATAATTCAAGCGATTTCCACCAAAATAGTCATATAAAACATGATTCAAATACCGACGGTTATTCTTCAATTTAACATTTCTTGATTTCACGATATATTTCAAATGTTTCCATAAAATCATTTATACTCTAGTTATCCTAGCAGCTTCATCCAAATCAATAACATATCTGGAAATGGCGTTAAATTTAATACAAGATAGGAATTTTCGGGTGCCAAAAAATTTCTTATTGCGATCGTGGTAAGGAGATAACTTTCACAATTCTGAAGTGACCAAAATCAGTCATATTTTTAAAATGGTTTTATCAATGAAAAATTTTACAATATGGGCACGTTTTCTTTTCAAAAAAACCTACCTCATTAATGACCTCTCGAATGACATAAAACTTTTGTGACAAGAGCTTGTCTTCTGTCAGAATATCATAACTAACAAGATAACAACAAAAAAGTCGAAAAATTTCAAACCCTTATTTAGTCTATCTTGAAGCTGCTTGTGATTGACTATAAAAGGGAATATTGTATTTGAAATCTGACAGATTTTTCTACCACTCAATATTTCTGGGTATTACTAACGTTTTCTCGAATCTAACGAATCAACTCGATTGATATTAAGTAGTCAGAAGATTAAGGTCATTTTCTGGTTTCTGAATCAGAGAAGGTGGACCAAAATAGTCAGCAAGGCCAGGCCAGCATATAACTGCTATACTTCAAGATGTCCGGGAGAACCCACAACAAGTACTCGTCGAGTTGATTGGTGATTGAGGATACATTATTCTACTGTACACAGTTTTCAAAAAACAAGTTACATCTATACCATTTGAAAAAGGCGCAGATGGCAACTTTTACGAAATCGGATTTGATAAATTTGCGAAACAGCGATGTATTTAAAAGAGAAATCCCCCATACGACTATTGTTTCTCATTACCAGGGTAAAAATGTGGTTGAGAGTGGTGAAAGGTGAACTTTTCGGACTAGTATTTCTTTCTGATCCACAACTCTGAAGAAATTCATAACATTCATCCAAAACAGAGTAGCAGATATATTGCTACTGGCTTACAAAATGAGTCAATGAATGAATATTTTGTGGTGAACTGGATTGGAAAGTAATGCCCGGTAAGATAGCCACCTAGGAGCCCATACCTTACGCCTTTGGATTTTTATGTTTGGAACATCTTGAGAGAAAAAGTGTATGAAATTCGTATTGAGGCACGAAATGACCTGATCGAAAGGATGCAATTGCGTTCTGCAGAAATACGTCAAATACGTTGTGAACTTCCTAGGGTCATGGATTCAATTTGAAAGCGATGTGTAAAATTGAAGAAGGCGGAGGACATTTCGAACAATTGTTGTTAATAATGTTAATTGTAGTAGTTTGTTTTCTTTACATCTTTTCATGACATCTGTTTTATTGAAAATTACGATATTTTTTCAAATTGTTCTTTTTCGATGAATAAATTCATAATTTTCATGAGAGAACCTTCAATATCAATCATAAAGAGCTTCAAAATGAAGCAAATTTAGGTTTGGAATTTTTCGACTTTTTTTTTGTTATCTTGTTAGCCATGATATAACGATAGAAGACAAGCACTTTGCACAAAAACTGTTATGTCATTCGAAAGCTCATTAGTTTCTGCTGAAGAGAAAAAATCCATAGGAATATTATGACTGATCTCGGTCACTTCAGAATCGTGATATTCATCTCCTTACCACGCCCGCAATGAGATTTTTTTGGCACACTGAAATTTTTGTCTTGTAGCAAATTTAATGCGACTTTCAGATATGTGATTGAATTTGATGAAGCTGCAAGGATAACTGGAGCATGAATGATTTTATTTAAATAATTGAAATATTTCGTGAAATCAACAAATGCTAAATTGCAGAATGACCGTCAGGATTTGGACCATGTGTTATATAACATTTTTTGTTGCAAATCTCTTGCATAATCTCCCCTTGAAGTTTGTCCCTTCGTACAGTACTCTTTCGACTTTGGATTTTTATCTGTGCAACTGAGTAGTTTGAGAGACAAGCACGAAAAAGTACGTTCTCAACCTCTATCAAGTCTCGGTATCATTAGTCGATTCATAATCAATTATATTGAGTGAATTATGGAATAGTCGCAAACAGAATAGGGTTGTGAATATTAATGGTAAATGATTTAATATAAAAATGCTCTCATAATCCACGTTGATCAAGTGATCTGATTGTTCCTATAATACTTATATGTCATGTTTCATAAAAACTTTGTCTGATCAAAAGAGCTCACGTAAATTCGAACCAATCAAATCAGTGCATTTGAAAATTCGACGAATCTCGATGGCTTTAATCAATTTGACAGTGCTTGATCGAGTAATCAGAGTTTTATGAAACCCACATATAAAAAATACTAGGCAGAAACGCGCCAACCGTACAATGTGAAATATTCATTCATTATGTACGGACTGAGAAGGATTATGAGATTTTATGGATGCTTGCAAATCGACATGCTGAAAGTTGACGTTGGGTACAATTCAATGTATCTGCGCTAAGAAATTCTGGATGAAATTAGTTATTCATATCATAGATGTTTTCTGAATATTAGGTCAACTTTCAGCATACCGATTTGCAAGCGTCCACTAGGTCGCGTCGCAAATCTCAGCGAACACCTGCTCTTTGTTTACATTAATCGAAATCGAAATAACACATAAAGAAGGTCATAAAATCACCGAACGATGCGCTCCAAGAGGAATTCTTTCTACACATCTGCCGCATGCAAGTTATTAGAATAACTAAGCACGATAAGTTTCGATCAGATGGGGAAAATTATCAGAATTGTGAAAATAGCTCTGCATCCGTCCAATTTCTTGGACTAAATAGGTGCAGTTGGTTTACAGTTATTGCCTTGGATTGATTTTTCTATTCTACCATATGTTTCAAATCACTGATCCGAACAATGTCATTTTTGACATTTGAAAAAAAAAATTGTACTCATGTGCTTCACAATTTCGTTAAGATCGAAGGGGTGGAAAATCCCCAACCGAAATATGTATTTGTTGCAACACGGAAATTCAAAATGAAATAGCTCTCGTAAATTGAGGACTTCAAATTTTCAGGAAAGATATCTCCGTTGATTTCGTCAATGGGCAAAATCTGTTGTTCTGTTCAGTAGTTACAGAGTTACTCTCATGAAGTGTTTTCTTATTTTTGCCAATATTTTCGAAACGAAGAATACGATAGAATTGAAATTTGTTATTTAGCAGTAGCAATAATAATGATGAGCAAAATCACGGATATCGTTCAATTTAATTATATGATTCTAAACGATATTCTTGATTTTATGTTTATTGTTTATGGACAAAAATGCGCTACTGACCTGTCGACAGCATTTCCTGGTCGTTTTCATACGCCAACATAATGTATGAAATTCCTCAAGAAAAAGCCGCTTCCGCAGAAATTTTAATATTCCAATCATATCCAATTTGACTCAAAAAACTTCCAGAATATCGAAAAACTGCTGATATCAAAACTCTTCATAAGAAACCACGCAATCGAGGGAATAGTTTTGTTGATTGAACAAATCTCCCAAACAATAATTTTTTGTAAAATGTAAATGACTGGCAGGGGACACGCTACAAAGGCTCTTATTTCTGTGTTATTTTCAGTATAAACTGACCTTAAATGACATTTTTCATCAGCAGAACTATTGCCCGACTTTCATGAATTCTAGTAATGCGCTGTGGGGTTTCCATCTGTAATCTGACAACTAGGAAAAGAGGCGCACTGGATCTTTCAGTCCAGAAAACGAACATGACGAAATAATAATAAACATTTCTTCAGAATGTCACAAATATCAACAAACAACAAAGTTGATTGACCGGATTGCTATGAATTTGCCCTACAGGATCCATGTCATTCAGGACAAAACGTTATGAAGATATTATTGACCATTTTAACCGATGAATATTCTTGTCGTGTTATCTATTTTTTCAGCTTTTTGACACCACCTTTTATACTTAATTGTTCAAAATATCAGAAATAATTTTTCTCCATTTCAGTGGCTTAATGTGTTCATAACAGTACTAAAAAAAAATGCTGTTCTCAAATTACAACGCCCGTCGAGCGATGAGACAATTCAAGAGTTTTTCCTATTGTTTTTCATTCAAGAATATAGATTTTTGAGGTATTAATTTATTTGCCACATTATAGGCAGTATCGTTCAATTCTGGTGATGTTATATCGATCTTATTGAAGATAATTCACGAATTCAAATTTCGTTATCTGTCAATTTTCGTAACACCAACTGCCAAGATACAATGACAAAAGGCACTAGGAGGTTTTATCTGATATTTTCATTGAAATTCGATATTATTTCATAAAACTTGACTGAAATAGAGAAAATACTCGTTGCAGAAGGCAATTCCAACACTCCCGCTTTTCGCATTCGTGTTGGGAACCCATTCTGCAACTTGTTTTAGAATATACTATTTGCCTTTTCTTTGAAAAAAAATTTCAATATTTCGCCTGAGATCATTAATGCAGAATGAGAAAGGTTCTCGAGTTATTTACATTTAAATTTTGATATATATATAATATAAATATCACGACTATAATTGCTGTCCGATCTGACGTCTGAAGGAAAAACAATTACCAGCATGTTTGAGTAGATTTCGTCAAGATCGTATCATCTCAAATTAAAAACAATTTTTCGGAAATGTCGGATACGACGCATCCCCGAGAAATAAAATTGAATTAAATCTGAAATTATATTCATAAGGGACATTTAACATGCTAAGTCAGAGTCTCCGGTTCATTCGTCAAATGCTTAGGAAGATTCAATCAATTTGAAATTGGTTTATGGTTGTAGGATGATGATGCGCAAATTATGCATATTCAGGCGAGGATAAACCAGATAAAAAAATATAAAAAACATTGGTACACTTCTTATGACGCATATAATTTAGTTCAATGTGATTCTATTCGATGGAATATTGAAATTCTTGTTAATTACAAAAGTCCAAATTAGAAGAACAAAATTGGGAGTTCAATGATCGGAACGATATGATATGGAATCGGTTTATTTTATTGACTGTTTGACGGTTTATTTTATTTGACTGTCATCTTCAAGAAGAGCTTTTCTGTAAAGGATTTGATTTTCTATCGGCGAACATATACAGGGTGTTTCATCATAATCTGGACAAACTCATATGACGTATAGAGAACATCGGGAGAATCATTTTTTTCTTTTGACATATTTCCCGTTTTCGAAGCATAAGGGAGATACACGGTGTTTAATGTCATTTTCGAGCGTTATTATTTTGAGTGTGGTCGGTTATGTATAAGACTGGAAGTAATGGTTTCTTATCATATCGTAGTGTTTTTGGATGCTTCATTCAGAAATGGTGTAGAGCTCCAAAAAAATAATTACAAAATGGCGGAAAACCTGCAATGTTCGTGATTTTTTTTTTCGGTTACCAAATTGATTTTCATTTCCTAAATTAGCACAATTTTTTAAAGATATCTGTGAAAAAATTTTTTCAAAAATCGAACACAACTTTTTTTTTTTTACATGTCTACAGCGAAAAAAAAATTTCACTCGAAATTGATGAAATTTTTCACGATTGTACTTACTTCTATACCTAACACGAATATAAAAACAGAATCGAAAAATATCAAACGGTTTCGTTTTTACAGCCATTCAAATATCCCGTTCGAATATCTGAAATAATAAAAAAACATGACACAGCTTGTGTTCTTAGGCCCATAATTTTTGAATTTGTATGTCGAAACATTCCAGATTGCAAAATGAATTAAAAAAAAATCAGTGAAACTTCATTGAGAGTTGAACTCCCTACTCTGAGTTAAGTACCTATTAAAATAAATGTGGAATCTGAATTGAGACTGTTCAAAGGTTTTTAATTTTCGTTGCCAAGCAATGGCAGCTCATAGAATTTGACAGAGTATTTGAATTTAACTGAATATAATAATGCAAGTATCTTGAAACCAATTTATGCAGTTTGAGTAGAAATTGGCGGTTAATACTTCCCAGATATTAATGGCATGGCATTATTGCGGAAATTTCTACGAATAATTCCACAATTTCACAAACGCAACAAAAAAAACCTATTAGTATAAAATTTATTCATAATTCGTTATCAAAAATATTGCCATTTCTCCGGATACACTTTCTCGACCTTTTCGCCACACTATCCACCGCTGAACGAACCATTTCCGGGTTTCGGCGAATCTCTTCGGCGGCTGATTCGATTCTTTGAATCAGTTCTTCTCTCGAAGTCACTGGAGCTCGCTTATCATAAACAAGACTCTTCATATGACCCCAGAAATAAAAATCCATAGGTGTAAGAGGAGGCCATGCGACAGGTCCCAATCGGCCGATCCATCGGCGAGGGTATTGAGAGTCTAAAAATTCTCGTACACTCCTCACTGTGTGAGCAGGGCAACCATCATGCTGGTACCATATTCCTTGAAAGTGACTCAAAGGAATATCTTCCAATAGATCGGACAGAGTTTCCCTCAAAAATTGATTATAGCCATTTCCAGTCAATGTTTCAGGAAGAATGTACGGTCCTCTAATGAATCCATCCTTCATTCCCGCCCAAACATTGACAGAAAATCTCTTCTGGCTATTTTTTGCTACTGTTGCATGTGGATTTTCCCTTTGCCATATTATATTATTTTTGTTGTTGAAGAAACCATCTCTGTGGAATGTTGCTTCATCCGTAAACAGTATGAGACGTAGGAAATTCCTATTCTCACGTGTCCTTCTTAAAATAAATTCACAGAATTCTTTCCTCTTCTCAAAATCACCTTCTTCTAAGGTTTGACATGAACGGAAATGGTACGGATGGTAGCTATTTCTTTTCAAAACTCTCCATACAGTGGATTTACTCTTATTCATTTACTCTTATTGGATGATTTGCTAGAGTTCTCGTTGATACCATCGGATTTTCACTCACTAAATCCAGGATACGTTCTTCGTTATTTCGGATTGTTTCCTTCTTCTTGCGGTGAAGAATACCTTCTTCACGTAATTTACGCACTGTTTCTATGAAAGTTTTAAAATTAGGAACGTTTCGGCTTGGAAATCTGAGAGCGTAAATTTCCCTTGCTTTTCTCCCTGAGGAATTCGCTTCATAATAAGCCTGAACCATATCATTTTTTTCTAAAAGTGAATATTTCATTTTCGTTTGCTAACAAGTCGTTTCAATATACTCGAATTATTCAGTAAAATTCAAATAACCTGTCAAATTCTGTCAGCTACTGTTGCTCGGCAACGAAAATTAATATACTCAGAACCTTAGAACAGACTCATATTTCACATTAATACTTAACTCAGAGTAGGGAGATCAACTCTCAATGAAGTTTCACTGATTTTTTTTCAATTCATTTTGCAATCTGGAATATTTCGACATACAAATTCAAAAATTATGGGCCTAAGAACACAAGCTGTGTCATGTTATTTTATTATTTCAGATATTCGAACGGGACATTTGAATGGCTGTAAAAACGAAACCGTTTGATATTTTTCGATTCTGTTTTTATATTCGTGTTAGGTATAAAAGTAGGTACAATCGTGAAAAATTTCATCAATTTCGAGTGAAATTTTTTTTTCGCTGTAGACATGTGAAAAAAAAGTTGTGTTCGATTTTTGAAAAAATTTTTTCACAGATATCCTTTAAAAATTGTGCTAATTTAGGAAATGAAAATCAATTTGGCAACCGAAAAAAAAATTACGAACATTGCAGGTTTTCCGCCATTTTGTAATTTTTTTTTCGGAGCTCTACACCATTTCTGAATGAAGCATCCAAAAATACTACGATATGACAAGAAACGATTACTTCCAGTCTTATACATAACCGACCACACTCAATATAATAACGCTCGAAAATGACATTAAACACCGTGTATCTCCCTTATGCTTCGAAAACGGGAAATATGTCATAAGAAAAAAATGATTCTCCCGATGTTCTCTATACGTCATATGAGTTTGTCCAGTTTATGATGAAACACCCTGTATGTATATGAACTCTTCAGTTGTATAATATTAATGTTTTGTATAAAAATCGCCATTATTTTTTTACCTTCACACGGTATTCGCAAAAAAAAAATTAAAACATACAAGGTAGAATTATTAGTACATACTATTTTTCACTTAAATGCAGTGAATCTGCTTCAGCTATTTCGTTGAAATATATAGGTGAGATTGAAATTGATATTTTTTCCTTTCGATTAAACAACTTCGCACAATAAAATGAAAATCAGCAAGTTATTTAATTTGGCTTCGTAAAAGTACAAGTTTCAAATTGTTCATTTATTCTCTTCTCAATATGAAAGCAAAACCTTCTTTGAAAAAATGCATTATATATCTATCGTTTCATTAGAATGAAAATTTTAAGTCCCTGTCATTCTCTCTTCGAATGTCAGATTTGTCCGGTCTCTGGACTACCGACTAGCGAGACTTCAACATGGATGGATATCCAATCAGATGAACGAATGCAACTTTCAAATATTGAATTATGTATGAATATTTCACTACGCTGTATCACTAGCAGATGAACGAACGCGTAAACCTGCACATCTTACGTCAGTGCTTTTCTGGATTCATGTATGAATTTAATTAATTATTCGTTCGGCTGTCATTATAACATCAACATGATTTACGAACAATCATCTAGTAAGTAAGTCTCCATCAGTTCAGCCCAAGCTGACACCATCGCAGGACGCTGGGAAATATGTGAAATGAAAGCAAATGTGTATATTTCGGACGCCGACTAGTTTATTAAATGAAAGGACGCTCATGAATATGTGAACTGAAAATTGAAGAATTAGATTTTCTCGAAATGAAATCTTTAGACTCGTAACAACATCTTAACGTTACAGATGGAAAATATTCAGCTGTAATGTGAAGTATTGATAGAGAAACACAAAGCGGACGCTCAGAGCATGCATTGTGAAAGGGCGCTCGGAAGATAATGGGATGTATATATATATATATATATATATATATATATATATATATTTATACATCCCACTATCTTCTAAGCGTCCATACATTGACCATTTGCTATCTTCCAAGCGTCCGACTTCTTCCGAGCGTCCGTATATGGACGCTCGGAAGTTTTCCTATGTAAAATCATTAGTAGTGGCCCACTGAGTCTACAGGAGAAATTTGGCGGGGACGCTTGGTAATCGATTTCACCGTTTATTTCTATACGGGCTGAATATTTTTAGTTCAACTAGTTTGCCACTTGAGTCGCTAGCTGCAGTCTGAGTATATTAATGAAGTGTATATTAAACTTTCACTATTCCGATTTCTGGGCGTCCACATCATCAAAGAAAATTGGCAACGTGGCCTCGGCTATGTGATAGTTTAGAATTCAGCTGGATGTGGGGCTCGCAAGTATTTCTAAAGTTTGATAGTTTCCGCACCCTCAGGGCAATGAAATGCGATGTGCAGGGAGCAATTTTAATTCTTCAAATCGAAATGTATTTGAATGGGTTAGCGCCAAATTAATTTTGATTTTGTACATCTGCAAAAGATATCAACTTTCAGCATGTCGATTTGCAAGCATCCATAAAATCTCATAATCCTTCTCAGTCCGTACATAATGAATGAATATTTCACATTGACGGTTGGCACGTCTCTGCCTAGTATTCAATATATATGGGCTTCATAAAACTCTGATTGCTCGATCAAGCACTGTCAAGTTGATTATAGCCATCGAGATTCGTTGAATTTTCAAATGCACTGATTTGATTGGTTCGAATTTACGTGAGCTCTTTTGATCAGACAATCAAGTTTTTATGAAACCCCAATATTATAGGAACAATCAGATCACTTGATCAACATTGATTATGAGAGCATTTTTATATTAAATCATTTACCATTAATATTCACAACCCTATTCTGTTTGCGACTATTCCATAATTCACTCAATATAATTGATGACTAATGACACCAAGACTTGATAGAGGTTGAGAACGTACTTTTTCGTGCTTGTCTATCAAAATACTCAGTTGCATAGATAAAAATCCAAAGTCGAAAGAGTACTGTAAGAAGGGCCAAACTTCAAGGGGAGATTATGCAAGAGATTTGCAACAAAAAATGTCATATAACACATGGTCCAAATCCTGACGGTCATTCTGCAATTTAGCATTTCTTGATTTCAAGAAATATTTCAATTATTTAAATAAAATCATTCATGCTCCAGTTATCCTTGCAGCTTCATCAAATTCAATCACATATCTGAAAGAGGCATTAAATTTGCTTCAAGACAAAAATTTCAGTGTGTCAAAAAATCTCATTGCGGGCGTGGTAAGGAGATGAATATCACGATTCTAATGTGACCGAGATCCGTCATATTATTCCTATGGATTTTTTCTCTTCAGCAAAAACTAATGAGCTTTCGAATGACATATCAGTTTTTGTGCAAAGTGCTTGTCTTCTATCGTTTCATCATGGATAACAAGATAACAAAAAAAAACGAAAAATTCCGAACCTAAATTTGATTCATTCTGAAGCTCTTTATGATTGAATATTGAAGGTTCTCTAATGAAAATTATGAATTTATTCATCGAAAAAGAGCAATTTGAAAAAATATCCTAATTTTCAATAAAACAGATGTAATGAAAAGATGTAAAGAAAACAAACTACTACAATTAACATTATTAACAACAATGGTTCGAAATGTCCTCCGCCTTCTTAAATTCTACACATCGCTTTCGAATTGAATCCACCACCCTAGGAAGTTCACAACGTATTTGACGTATTTCTGCAGAACGCAATTGTAACCTTTCGATCAGGTCATTTCGAGCCTCAAAACGAATTTCATACACTCTTTCTTTCAAGATGTTCCAAACATAAAAATCCAAAGGCGTAAGGTATGGGCTCCTAGGTGGCTATCTTACCGAGCCTTACTTTCCAATCCAGTTCACCACATTCATTCATTGACTCATTTTGTAAGCCAGTAGCAATATATCTGCAACTCTGTTTTGGATAAATGTTATGAATTTCTTCAGAGTTGTGGATCAGAAAGAATTACTGGTCCGAAAAGTTCACTTTTCATCACTCTCAACCACACGTTTACCCTGGTAATGAGAAACAATAGTCGTATGGGGAATTTCTCTTTTAAATACATCGCTGTTTCGCAAATTTATCAAATCCGATTTCGTGAAAGTTGCTGTCTTTCAAATGGTATAGATGTAACTTTTTTTTTGAAAACTGTGTACAGTAGAATAATGTATCCTTAATCTCCACTCAATTCGACGAGTACTTGTTTTGGGTTCTCCCGGACATCTTAGAGTATAGCAGTTATATGCTGGCCTGGCCTTGCTGACTATTTCGGTCCACCTTCTCTGATTCAGAAATAAGAAAATGACCTTAATCTTCTGACTACTTAATATCAATCGAGTCGATTCGTTCGATTCGAGAAAACGTTAGTAATACTCGGAAATATTGAGTTGTAGACAAATCTGTCAGATTTCAAATAAAATATTCTCTTTTATAGTCAATCACAAGCAGCTTCAAGATAGAGTAAATAAGGGTTTGACATTTTTTGACTTTTTTGTTGTTATCTTGTTAGCTATGATATTCTGACAGAAGACAACCACTTGTCACAAAAGATTTATGTCATTCGAGAGGTCATTAATGAGGTAGTTTTTGTTGAAAAGAAAACGTACCCATATTCTAAAATTTTTCATTGATAAAACCATTGGAAAAATATTACTGATTTAGGTCACTTCAGAAATGTGATATTTATCCGCTTACCACGCCCGCAATGAGAAATTTTCTGGCACACATTCCTATCTTGTATTGAATTTAATGCCTTTTCCAGATATGTGATTGATTTGGATGAAACTGCAAGGATAACTAGAGTATAAATGATTTTATGGAAACATTTGAAATATTTCGTGAAATCAAGAAATGTTAAATTGAAGAATAACCGTCAGGATTTGGATCATGTGTTATACGACTTTTTTGGTGGAAATCGCTTGAATTATCTCCCCTTGAAGTTTGGCCGTTTTTACAGTAGACACTCTGTATATGAAGATATATAGAAACTTGTACTGCATTGAGAGAAGTTCTCTGCAATGGATTATCTGAATACCCACTCAAATTTTGTGACAGAATGAAAAAGGAGCAATTTTCAAAATACATTTTTATCTCCAGAATATCTTGGTGCAGTTCATTTTATAGTAATAATATATTCCTAAACTTAAATTCTGATCAGGTGGAAATTTCATCTTTCGCTGCTCAATAGGGTTACAAACAGTCCTACATTTTCGTGAGGATAAATGAAACGAAAACTTGGGTTCAAATTACATAAATTGTGTGGTGAATAATATTCGTCGATATATTCAACGAATATCAAACTCATGGATTCTTCGGAGCTATTCACAGCTATCGTCCAAAGAATTTTCATGAATAGCGCCGGGCTACCTGTGAGTTTATTATGTGTTTTATTTATCGACAAATATACTCATTTACCGATTCAATGTTATTCTTATATCTCTGGAAACTGCCGTGAAAAGGTTTATATTGATAAACAATTTTCGAAAAATTCAGTACTTACTTAAATTTTCAATATAGGTATATCGCTTACAATTCGGCTGCATGGAAGTCGTAGATGAAATCTCGCGTTTTGCAAAAAAGATTGCATTGAAAGAATAGATGTTTTTCTCTCTGAAAAATCTTCATTCCGTCAAAAAGAGGTAACATATTGTTCTTATAACTAGTTCTTGTTCTGTAATAGTCATGCCATGTGGGAAAGTACGGACATAGTGGAAGGAAAATAATGAATAAATTCAGGAACATATTCATAATTTTCTGACTCGTTAGTTTTGCCATAAATGAAAAACCTATTCGGCCAAAATTTGTTATTTAGAAGGAAGTTCGAATAATTTGAATGACAACTTTCAGCATACCGATTTGCTAGCGTCCATTACATCGCATCGTCCATTTCAGAGAACACCTGCGGTTTGTTTACATTCATAACATAAAAAAAAGTCATAAAAATCACTGAACCATGTGCTCGAAAGGAGATTCCTTCTGTACGGTTTCCGTATGCAAGCAAATTATCATGAAGTCATTCTATCCAGCCACCCGTCAGCACGATAAGTTTCGATCTGATGGAGAAAATTATGAGAATTGTGAAAAAAGCTTTGGATCCGTAGCATCTCGTCTTAACTGTTATTTTGGTTAAATCAGTTCAGAGGTTTCACAGTTATTGTCCTATTCTTCTGGATATAAGGGAAACCACATATTCGATTAATTTCAACTTCGGTATTTATATGTGGGCTCATGATGTACCCAATAGAACATTGGAAAAAACCTGTCAGTACAGATCAAAAACTGTGCAGATCGATAAATGTCACTTTAAGTATCGGAAAAAAGCATACAGATCACCGAACATTTGGAGCCTATATGCCTGTAGTCAAATACGTGGGTATCAAAAAATGTTGTTTGAATGCAAAAGGTGGTGTAATTGCGATTTTGTAGTATGTTGTTATGCTTGGGACCCTAATAAAGAATCCAAGTTTTTTATATCAAGTCACTTGTGCTCTAGCCACCACATTGGATATCAGGTATCGAAACCTGGTTTTTTGATAGAATCTGCTACATTCTTTGAGGTGAAAATTTTGGTTTTCCACACATATCTGAGGAGTTTCAGAGAAGTTGCACTGTTTTGGAAGAAAAACGAAAGGACTCTTAAATATTATCAACCCTAACTTCTTTGTATGTAATATTAATACCGCTAAATTATCTCGAGTATTTATAGAAAGTTGATTAAAGATTAGAATTGAGGAGCGAGTGACCTGGTATTGAATCTCGGCCTGGAATTGACACGAATCTTGTTGCTCTCTGGCCGGGAGGGTTTTTAAACCGAGTTCGGCCATCCAAGCGATGATTTTGCGGCACTTCAGATGGTTGAAGACCGCTGCGGGTCCCTAATGAAGGAGAATCATCCCCCATATAGACTCACGAAAAGTACGTTTTTTTTTTAAAAGGCCACAAAACCAGGTTTCACTAGACCAGAAGGTGCCAATTCTCAAGCATGAGCAATGGCGGTGAAAATAGCCCGAGCTACCTACTTTTTATGATATTTTCATTTGAGGACGTTCGGGAATCAGATCGAAATTCTCGAAACCTCTGAACTGATTTAACCAAAATACGAGTTAAGCCAAGATGCTACGGATCCAAAGGTTTTTTCACAATCCTCATAATTTTCTCCATCAGATCGAAACTTATCGTGCTGATGGGAGGCTGGATAGAACGACTTCATATATATATATATATATATATATATATATATATATATATATATATATATTCTTATGAGAAAGAGAGCTAAAATAATACATTAAATGTTGAAACAAAAATTACCTAAGCTGAGGTAAAAAAAGAACGGGGTATCATAACATTCTTTGTATGATACTATAGAATCCTATGATACTATCAACACTAGTATCATACGATACTATACAGCCAGGGGAAAAAACCTCAGCCGAAAAAACCTGCCTCCCCGTAAATAAAATAACATAAAATATCAAATATCAGGAAAATCTTGAAAGACATCAGTGTGATCATCTTCATGTTATCCGTCGATAACTTGCTTGCATACGCAAACCGTACAGAAGGAATCTCCCTTCGAGCGCATGGTTCAGTGATTTTTTTGACCTTTTTTTATGTTATGAATGTTAACAAACAGCAGGTGTTCTCTGAAATGGACGATGCGATGCAATGGACGCTAGCAAATCGGTATGCTGAAAGTTGTCATTCAAATTATTCGAACTTCCTCCTAAATAACAAATTTAGCCGAATAGGTTTTTCATTTATGGCAAAACTAACGAGTCAGAAAATTATGAATATGTTCTTGAATTTATTCCATATTTTCCTTCCACTATGTCCGTACTTTCCCACATGGCATGACTATAACAGAAAAAGAACTAGGTATAAGAACAATATGTTACTTCTTTTTGACGGAATGAAGATTTGTCAGAGAGAAAAACATCTATTCTTCCAATGCAATCTTTTTTGCAAAACGCGAGACTTCATCTACGACTTTCATGTAGCCGAATTGTAAGCGATATACCTATATTAAAAATTTTAGTAAGTACAGAATTTTTCGAAAATTATTTTTCAATATAAACCTTTTCACGGCAGTTTCCAGAGATATAAGAATAACATTGAATCAATAAATAAGTATATTTGTCGATAAATTAAACACATATCAAACTCACAGATAGCCCGGCGCTATTCATGAAAATTTTTTGGACGATAGCTGTGAATAGCTCCGAAGAATCTATGGGTTTGATATTCGTTGAATATATGGACAAATATTATTCTCCACACAATTGATGTTATTTCAACCCAATTTTTCGTTTTATTTATCCTCACGAAAATGTAGAACTGTTTGTAACCCTATTGAGCATCGGAAGATGAAATTTCCACCTGATCAGAATTTAAGTTTAGGAATATATTATAATTATAAAATGAACTGCACCAAGATATTCTGGAGATAATATTGTATTTTGGAAATTGCCCCTTTGTCATTCTGTCACAAAATTTGAGTGGGTATTCAGATAATCCATTTCAGAGAACTTCTCTCAATGCAGTACAAGTTTCTATATATCATCATATAGAGAGTGTCTACTGTAAAAAGGGCCAAACTTTAAGGGGAGATGATTCAAGCGATTTAGACCAAAAAAGTGATGATTCAAATTCCGATCCAATCTTTTTCTTTTCAACAAAAACTACCTCATCAATGACCTCTCGATGACATAAAACTTTCGTGACAAGTGCTTCTCATCTGTCAGAATATCATAGCTAACAAGATAACAACAAAAAAGTCGAAAAATTTCAAACCCTTATTTACTCTATCTTGAAGCTGCTTGTGATTGACTATAAAAGGGAATATTGTATTTGAAATCTGACAGATTTTTCTACCACTCAATATTTCTGAGTGTTACTAACGTTTTCTCGAATCTAACGAATCAACTCGATTGATATTAAGTATTCAGAAGACTAAGGTCATTTTCTGGTTTCTGAAGCAGAGAAGGTGGACCAAACTGCTATACTTCAAGATGTCCGGGAGAACCCACAAAAAGTACTCGTCGAGTTGAGTGGAGATTGAGGATACATTATTCTACTTTACACAGTTTTCAAAAAATAAGTTACATCTATACCATTTGAAAGAAGCGCAGACAGCAACTTTTACGAAATCGGATTTGATAAATTTGCGAAACAGCGATGTATTCAAAAGAGAAATCCCCCATACGACCATTGTTTCTCATTAATAGGGTGAAAGTGTGGTTGAGAGTGATGAAAGGTGAACTTTTCGGACCAGTAATTCTTTCTGATCTACAACTGAAGAAATTCATAACATTCATTCAAAACAGAGTAGCAGATCTATTGCTACTGGCTTACAAAATGAGTCAATGAATGAATGTGGTGAACTTGATTGGGAAGTAAGGCTCGGTAAGATAGCCACCTAGGAGCCCATACCTTACGCCTTTGGATTTTTGTGTTTGGAACATCTTGAGAGAAAAAGTGTATGAAATTCGTATTGAGGCTCGAAATGACCTGATCGAAAGGATACAATTGCGTTCTGCAGAAATACGTCAAATACGTTGTGAACTTCCTAGGGTGGTGGATTCAATTCGAAAGCGATGTGTGGAATTGAAGAAGGCGGATTTTTATTGAAAATTAGGATATTTTTTCAAATTGCTCTTTTTCGATGAATAAATTCATAATTTTCATTAGAGAACCTTCAATATTCAATCATAAAGAGCTTCAGAATGAAGCAAATTTAGGTTCGGAATTTTTCGATTTTTTTTGTTATCTTGTTAGCCATGATATAACGATAGAAAACAAGCACTTTGCACAAAAACTGATATGTCATTCGAAAGCTCATTAGTTTTTGCTGAAGAGAAAAAATCCATAGGAATAATATGACTGATCTATGTCACTTCAGAATTTTGATATTCATCTCCTTACCACGCCCGCAATGAGATTTTCTTGGTACACTGAAATTTTTGTCTTGTTGCAAATTCAATGCCACTTTCAGATATGTGATTGAATTTGATGAAGCTGCAAGGATAACTGGAGCATGAATGATTTTATTTAAATAATTGAAATATTTCTTGAAATCAAGAAATGCTAAATTGCAGAATGACCGTCAGGATTTGGACCATGTGTTATATGACATTTTTTGTTGCAAATCTCTTGCATAATCTCCCCTTGAAGTATGGCCCTTCTTACAGTACTCTTTCGACTTTGGATTTTTATCTATGCAACTGAGTAGTTTGAGAGACAAGCACGAAAAAGAAGGTTCCGAACCTCTATCAAGTCTCGGTATCATTAGTCGATTGAAAATCAATTATATTGAGTGAATTATAGAATAGTCGCAAACAGAATGGGGTTGTGAATATTAATGGTAAATGATTTAATATAAAAGTTCTCTCATAATCAATGTTGATCCAGTGATCTGATTGTTCCTATAATATTGGGGTTTCATAAAAACTTGATTGTCTGATCAAAAGAGCTCACGTAAATTCGATCCAATCAAATCTGTGCATTTGAAAATTCAACGAATCTCGAGAGGTATAATCAACTTGACAGTGCTTAATCGAGCAATCAGAGTTTTATGAAACCCACATATACTGAATACTTGAATACTAGCCAACCGTCAATGTGAAATATTCATTCATTATGTACGGACTGAGAAGGATTATGAGATTTTGTGGATGCTTGTAAATCGACAAGCTGAAAGTTGACGTTGGGTACAAGTCAATGTATCTGCTCTAAGAAATTCTTAATGAAATTAGTTATTCATATCATAGATGTTTTCTGAATATTAGGTCAACTTTCAGCATACCGATTTGCAAGCGTCCAATAGGTCGCGTCGCAAATCTCAGCGAGCACCTGCTCTTTGTTTACATCGAAATAACACATAAAAAAGGTCATAAAATCACCGAACGATGTGCTCCAAGAGGAATTCTTTCTACACATCTGCCGCATGCAAGTTATTAGAATAACTAAGCACGATAAGTTTCGATCAGATGGGGAAAATTATTAGAATTGTGAAAATAGCTCTGCATCCGTCCAATTTCTTGGACTAAATAGGTGCAGTAGGTTTACAGTTATTGCCTTGGATTGATTTTTCTATTCTACCATATGTTTCAAATCACTGATCTGAACAATGTCATTTTTGACATTTGAAAGAAAAATGATACTCATGTGCTTCACAATTTCGTTAAAATCGAAGGGGTGGAAAATCCTCAACCGAAATATGTATTTGTTGCAACACGGAAATTCAAAATGAAATAACTCTCGTAAATTGAGGACTTCGAATTTTCAGGAAAGATATCTCCGTTGATTTCGTCGATGGGCAAAATCTGTTGTTCTATTCAGTAGTGTCAGAGTTACTCTCATGAAGTGTTTTCTTATTTTTGCCAATATTTCCGAAGCGAAGAATACGATTTGAAATTTGTTATTTAGCAGTAGCAATAATGATGAGCAAAATCACGGATATCGTGCAATTTAATTAAAGCATTCTAAACGATACTAGCATTTAACATGCTAGGTCAGAGTCTCCGGTCCATTTGTCAAATGCTTAGGAAGATTCAATCAATTTGAAATTGGTTTCTGGTTGTAGGATGATGATGCACAAATTATGCATATCCAGGCGAGTATAAACAAGATAAAAAAAACATTGGTACACTTCTTATGACGCATATAATTTCCTTCAATGTGATTACATTCGATGGAATATTGAAATTCTTGTTAATTACAAAAGTCCAAATGAGAAGAACAAAATTGGGACAATAGTTCAATGATCGGAACGATATGATATGGAATCGGTTTATTTGACTGTCATCTTCAAGAAAAGCTCTTCTGTAAAGGATTTGATTTTCTATCGGCGAACATATATGTATATGAACTCTTCAGTTGGATAATATTAATATTTTGTTTAAAAATTGCCAGTATTTTTTACCTTCGCACGGTTTTCGCAAAAAAAAAAAAAATTAAAACATGCAAGGTAGAATTATTAGTACATACTATTTTTCACTTAAATGCAGTGAATCTGCTTCAGCTATTTCGTTGAAATATATAGGTGAGATGAAATTGATATTTTTTCCTTTCGATTAATCAACTTCGCACAATAAAATGAAAATCAGCAAGATATTTTATTTGGCTTCGTAAAAATATAACAGTTTCAAATTGTTCATTTATTCTCTTCTCAATATGAAAGCAAAAACTTCTTTGAAAAAATGCATTATATATCTATCGTTTTATTAAAATGAAAATTTTCAGTCCCTGTCATTCTCTCTTCGAATGTCAGATTTGTCCGGTCTCTGGACTACCGACTAACGAGACTTCAACATGGATGGATATCCAATCATATGAACGAATGCAACTTTCAAATATTGAATTATGTATGAATATTTCATTACACTGTATCACTAGCAGATGAACGAACGCGTAAACCTGCACTTCTTACGTCAGTGCTTTTCTGGATTCATGTATGAATTTAATTAATTATTCGTTCGGCTGTCATTATAACATCAACATGATTCATGAACTATCATCTAGTAAGTAAGTCTCCATCAGTTCAGCCCAAGCTGACACCATCGCAGGACGCTGGGAAATATGTGAAATGAAAGCAAATGCGTATAATTCGGACGCCGACTAGTTTGTTTCATGAAAGGACGCTCATGAATATCTGAACTGAAAATTGAAGAAATAGATTTTCTCGAAATGAAATCTATAGACTTGTAACAATATCTTAACGTGACAGATGGAAAATATTCAGCTGTAATGTGAAGTATTGATAGAGAAACACAAAGTGGACGCTCAGAGCATGGATTGTGAAAGGGCGCTCGGTAGATAGTGGGATGTATATATATATTAGACTGATTCAAAATAATCGACTTTTTTTGTTTTCACGAAACCCCCCCCTAATTATCTTCAGGGTATCGAAAAGAGACCTCTATGAAAATATCAGCTTCAAATAGTAATATTTAGAGGTCGCTCATCAATTATTTCTATTTTCCCTACTAATAGCAGGGAAAAAATTTCTTTTTTCAATAAAAAATTCCTAGAGCAGAAACCAATAGACGGATTTCATTGTGTGGTACATTTTCGTATAGACAATCAGATACTCTACAAATATGTCCCTTACGATATTTCAATAAAATGGCCGCTTCAAAAGTTATTCGTTTCGATGCTAATATTGAGGTATTTTTGAAGAAAAAAATTATTCAAAAAAATCGATTCTGTTTGTTTTCACGAAACTCTATTTCTAATTATCTTCAGGGTATCGAAAAAAGGCGTCTGTAAAGATATTAGCTTTGAATATTGATATTTAGAGGTCGCTCAGCGATGATTTCTATTTCCGCTGTTGGTAGCAGGAAAATATTTTCTTTTTTCAATAAAAAATTTTCTCTTCACGAACCAATTTACGGATTCCACTGTGTAATACATTATCGTGAAGGGAACTAGGTGCTCTACGAAAATGTCCTATACGATATTCCGATAAAACTGCTCGTTCAAAAGTTATTCGAACTTTTTCTTCAAAAATACCCCTATATTAATACCTTATATTGAGGTATTTTGGAAAAAAAGTTCAAATACCTTTTGAACGGGTTATTTTATCGAGATATCGTATGGAACATTTCCGTAGAGTATCTAGTTCTCTACACCAAAATGTATCATACAGTGGAATCCATCTATTGGATCGTGAACAAAAAATTTTTAATTGAAAAAAGAATTTTTTTTCCTGCCATCAGCAGCGAAAATAGAAACCATCGATGAGCGACCTCTGAATATTAATATTCAAAGCTAATATTTTCACAGACGCTTTTTGTCGATGCCCTGAAGATGATTAGAAGGCGGGTTGCGTGAAAACAACTAAAGTCGATTTTTTTGAATAATTTTTTTCTTCAAAAATACCTCAATATTAGCATCGAATCGAATAACTTTAGATGAGGCCATTTTATGGAAATATCGTAGAGGACATATTTGTAGTGTATCTGATTGCCTACACGAAAATGTATCTTACAAAGAAATCCGCCAATTGGTTTGTGTTCTAGGAATTTTTTATTGAAAAAAGAAATTTTTCCCCTGCTATTAGTAGGCAAAACAGAAATAATTGATGAGCGACCTCTAAACGTTATTATTTGGAGATGATATTTTCACCGAGGTCTTTTTTCGATACCCTGAAGATAATTAGGGGGGGTTTCGTGAAAACAAAAGAAGTCGATTTTTTTGAATCAGTCTAATATATATATATATTATATATTAGGCGTTTCTGGAGAACTAGACTTATTTGAAATCTGAAAATTGGGATTATGATATTGTTTGACATTATCTACCGAGCTAAAATATTTTTGGAGCCTGACCACTTTCAGTTATACAGGGAGCGAAAAAAAAATTTTCCAAATTTTTTTTTCTGTTTTTTTCTTTTTAAATTTGAGAGAGTATGCAATTCTGAATACATTCGTACTCAAATCGTTGCATTCGTCGAAATACTTTCAAAAATATCGAGAAAAACCTGAAGAAAAAGAGAGAAAAGAGTATTCGGTATTATGTTTGTTATTTCTAATCTAGATACCTTAAGCACAAACCATTTTCACATTTTTGAAGTCGAAGAATGTGGAAATATTGTACATTTCTAGAATTTTAAAAAACTCATCACAGGGTTTTCCAAATGTTGGGTCAAAAATTGGGATCAAGATTGGCCCATAACTTTCGTTTTTCAAATTAGAACCCTATTTTTTTAGGATTGCGTTGGATTGTACAGAGAAAAATGATGATAATGTTTTAACATGTTGATGCTCCAAAAATTGATAATTCTTGAGTTATTTAGGAATTTCTGATTTTATGTCGTACGTTGCGTCAAATTCATTAAATCTGTTTTATATCAACTATGACCTTGGTCATAGAAGATAAATTATTCCAATAACTCACTAGTGACACACCTTTTTCTTCAATTCATTCATCATTGTTAACGAAAGTTATGGGCCAATCTTGATCACAATTTTTGACCGAACATTTGGAACACCCTGTGACGAGTTTTTCAAAATTCTAAATATGTAAAATATTTCTACTGTCTTCGACTACAAAAACGTAAAAACGGTTTGTGGTTAAGATATCTAGATTAGAAATAGCAAATATTATAACGAATACCCTTATCTACCTTTTTTTGTTCAGTTTTTTTTATATTTCGGAAAGTATTTTGACGAATGCAACGATTTGAGTACGGATGTATTCAAGTGTGTGTCACTAGTGGAATAATTCATCTTCTATGACCAAGGTCATAGTTGATATGAAACAGATTAAATGAATTTGACGCTACATACCACATAAAATCAGAAAATCCTAAATAACTCAAGAATTATCAATTTTAGGAGCATTAACATGTTGGAACACTATCATCATTTTTCTTCATACAATCCAACGGAATCATAAAAAAATAGGGTTCTAATTTGAAAAACCGAAGTTATGGGCCAATCTTGATCCCAATTTTTGACCCAACATTTGGAACACCCTGTGATGAGTTTTTCAAAATTTCAAGAATGTACAATATTTCCACAGTCTTTGATTTCGAAAATGTGAAAACGGTTTGTGCTTAAGGTATCTAGATTACGAATAACAAACATAATACCGAATACTCTTTTCTCTCTTTTTCTTCAGGTTTTTCTCGATATTTTTGAAAGTATATCGACGAATGCAACGATTTGAGTACGAATGTATTCAGAATTGCGTACTCTGTCAAATTAAAAAAGAAAAAAACAGAAAAAAAAATTTTGAAAATTTTTTTTTCGCTCCCTGTATAACTGAAAGTGGCAGGCTCCAAGAATATTTTAGCTCGGTAGATAATGTCAAACAATATCATAATCCCAATTTTCAGATTTCAAATAAGTCTAGTTCTCCAGAAACGTCTAATAGGCCGTCGAACTTGGTACACCCTGTATATATATATATATATATATATATATATATATATATATACGCAGAGGGGTTCCATTGGACCTTCGCGGAGTGACGCCCCCGCGTACCTGAGTCACCACACCCAACCAAGGTTAGCACCCTTGGAAGGGCATCGAATCAATGAGCTCCTGTAACTAGAAGTAAAACACAGGGCGGTAGGGAGTTTCAGACCGGCTCCTTTCGGAACCGTCCAGAGGTTAGGTCTGTTGGAGGTCAGTGTGGAGCGAGCGGCGCACCCCTCCGAGATGGCACCGCAAGGCCAGATCCTGCTTCTCCGGAAGGAGAAAACTCTGGTGGCTTGGGTGTACAAACTCTTCACCCCGCTACTGAGAGGCAACAGCGGGATGGGCGAACACGCTGGTCAAGGGATGATAATTGTATGGTTATGCGTGCGCATTTTATTGCTGTGGAACTTGCAGGGAGACTTAACATCGCCTATAGACACCTACTTGTGGAGATATGGAATGACATCTGCCCCGAACGACCGACTTATGCGCAGCTACTTTCTAACAGGGTGCGATGGATACTTGGTAATCAAAAACTATCTCGTGCTGAACTAGAGTACTTCAAAGCGAGCTGTTTTCCAAGTATCATACTTCAAGAGACTGCTGATCCATCAGAATCAGGCAGAAGGAAATCATCCTATGGAATAAGGAGAAGTGCTGTCTTCTCCGCAGAAGATGATGATGGCGCGATTGAACGTTCCTTTGAAGGGAACCTGATGAGGTTCTCGGGAGTGGCAGCCGAGAGCAGGCCTGAGATTCCTCGGCTTAAGTATTCTAAGATTACCTATGAATTGGTTAGGAAGGTTGACTCGATCCTACTGAAGCATCTGACGAGTGTGGGGACGCTGAGGGGGCTGGTGGACATGGTTTATGCGGGTGCTGCGACAGTATGTGAAGCACTGGGGCAACAGATTGGTCACCAGCGGGATACATCGAGACCGCCCACGATGCCCCCGTGGAAATTCCGCCTGGAACAGAAGATTACAGCTTTAAGAAAGAAAATTGGGCTTATTCATACTTACATTAACTCTGGATCACTAAATAACAAAGTAATTGAAGCTGTTAGAAAGGTAGCATCTGCAGCACGTATCAAACGTAGGGACCCATCCTTCAAGGAAAAAATAGCTGTTGTTTCTGATCAACTGAAACAAAAAATTAAGGCATTAGGGAACCGTATTAGACGGTACAATGAAAAAGTAAAGCGCTACAAAAATAATAACCTGTTTTTTAAAAATCAAAAGCAATTCTTCCGCACGTTGGAGGGCGAGGACAGAGGGAATGTTGATCAATTGAGACCTGAGGATGCCCATGGTTTTTGGTCTGGGGTGTGGTCTAGTCAGGGTGCGCATGACGAGGGGGCGTACTGGATGGAGGGAGCCGAATCGAATATTCCCAAAACAACGATGGGCGATATAGAGGTACAACAATCAGACATAGGAGAAATCCTGAAGGGCAGTAACAACTGGTCAACTCCAGGTTCAGACAAAATCCACAATTATTGGTGGAAATATTTCACTAATGTTCATGAAAAACTCGCATCGCTTCTACAGGGGGCCTTGAGCGACCCCTCCCGAGTACCTGAGGGCGATGGAAAAAACCCTAAAAATTACCGACCCATCACGTGTCTGCCATCAGTTCATAAAATATTCACAGGTGTCCTCACGAAATACATTAGCAGACACCTTAGGGAACACAATCTCATGACTGACGAACAGGGGGGCTGCCGATCCAGAACAAAAGGCTGCAAGGAGCTTCTGATTATAGACCACATCATTACTAAACAAGCACGAAAAAAGCTCAGAAACATCTCTGTTGCCTGGGTGGACTATAAGAAGGCATTTGACTCCATACGTGGCTGTTGAGGGTCCTGGAAATGCATGGAATATCGCAGGAGGTTATTGGGCTGATGAAACACCTCATGAAGACCTGGAGGACTTCGCTCTCCGTGCGTTGGGGAGACTCTATAATTAAAACGGGACCAATCAAAATAAACCGGGGCATATTTCAGGGAGACACGCTGAGCCCCATTTGATTCTGTATGGCACTCAACCCACTCAGCGTACTCCTCAGGAATACTAAATATGGATATGTCATCAACAAAAACAGACAAGTCGCTATTAACCACCGCTTGTTCATTCATGGACGATCTGAAATTATACGGAGCAAATCACGAACAACTAAAAAGACTTCTAGAAATAGTGGCGTCTTTTAGTGAGTCAATCAGAATGGAGATGGGAGTCGAGAAATGCGCAGTCCTAGACGTCAAAAGGGGACGAATTCAGGAAGCTTCGCAGGGAGCAACACTAATGAATAACATCACGATACCTGTGTTGAGTGAAGATACCGCGTATAAGTATCTAGGAATCAAACAAGCACTCGAAATAAAAACGCCAGAGATGAAGGAAGCCTCCAAAGCAAAGCTGATGAACAGGGTTGGATTGCTCCTTAGGGCCAAGCTCAACTCAAAATCTTTATTCATCAGCCATCAACATCTGGGCGATCTCCAGCATGGCGTATTCGTTCGGTGTCCTCAACTGGTCATTAACTGAGCTCCAGGGACTAGATAGGGAGATAAGATCTATGCTAACAAAATATGAAGTCCACCACCCCCATTCATCGACTATGAGACTTTACCTCCCCAGACACCAAGGGGGGAGAGGGCTATTGAGTTTGGAAGACGTCCATGGCAAGAACGTGTGCGATCTAAGGCAGCACTTTCTGAGGAATAACTCACCTTTGTTTAGGGCTATCCGCGACGCAGATGATAGAATATCAGCATTGAGGCTGTCTGACCCAGAGTATCGGGTCCCGAGGTGGACTGAGGGAGAGCGTATAGAGGAATGGAACTCCAAGGCCTTGCACGGCAGATACCCAGCTCACCTGAAAAGTGAAGATGTGAATAGGGTGGAATCTCTTACTTACCTGCGGGCGGGGTACCTCTTTCCTGAAACGGAAGGGAGATTGTTGGCTATACAGGATCAGGTGGTACCCACTAGAATGTATATGAAACATATTGCCAAGCAAGAGGTCCCATCTGATACATGCCGAAAATGCTCCCGAACAGGCGAATCCATCCAACATATAACGTCATCATAATTGCATCGATAGGCACGATGCAATGGGGAAGATATACCACCAACATATTGCTATAAAGCTCGGGCTGCTGCAGGATGAGATACCCCAGCACTTATACCAGCCGAAAACGCTCCTGCAGAACCTGCGCTACAAGTTGTACTGGGATGCAACGCTTGTAACAGACAGAGGAGTAGCGCACAATAGACCAGATGTTGCGTTATTCGATAAGGAGAAAGAAACGTGTACGCTGCTGGACTTCACGGTGCCAGCAGATGACAATCTAGCGAAAGCATACTCGGAGAAGATAGCGAAATATTCCGAACTGGCTTACCAACTTCGTGAGATTCATGGGCTGAAATCCGTCGGTGTACTCCCACTGATAATCTCGGTGAATGGCCTGGTCGAGAAACATTTACCTGAAAACACTGAGAAGCTTTGCCTGGATCGCAGTGTTATATCGAGTTCGCAGAAGCAGGTGATGTTGGGCACGGCGAGAATGGTCAGAAGGTTTCTCCAAGGTCCGTAACCGCTGCATATGCCTTGGCAACTGCCCGGCGCATGCAGCATTCTCCCGCGTAAAGACGGTGGATTGAAAAAAAAAAAAAATATATATATATATATATATATATATATGTATACGTACTATTAATTAAAACTCAATACTAGCTGTTATACTTATCTGTATTTCGTTTTTAACTAATCAAAGGCATTTTACATAACCAAATTAGAAATACCCAAACTTTTCGAAGAAACAGCAATATTTCATGGTACTATCCCTCAACCAAACATCTCCCATGACCGGACAAAAACTCTGGTCCCGTGAATATCCGCTTGTGGGAGATTTCACTGTATTTGTCATAAGACATGTGACAGCAGCTCACTTAATTTAAGAAAAAGAAAAATTCTTCGCCTTTACGGAGGCCACACTGGGAACATTTCTCCAATCTCATGATTAAAAGGTCTGTGAGCCTGGGATTTGAAATTGGCATTCATTTCGATGATTAAAAATTTGAATTCTTCTATGTTTCAAAAAGCTCACTTATTTTTTTCTAATAAATGAATGTGGATTTATACGAAAAGAGTCTGGACAGTATTTTATTTTTTTGTGATCGAACTAACAACTAGGCCTGAAGAAGCAGAATGTCACTTCTTCGAAACATCGCCACGGATATTCTGAGACCTAGATACTTCGCAGTTTTTTGGTCCTACTTCCTGATAGTCTTTTGAATGGTTTTTACTTTGGAGGACGCCAATTCTGTTAGTTATAAGGCAAAAATATTTGAACAATGTGGTAAATGAGGAAATTAAAATTGTAAATAATCACTCCGCAGTGAATAGTTTGTCATTTTTCATAATGCCCGAGCATTTCGAATTTATAACTCTGTCTATATTTTTGCATCAGTGATCTTGAAATAACGATATTGATATTTTTATAACATTATAGCATTGTTTGATAATGTATTCGATGCTCTCGCGCTTTATTCAAAATTTTATGAAAATATGACTACACCGCGCATTCTTCAAACAAACATCTGATTAATTTCATACTCAAGCATTTATCGAATATTTGAATTTCATGGGAGATATTTGAGCGGCTTGTTGATTGGATAAAAGTTTTAATCAGTGAAAACTCATCAGTGAAGCCCTAAGTGTGCTAAGAATATAAGAACATTACATTGGACTGTAATTGACTTTAACGTTGACGTCAATCGATAATCATTATTTGAATAACTCAAAACTTCCTGCATAACTACCACTTATCATGGGGTCCTGGTTGAAAACACAATACAAACTGACAACATGGCGCTGTAAAACTTTGAAAATTGCCAGAACATTGAGAGTATTATTTCCCACGTCTACCAATATCTGCAAAGAAAATACTTGCTCATATTTGATAGTTGGTGAGTCATTACTAACAAGAGACATTCCCGATCATAAATTGAACAATGCTATAAAGGACAAGAGTTATAAACCACGATCGGAACTGTGGTCAAGTCTCAGTTTTAAAAATCTGAGAAATAGGAGGGAATCTAAATTGGAGCAGAGGAGAAGGCCAATGATACCCTCAGTGATGAGAACATACGATAAAGGTGTGAAAGCAGGACAGCCAGAACAATGGTTATGAATATCTTTTCTGAGTGAGTGGCAAGTGTGTTATAATCTGCAAAAAAAAGATTTAAATTTTTTATTAAATATTTCAAAATATGTTATTACAAATTCTGGATTGCTTGATTAAAGTACATATATATGTCTTCTGTTATTATAAGGGATGAAATAAAAAGTTTTTCGGTCATTAGAAAAACTACTACTTTTTCTAGCCGTTTCAGCTGGACCACGATTTTTCTTTTGTGGTAACTACATAATTCACCTTGTGTATTCTTGAAATATCTCATCCTCATCCATTGTATTCTCCATTGGAATTGCATATTACCATATTAACTTTTGTGCCTCTTATCTCTTTGCTGAACAGATCATAATACCTAAGGTATGAATTGATATGGAAATAATAATCAGAAAAAAGTTTTGTCAGTTAAGAATAATTATGGCATTTCATTGCCCTAAATTAAATCTTGAATCTGTTTTTTAAAAACGGTATCTTTCCTTGGGATAGTTCCGGTCTTCTCAAAGTGATTCAGGAAACTCACAATTAGCGACTTCAGAAGGCTGCAGTTTCAAGTGCTGAAGTGCGACCAAATCAACACCGAACATGAGAAAGACGGGGAGTCCGATCGACAGAGTAGCGTAATCGACGACATCCAATACAGGAACTAGGGTAAGTGTTAAGCAGGGTTCTCATAAGTCCAATTTCTGCGAGTTACCGTGTTATAAGTAGGGTTATACTTTTGGTAATGGTGCCGTTACCCCCACTTATCCTTACTGTCCATTTCTTAACACGGTTATACATCCTCGCTAAAACATACTTGGTTACTGGGGAAAGTTTTAGCTAGGATGTACTAATTTGAATATGCTATAACGTGTCAAATTTCCCCTTCGTCATTGTGGATTTCTTGGGATCTTCGATTTGCCGATTTCATCGTTTCGAATTGGTAATTTCATCGTTTCGAGTTGGTGATTTCATCATTCGATTGGAAATTCCTGGTATGTACAGAAAGTTTTCTGACATTGACGTCAAGGAAGCCATTTGTGAAAAGTGGTCATATTGTTCATGTGACATCTGAGTCAGTCTCAGGAAAATAATGTATTATGATATTTAGTTTCATGAATACACACTGTAAAATGTATTTGCCATGTGAAAATACTTAAAGATGGAATAAAAATATATATATTGAGATACTGTCTTTTCAAATTCACTCTAACTTTGAAACAGTAACTAAACAGTGACTAAATTTAAATCAAAAATTTCCTGAATGAATGTGAGGACAAATATCTGAACTTATTATTTCAAAAAGTGACTATAACTAATTGATCTGATCGACCTAATATGATAAGGACATGAACTCAGATGTCACATGAACAATATGACCACTTTTCACAAATGGCTTCCTTGACGTCAATGTCAGAAAACTTTCCGTACATACCAGGAATTTTCCAATCGAATGATGAAATCACCAACTCGAAACGATGAAATTACCAATTCGAAACGATGAAATCACCAATTCGAAGATCCCAAGCAATCCACAATGTCGAAAATCCTCCTCAATTTGTTTTCCTTCAGTTTGGAAATACGTTATTTCCGATGTTCCGTTCAAAACGGGACGATCCAAAATCCTCAGAAACTCGTATATTCGCCGATGAGAATCAGAAGATAGAAATATACGTAGACAAGAAGAGGAAAAATAAAAGGCCCTAAAATACAAATTAAACAGAACAATTAGGGTCCTTTCGCACCAAGCCAGTCCTGTTTAGTCGCATCCAGTCAAGTCTTGTCAAGTAAAGTCACGTCAAAATTTCTTTTCGCACTGGTCGCATCACGTCGCGTCAAGCGTCAGTGTTCTGCAGAATTTGTATCACGATTGATGCACTACTTCGGGAAATAATTTTACGGCGGTTACATAGAAGAAGGAGTATGAAGAATCAACATTTGTATTGGGTTCATCCAATGCACACAAGGAGACCAGTGCTCGGTTCTTTTCATAATTTCCGGACTTACTGGATAATCCAAAAAAATTTTATAATTACTTTCGTATGAGACCGGAATTGTTTCCTCAATTTAGAAATTTGATTGCTGAGTGTATCCGAAAAGAGACTACCAACTATAGAGCTGCCATTTCACCAGAAGAATGACTTTCCTCTCCATATAGCAGCAATAAAATCCCGATGTCTGTGCTTCTTTTGTTTAGGATCATATATTGGCTCGTTTCCCTGCACCAATACAATTAATGCATCCACGTCCATTGTACATGTACACGCGACTGTCACGACTGGCATAAAAATTTTCGACCAGCTGAGTCGCAATCAGTCTTAACAAGTCTTGATGCGATTGGACTTGACGCGATGCGCCTAGTGTGAAACTAGATTTCAGATTGCATTTGTTTTTACCGATAAGTTGATCATTCCAATCCTGAAGCATCTGATTTGACTTGACTCGACTGGACTGGACTGGCTTGGTGCGAAATGGGGCTTAGGGTCTAGTTTAGGTGAACGGCAAAACGAACTCACTCAAGTTGTTAGGTGGCCTTTCAAATTGAATGCTCCTCGTCGTAGCAGAAGAACGTGTTTAATCCCCTCGAGGGTAATATTGCAATTCCAACAATCAAACCAGCAATATTGAAACAATAGACGATGTTACTTATCCCAAAACTTGGATTTTCACAAGAAAATTCAGTGAACACCTCTATTTACACGCAAGCTATTCGAAGCAACAAACGATGTTTTAAGAAAACGCCGTGAATGAATATTTCAGAACAGGTCCGAACACATGTTGGATGTTCGATAAAAATGTAATCAGGGAAATGAAAACATTGAGGAAAACATGGTATATAGGCAACTTATAAAGCACAGTGAAAATTTTGAAGTTGCGAATATTCAAGGGGAAATTTGACAAGTTATTAATTCTCCCCCTTCGTCAAGAAATTTTCTCAAAATTTCACAAGAAACATAAAGAACAGAAAGCAAAACACCAATTATATCTCAGAATTGACCACTTTTGTCGTCTTTATTGGTTGGGTCAGACTTAAGGTCCTTTACATGCCAAACTCCCTTATCAATGCCAGCTTTGTCTTTCAATCGGTAAGTCCACGGTGACAACCTTTTATCAAATAAAAATGGTCCTATCCACTTCGGGGCTAATTTCTTCGTGAAATGCTTACTAGCATCAGAAAGTACGAAATTTCTTCTATAAACGGGTTGGTGAACAATGAACTCCTCATTCCTTCTTCTCAAATTGGTATAATGGGCATTCCTCTCAACTGCTGATTTCAGTCGACCCTTTAGCTCATTAAAGATCTTCTGAAATCCTTTGGACCTCGTTTCTTCGGACGAATTAACAGCAGAATCTCCTTGCAGAGCAATATTATAATCGTCTCCAGACAACATCATCGTTCTACCAAAGTTCACAAAATAAAGTGTCATAAATGTGTCACATGATAAATTATTGTCGTCAAATAACTACACGACTTGTCAAACGTAAACATTAACAGATAGGGTAAAATATTAATCAAATCCATCACATAAATACATTCTAGACAAAACAAGACATGTTAAAACTCTTCGAAGGTGTATATTGTTTTCTTCAATAAAAGTTCTTTTACACTTTTGCGGAATTTTTCTTCGTTCAGTCTCTTCACTGTTTCTGGCAATTTGTTATAAAGGCTCAACGAGATATGATTCACACCTTGCTGTGCTTTCGCAATTCTGGCAAAAGGAATACTCAAGAGTTGTCTGTTTATCGTGTTGTAATCGTGGAAATCTGAGTTTCATGGGAATTTCTCGAGATGCCGGCGAACATAAACCACAGCCGTGAGGATAAAGACTGAAACACAGGTGAGTATGCCCTCCCTCTTGAATACACTTCTGCAACTTTCCGACTGATGCATTCCAAATATTGCTCTTATAGCCTTTTTCTGTTTCAGCAGAACCTTCTGAGCCGCACCACTGTGTCCCCATATTAAAATACCATATATCATCTTGGCATGGAATGCTGAATAATATGAGAACTTTGCCGTGTCACTGTTGGAGATCATTCTTATCCTCTTTATTAGATAGATCGACGTAGAGAGTTTGCTGCATAAGTCATCCACGTATGGAGTCCAGCTCAATGAAGAATGAAAAGTCAAACCCAGGTAGGTGAGCGAATCAGTTAGATGTTCTTTATTAGTGAATAAGAGCTGCTGAGTTTTATCTTCATTTAATAAAAGTCTATTTGATCTGAACCAAATTTAAGCACTCGACAATGATACTGAGGTCTTTGATTTTGGGGTGTCTCTGCTACCTGATCTATTTATTAATGCAGTGTCATCTGCATAGCTGCAGACTTGATCAGTCTTTAAATTTGCATGTAGATCATTCGTGAAGACAATGAACAGTATCAGGCCTAGAATCGAACCCTGTGGTACACCCACAGTGCTCTTCTCCATACCGGACACAAAGTCATTCAACCTCACCACCTGAAACCTGTTCGTCAGGTAGGATGCAAACATATTGAGAGCCTTCCCTCTCACACCGTAATATCCGAGCTTGTTCAAAAGAATTCTGTGGCAAACGCTGTCGAATGCTTTGCTCAGGTCGATACAGGACAGTTCCACCTCCTCACCCCCATTGTACGCCTCGACAATGGTATCAATAAGGTCAACCATTGCTGTAACTGTGGATCTCAATCTTCGAAAACCGTGTTGGGATTCATGGATTAACAGGTTACTCTCAAGGAAACTCACCAGTCGCTTCTTCAGGAGCAGCTCGAACACTTTTGAAATTGCTGATAGAACAGAAATTGGGCGATAGTTTGAAAGTTCCTCACTAGTTCCTTTTTTCAGTAGTGGGGTTACTATAGCGATTTTTAGCTCACGTGGGAATATCTCTTGTTCAAAACAGTCATTGATAATTTTGCATAATGGTTGTTTTATATGTGGAACTATCCGTTTGAGGAGCGTAACTGAAATACCGTAGAAATCTTTAGTTTGTTTATTTTTCATATTTTTTGTTAAATTTACAATTTCTTCCTCTGTAGTTGGATTCGAATACATCGAGTTGATATTGCTTTTTGATTAACTCGCCCGCGTGGTCCATAGCTGGCGGCACTCTCCCCTGTATATGTTCACCAACGGATACAAAATGCTTATTAAAAGTTTCCGCTGTTATATCGCGAGGGCACACCTGACATTTCTCTTTTTTTCCTCTTTCTTTGCGTATCAAATTCCACATTTCCTGACACTTATTGAATGCTTTGTTTATCTTGTTTGAGTTCTTGGTTTTTACTGTCTTTCTAATCTCATCTTTCAGAGTTGTCTTCAGATTATGATAAAGTAAACGACTAGATGCGTCTTTCCGTACCTCAGCGATGGTCCTTGCCGCCTCCACCTGGTTTTTCAAGGTTTTCAGATCTTTTTGATAGTGATATTTCTTTCTGTGTCTAACTTTGTATCTCTTTTCAGGGAAGGAATAATTGAAGAGATCGATGAGTGTGCCGTGAAAATTACTATACTGCACCTCGGCGTCATCATTCCATATTATATTTCGTGGTCTCGTTCCTAGAAGTCCTCATAGCACAGGTGAGCTCAGCCAAATTCTCGTCCCATCTCTGATGATTATCAGAAGCATATGCTGAAAGAAGAAACTTCAGAGTTCTATTATATCTTTCAGTGGGGTTTGCTTGAGGATGGAAATTTGCATCGAACTTAGCACGAATCTTATATTTTTCTAATAATCTCGGATACTCCTTTTTGTATTGGGGACCATTATCAGAAATTATGAGTCGTGGAACACCAAAAATTAAAAATAAACCCTCCTCTAATGCTCTACATATCGCCGCAGACGTAGCCTTTCTCATGGGAAAAGTTAAGCAGAATATACTGAAGTAATCAGTGACAACAAATATATAAGAATTTCCTCTTTTAGACCTAGGAAGAGGACCTATCAGATCCGAGCAAACAACCTCCCAAGGCTTTGATGATTCGAGATGATGGGATGCCATTAAACCAGCGGGCTTTTTCGAATCTACCTTATACCTCAAACGAACCTGACAATTTCTGATATATCGGGCCACGTCCGAACGAGATTTTGGCCAGAAATATCTTTCGCACAACCGAGAATGAGTCTTAAACACTCCCATATGACCCGACGTGCAAGAATCATGCATGTCCTGGATAACCCTCACTCGCAGTTGCTTGGGTACAACCACCTTCCACGGATTTCCACTTAAATCGTTTCCAGGTGATCCCAAATGTTTATATAGAAAATTATTATGAACTTTCCAGGCGGGAAATTTTTTTGGACGGTTCTTAACGTCACCCAACATTCTCAAATACCATGGGTCAATTATATCTCCAAAATCATCGGAGGTTACCATATCTAATTTAGGTACAGAGCGTGATAAAAGATCGGGGACATGATGTTCAGAGCCCCTTCGATGCGTGACACTAAATTCAAACTTTTGCAGTCGTACAATCCACCTCGCAAGACGACCAGATACAGCTTTAATGTTCTGAGGCCAAACCAAGCAGTAATGATCGGTGATCACCTCGACTTTTATCCCTTCAATATTCGGACGTAGCTTTTCCAGAGCCAACAGAACTGCTAAACATTCCCTCTCTGTTGTCGAGAAATTCTGTTCTTGTCTCGTTAGAGAACGACTGATGTAGCATATCACCTTCTCACCTCCTTCCGGATCAGGTTGGCTCAATACAGCACCCAATCCATATCCAGACGCGTCGGTTTGGACTTGAAAAGGCAAATCGTAGTTAGGGCAGCTCATAATAGGGGCCGACACAAGTTTTTCCTTCAACAAGTTGAACGATTTCTCGCATTCTGCTGTCCACTGAAACTTGCTACTTTTCTTTAATAAGTTTGTTAGGGGAGAAATGAGATCAGAAAAATTAGGTATGAATCTTCGATACCATGAAAAGGTTCCAACCAAGCTACGTACATCCTTCACATTACGAGGGATCGCAATCTCCACCATTGCTTTTACCTTCTCTGGATCAACTTGAAGACCATGACTATTCACCACATATCCCAAATACTTCATTTCACTCCTGCAAAACTTACACTTATCTCTAGAAACTGTGAGTCCTGCCTCATGCAGTCTACGGAATACTTCTCCAAGTATATTGAGATGTTTTTCGAAGTCTTCTGTGACAATAATGACATCATCAAGATAAAAGAAAACGAACGGTTCAAGGTCGCTTCCAAGCACAACATCCATCAGTCTTTGCCAAGTTTCTGGGCTATTACTTAATCCAAACGGCATCCTTCGAAATTGAAAAAGTCCCCTATTCGGAACTGTGAACGCAGTGTACTGGCGGGATTCTTCTTTAACTGGAACTTGCCAGAATGCACTCTTTATATCCAAAGAACTTATGTACTTCGCATTTCGTAATTTATCTAAGGTATTAGATATATAAGGTAGGGGATAACTATCCTTTTTCGTAACTGCATTTACTTTTCGATAGTCCACGCAGAATCTGTATGTGCCATCTTTCTTCTCAACCATAATAATTGGGGAGGACCAAGGGCTGGAATTTTTTTCTACAATTCCTTGCTGCAACATATCATTTAACTGCTCGTCAATATGTTTTTGGAGTACAGGAGATACTGGGTAGTATCTCTGTTTGATAGGGGGTCCATCTACCAAAATTTCGTGCTCAACTACATTGGTACAACCGTTAGCATCGTTTCCCATCACACCAGAACTTTTCTCGACCAATTCGTTTAACTTCTGCTTCTGATCCTTATCCAAGTGGTTATCTACAGTGGTAACATCAACTGTGTCAGCTGAGAAGAACCATTCATTATCTCGCAAATTGGGAACTATACCTAAGGTCTTCCAAAAGTCCGCTCCGAGCAGTATCATCCGAGGTAACTCCAACATTATCAAAACCTCCATCAACACTACTTTATCCTTAATCTTCATCGGTAACCTGCAGCTACCAATGCTTGAGCAAACCTGTCCATTAGCCACAGTACATGTAACCCCTTTTCGCGAATACAAAGTTTCCCCCAATTTTCGAAGGATCGACCAACATTCTCCGTTAATAATAGTTCGGGATGCACCGGAATCAAGAAGACCAAGAAATTCTTTTCCATAAATTGACAACCGTAGATATGGTCTCTCGTCTCCATGTACGCTGTCTACTACATAATTCAGTATGGGACGAAGTTTATCAACAGGACCTTCAGGTAGAGCAGTCGTTGAGAGTGGTCCCGCAATCAACGACTCGATCCGTTTCCCGACAAGTTGCATTTGGGGCAGGTTCTGATGGTATATCCTACCTGATTGCATTTGTAGCAACGCATAGTTTTCGGTGCAGCACATCCTACCGCTCTATGTCCTAGTTTATCACAGTTATAGCAGTTTACCGGTTTTTCGCATTTAGACCCAGATGAAGGCTGAGGTCCTACAAGTTGCATTTCTTCAATACCTTCTTCGATGCTTGCATATGCTAAGTCAGGCTCGAGGCAAAATTGAGACCTTCTGGCTGGCGGAGCGAAAGATTCGACATACTCACGCCGTTCCTCTAATTGACAACATAACCTCTTCAGTTCCACATGAGAACTCACACTCACCAAAGCTAATTGGGTCTGGAAAAAGGGAAGAATATTCCTCAAAACAGTCTTTATTTGTTGTTGTTCTGTTGGAGGTGATCGTAAACGATTAAAGAATGATTTCATAGTAGCCAAATATATGCCAATAGGTTCGTCCTTACCCTGAGTACGTTTTCGAATTTCTTCTAAGAGCTTTTCATCGTAGTTGAAGGGTTCAAACTCGGCTCTCAAGTTCTCAACAAAAGAATCCCAGTCCACTATAGTGTCCTTGATAGCTCTAAACCAGATTAACGCTCTGCCACTCAACAAATCCACAGTACCTCAGATTTGGTCACTCCTCTAGCCTCACACAACTGCTCAACTCGCTGTAAGAATACATGGACAGACATTCGTTGTTTTTCGCCTGAAAATTGTAAGCCCCATTTGTATACTGGAATTGCTCTTACTTGTCCAACATTTGTTTCCACAGCCCGTGTTGCCGGTACACGTGGAGTCGAAGTTGCCAAATTCTGTTCCTCAGCTCCCTCTGAAGAATCATCATCTTCAGTGTCAGAGCCCTCCTGGTTGAGCGGTTTCATTGGTGAACCTGATGCAACATTTGTCTTCTCCTCTTCTCCTCAAGCCGATCCAGCAAACTGAGAACTTTTGCATAAATTTCCTTTCTATACGCATCCTCTTCAGCTGACTTTGCAGTTAGATGATCCAATCTAATCAATGCGTATCTCAAACGTGTATCATTCACCACATAACGCTTACTCCTCACCGTCAAGGACTCCGAATCAGCAATACTATCTTCTACCTTCTCGATGACCTCATTAATAGCCGCTCTGCCTTCCTCAAAAGTGAACGGGTAATTAGGACGATCCTTCAGTTTTTAACTTCATCGCCCTATACAGACTTTTGCGCATGCTGTCAACTGTTCCTGTTGGCAAACCTCTAATAGTCAACAAATATGTTAACTGTGCCTGATTCAATCTGTTAACAACTATTCTTCCTGACATCTTGAATACCAAATTTCCCCAAAAACCAATGAAAACTAATTTTTCCAGCTAGTAATCAAGCTAAACACGAAATGGCCAAGTAAGTATGCTTAAACACACCAGGCCCCACGTTGGGCGCCAAAATTTATAACGCCGAAAAAATCAAAGTTCAACTATTTTAAAAACAACAAAAAAAACAGAAGGAAACGCTAGGAACACCTCGGTTTGCTTACAGTGGAGATGGGGTGAGTTCAGTTTGATGGAATAGGGCGCCAACGTATTTATTTCCCTAGCGATCCAACGCAAAAAAAATAATAATAATAGCTCGAAGGTAAACGAATTACTCTATTACTCAAATCATAAATTTACAAAAAAAAATAATAAATACTGCTTCAGAGATCTCCAGAAATGTTGCTGAGTTTCTTGTATTATTATATTCAAAAATAATAACCTGAAAACAGAATTACCTCTAGACATTAAGCATAAAGATTGGTCAAAAAGTGAAGCATAAACAAATTTGGAAAGAGAGGATGTGGAAACAATACTAAGAATATTTTGCATAATTTCAGGTTTTCTTTCACATCTCAATGAGCTGGTGTAAGAAATGAATCAAATGAATAAATCAAGAAACTTCATAGGTATAGGCACCCTTCAATCTACAAGATGCAATATAGCAACTTTCGTATTTGGCGCGAATGCGCTTGTTTTGATTATAACCGCTGCCAGTTACCCTGCTCTGGAACAAAGTTACAGATTTTCAACAACGGTCACAATGATGACATATATACGTAAACGGTTCCAGTGAAATACCACTGGCCCCGATTTCAGATGATAGATGAGCAACTAAATGAGTGGACTTACCTCTACTTGTTGAATCGAGAATCCGTGATCACCCACAATTTCAGCGACAGAGAAGGGGTTATAAAGGAGGGAAAGAAAGGAAAATCTCCTCTGAACTGGCGTAGTGGCTGCTGCTGTGGTGGAAAGTCAATGCTTAATTAAGGGCACTGCACTTAAGTTGCTCAACCTTTCGTATCAGAAGATTGTTTATTAGATGGTACTTCGGCGAACAGACGAATAAGAACTCCGAAAAGTTATCACTTCTATGATCAGACGATAATTTAGATGATGACTCGGTTTTTCGCGACGTAAATCTCAAAAACAATAAAACTTTCTCGCTATACGACGATCTCTCGGTGGTACGCAGAAGAATGAATAATTATCAAGATGGCAACTTTTGTTTACTTCCGGCGCGGGCCGAACCACCCCGAACGTTAGGCAACACACATTTCCCGACTGGACAATACGGCTACGTCATAACACTTTCCCTTCTATTACCGCTCTCGCAAAAATACGAACGGTATCAGAGAATCGTAACCGTTTATGACCGTTTGTAACACGGTAACTCGCAGAAATTGCTTCGTACTGTCGCAGGCAACAATCCCCACCCTTCCCTGTTTCATGAGATTGTCGCAGAAATCCAATGTGTAGTTGAATTATTTTTTATTTCAACTACAAAAGGGGCGTGTCGCGACAGATTTTGACAACCAAAAATGAAAAGGTAGGGGCCAGGGGAAGTTTTGTTTACATGTTCTGATTGACTGAATTGCTGTCGCCTGCGACAGTACGAAGCTCTGAGAAGACAGCTTTAGTTGTTGCAACGATTTCTCAACCAATGATCTTAGGTATGGATTTTATTCGGGCGTTCAATATCAAGCCCGATTTGGTTAAATTTTCTTACACCCCTCTGTTTTATCTACAGCTGCGGTACATGTTATCAAGCTTGCTGAAGGCCTTAACTCACTTGCAAACAAATAGATTGAATTTATACCGATCAATAGGCCCTCAGAATAAAATTTGTAGGATCCACCTATTCACGCACTCTATAAGAACTCAAGGCCCCCCTATTCGCCAACGACAATATCCTCTACCGCCTGCCATGTAGTCTATTTTGAATAAAGAAATGCTAAAGCTGGATATTATCAAGCCTGTCACAAGAACATCCATCACCTTGGTCGTCTCCACTATGGTAAGTGGGTAAAAAGGACGGATCATACAGAGTTTGTTTTGATGACAGAAAATTGAACTCGGTGACTTTTCCTGATTCATATCCTATGCGTCTGATAGACACGAAAGTTGATAAAGTTAATAATGCCTCATAAATTTCATCAGTTGACCAGAAATCAGCCTATTTCCAAATACCTAAAGTTTGCGGTTTAGGGTCGTGGTTTATTTTGCTTTAATATTTTTCTTTTTGGTTTGAACAACGCTGCTCAGGCTATGTGCTGGCTAATGAATATAGTGACAGGTCCATCATTGGAACCATATGTTTCAGGAGAGTGATGGAGTGGAACACCCTATTGCATATTTCAGCAAGTCTTTAAATAAATGCCAACGTAAAAACACTACGACTGAGAAGGAACTTCTTTCGATCATTCTATTGAGAGATTTCGGACAAACATCGAAGGTGTTGAGTTCACCGTGATAGTAGACCATTCATCACTACAATGGTTACATTCAATGAAGAACTCACCCCCTTTGAAGAGATACAGTTGCTGACTCCTTATCACATATTTCAGGGGCAGCTTTTCTAGGCCTTAATACCTTAAGTCCGGATCATTGGTATCGTACTATGTGTGAAAAAGTTAAGCGAAATCCCGAAGATGAAATCAAAGCTTGTGTTGTGTAGCTTCATCCAGATATATGCCATTCATTTTCATTTATCTCGTTGGGTTAAAAAGTTGTAGTTCATGTATCACCAATTTTGCCCACCCTGTACACATTTCACAGTATGTATTAACCATCGACCTTTACTTATCATTTTTAGCCCTGGAAAAGGGAATACCTGAATATGCAGCAAACAGCCCAGCGAGAGGCTCTCCGAGAGGTTAAAAGTAAGAGATTTCGAAAATTGGAGATCCACTGCGATGTTCTGTTTACACATGAATTGAACTTTTATGGAACGTATCTAAGATGTGAAGAACACAGGAATCAGTCATAAGTTTTTATACACTTTATTAAACAGCAACGTTTCGAGAAACAATTCTTCTCTTCTCCAGGCTAATAATTACAAAAAAATTACTTGAACAATAAATGGGTCCAAATACAAGGAAAACAAAGCAAGTACAATAACCAGCAGAGTAAAAAGTTATGAAAATTACAAATTACGAAGGAACAATGAAATCACAAAGACAACATCAATGACAAAAAACTGTCAGAAAGAAAAAAACAGTGAACTCACCAACTCTCTTTATGAAAAATGATCGAATAATAATTATTTAAATTATGAAGGTTCATCTCGGGTTATGTATCGAATCAACTTGACGTACAGGTAGTGGTAGGTATGGGTTCATAAATAAAAATGCAAGAACAATGAACCTCTCACAAACGCGGTCGCAATGAGCGCACTCAAGAAAAAATTGTTCATTTCATCTCCTTTATCAAATTAGACTAAACGTCACTGAGTGTTGTTTGAATGGCAACATCTCTATCTATTCAGACGTTTTTTTTTGTGTGTAACATTCCGCTGATCTCACTCAGCAGTAATGGGAACCAAAACAAGAAATTCTGCGGAATTGAAAGCAATTTCGAATGATGTGTTTGAAAATACGCAGCTTGTAGTTGCAAATGTGGTCGAATTACTGAAAACCAAGATATGTCATGAACTTGAAATAGCCAATAATGAAATCATAAGACTTAAAGATGAAGTTATTGCATTAAAAACTGAAATTAGGATGTTGAAAAATGGAAATAATCAAGTAATACGGATGAAAGAAAATCAGTCCATAAAAAATGTAATTACACAGTTGATCAATGTCAATAAACGATCTGAAACGAAACAATCGCGGAAGAAACCATAAGCAGCGGTAACTGAGGGTCTTGATTGGATTCTACTTCGGCTGAATCTGCTGAAATTCAGAATCCTGGAGGTTGGAGTTTGAAAAGTTCGCAGTCTTCGAGGAAGAAACGACAAAGTGTTAATAACATTCAAAATTTCAAATTTATTTCCATATTAAAGTATATACATTCATGTTAAAAACACCAAAGACGCATGAGGAGTACCTAGACATTCGTCTGTTTGTACCTCCCCACTCTCCCAGGTGCTCTCTGAAATATACACAAAACAACAACAATGGCAGTGCTATAGAATACTCAGTCGGAGGAAAAAACAGCATCGTAGAATGACGGACAAAAAAACAAGGAGAGAAATCGAACCAACAATTCAGGGAAAAGAAAACAAATCATCACTCTCGAGCCAGCAGCAATCAATTGCGCATCAGAAATCAAATCTCTCAGGATTTTCCAATATAAATCACCTGATCTCTGATTTGAAGTATTTCATTCTTCTACAATTTTTTAGATTATTTGGAAGGATATTAAAGAATTTATGACCGAAATATATAAATGATAAATGATCTCTGAGTTACCGACTTCCTAAAATGTTCAAACTGAAAATGCATGCTATGTGCGGACCGAGTCACCCCAGTACTTCTCTGCTCATACATATTTTGTCTTCGGTACATTCTTATTATGCATTGATTCACAAAAATCGTTTTGTTCGAATGTTCGTCAATTCAGTCTCCTCATATAACAAATTTGTCGGATATAGGGTCGGTTTCACAAAACTTTAATTGTGCGATTAAAAAACCTTACGTGAATTTGAACCAATCCAATCACTCGTTTTGAAATTTCAACGAATCGCGGTATCTCTAATTAATTTTACGGTACAAACAAAGTTTTGTAAAACCTACCCTAAATCTTGGTATTTTTAGGAATAATGTAAATTAAAGTATTTTTCAGCGTCTCAAACAAAGTGGAAAATGCACCCTCTCCCCCAGGCAACAATACAATATCTGATTATTGATTCTGCCAAGCTGTTATACAGTAAAAGTAAATTTTTTCTCCTTGAGAAGATTTCCCTCAACATACATAACCTTATTCTCTTCGTTACATGACTTATGTGTTCTGTCCATTTTAGGTGTTGATCTAATAAAATAACAAGGTATCTTATGCAAGAGACCTTTTCTATCTGTTGACAAGTATATATCCAAGTATTACAGAGAAGGGAATGTGGTCCCAACTCGAATTGCCTGGGCTGGACGGCAATGGATGGAAAAAATGCTATATATTTAGTTTTACTTAGATTTAATGTTAGTGAGTTGTTTTTTAGCCATAAATTAATTGTTGGATTCTGCTATTATCCTAAGTTCATCCCAGGTTTTGGCAGTGAATGTCAATACTGTATTGTCAGCATAGCAAACTAGGTGAGCTTGTAAATTTTTTATTTTAGTAATGTTATTCATATGAATTAGGAATAATAATGGCCCCAATGTAACGAAGCATGATTTTTCTGTGAGAAAAAGTCAGACTTCATTTTAATTTTTCATGTCAGAATAATTATTTCCTTTTCATATTTAAATAAGTAAATCATTTTGTTTTCCAAATTTTTCAATTGAATTCTTCATCCGCATATTTATTCGAATATTTCATTTCACTAAATCAGAAATGAACCGTTAAGATGAAAAACTACCGGACTATGTCATCTTGTCGTTTTCCATAGTGGAGACAGATATGAAAAACGCTGTTTATTTCTGATTATCTCAGTTTTGTTTTTAGAGTCGACAATAGAGATCAACTGATAATGTGAGTAGCTTAATTAAACAGAAAAAAATTTTGTCGAAATATTTATAAACAAGATGTTCTTCTTCTTCTTCTTTCTTTCCATTTCCCACCTATGTGGGGTCGGGTCTCCTTGTCAATTTGCGCCAGATCTCTCGGTTCTGGGTTGTCTCAGCCGTGTTGTCAAGGGTTCGTAGGTCCTTTTGGATTGTAGACCACCACGTGGATTTTGGTCTGTCTGTCCCTTTTGGTGTTTCGGGAAGATTCAGGGCAATGTTGACAACATGGTTCTTTCCTCTTCTCTGCTTGTGCCATAGCACCTTAATCTATTTTCGAGAAGCTTATCTTGGATTGAGGCAACGGAAGAATTCATTTCTGATCCGGTCTAGTCTCGTGACACCACCAGCCCAGCGCAGCATTTTCATCTCGTTGACATGCAGGGTTTGCTCGTGGCATTTTTTTGTGGCCCAGCATTCGGAGCCGTGAAGCATGACTGGTCTCACTGCTGTTTTATGTACTTTGCATTTTGTTTTAATCGGCATGCGGCTGTCACATAGGACTCCAGACAGACTCCGCCACTTAAGCCATGCTGGTTGTGATCTATGGCATAGATCCGCTTCTATTTCAGCATCTGATGTTATAACTGAACCTAGATATTTGAATCTTGTCACTTTGGGAAGGGGGTGCCATCTATGTAAATTTCTGCGTCTTGGGGTTCAGCTGTAGTCGCAAACTGACAGTAAATATATTCAGTTTTACCCCGGCTGACGCGGAGGCCAGGCCCCGGCCAACAGTAGGGGCAGACTGGGCATTTGCCCAGGGCGGCAAATTTCAGGGGGCGCCGTATTGTAGGGGAGGGTGAACGGAAGAAAAAATTTCACACAACTTCGGAAAGGGCGCGTATTACCGTAATGATATTAGAAGTGAATTTGAAAAAGAATATCAGCACTTGAGAATGTATGTAGCACAGGAAGAATTTAGTGGCGTTCGTGGCATCTATTAAAACATCATAGTAAATAATAATTTTACTACTTTTCCTAATCTTGAGATCGGAATTAGATTTTTTTTCACCCCATCAATCACCAACTGCTCCGCAGGACTAGACTCAAGAATGCGAATTGAATTGAATTCTTTAATGATATTTCGAAGTGAAAAGATCTAACCCTAATTACAGATTTTCTTGAAATCATAAATGATTTTGCAAAGTTAAAAGCAAGGGAAAAAAATATTTCACATTTAAAATTCAACTTTTCGAATATCCAATCTTGGTTTGCAAAGTGAATAATGAATATTAGCACCCCAGTGGTAAGGTGTATTTAGTACCAAAAGAGATTTTTCAGTTCCACTATTGTTTCAAAAAATGTTTACTGCCATCATTTGACGAATGGGTGTACCTAGGGAGTTAAATCTGTGTTACACTAGCTAGAATATAATAATGTAAATCCAGTATGTAGAAAACTTGTGTCTGAAAAAAATGTGACTTACCACACTTCACATCTGAGGTGCTGATGTATTGGCTTTAGTATTTTCTATGAACGACCTGCTTTTCTGTTTCCTATGAAATGTAGGTTTTTGTGAAAGAAATCCTATTATGCAATTACTCAAAAAAATTGTTGGGAAAAGGGCGACAGTAGACGATTTGCCCAGGGTGCAAATCACTTTAATGCGGGGCCTGGCAGAGGCAGTTTCGTTCTAAGGCTCTGATCCACGACGTAAGCTGTGTTTGCATCTCTCCTGCTGACCTAGTGACAAGCACATGAATAAGATGTTCATATATGTTTTTTTCTTTCCTCTCTGTTTTCTGATCGTATTATTGTTTTATTAAGTAACTGAACGCCCATATACATTTTTGTAGTCTTGTTTCTTATTTCGGTGTTAGAGCGAATCATATATTTTTTTTTTCATATGCTCTAAACGAATTTCTATATTTATTTGTATCGTTTATTGTAGAGCCCTGATGAAGATTCAAAATAAATAGAAACGTCGGCATTCTGTCTAATTCAGTCTTTGCAATTCATACCTACAAGAAACCCTCATTACAAAGTCAAATTATCACAAAGGTCTTTAAATTATCCAAATCATCAATAGAGGGAAGTTACCATGGACTCGAGGATAAATTATAATAATAAAGGTCTTTATTAATTTTTACATATGGTAACAGAAATGGGTATACAATTAACCAAATAGTTTGGGCGAGGTTCAGTGCGGGTAGTTAGATATTTCTGCCCAATCCCCGCCTGTTCTTCCACATGACCCAGCATTCGAGGCTGGATATAAGATAAGGCAGAAACAAAAGAAAAAAAAATACAATAGAATCCCTGCATTCAATAAAATAACCATAGCTATCATCGACTCATAAGCTTCTCCATCAGATATGATCTGAGTCTGGCTGAGAAAGAGAGTACAATATCATCAGGCAGGGAGTTTACTACTCGAGTAATTTGGTAAGTGAAGGAAGACTTGAACTACTCGGTCGCATGTATGGGAGGAGTGACAGTGTGCTTGAATCTCACATTGACATTATGGACGTCTGTACGAAAAGTTATTTCATTGTATAGGTAGGGAAGTTTATGATTTTTCAAAATTGTCTGATACAAACAAGCCCGATGTACAAATCTTCGGTTTTTCATATTCATCCAATTATTTAGTCTAAAGGTGTGTGAAATCGGTTTGTTTTTTCCTATCCCATGTATCAACCTCAAACAACCATTCTGCAATTTTTGAATTCGTTTCTCATCCACAACCCTTATACAGGGGTCATATACTACATCACAGTAGTTCAAATGGGACAGTACAAAAGAGTCACAAAGCATCGTCTTTGATTTCCGACACAGAACCGATTTATGTTGATAAAAATATCTCAAATTCGCATAAGCTCTCTGCAATGATAACCCAATATGATGGGAGTATCTCAAGTTTTGATCCATCCAGAGCCCAAGATTCCTTACCTTATCAATGACCCTTCATTGTTATACCCTTATAACATCAGACGCAAGTGTGATTTTGTCGCGAAAGTTATTTAGAAATATATCACTGTTAGTCTTAGAAGCGAAAAGTATTGCCTTCGTTTTATACGCATTAAGTTGTAAACAATGTGCTCTTGAAGAAGCAGGTCATAATTGAGTGCTGCGATTGATTCCTCCGCCTCATCTAGACTAAAAGATAAATACACCTGTGTATCGTCTGCGTGATAGTGCTGTTTACAAGAAAGGAATCTCATTGGAAATTGGGAGATATAAATGCAAAATAAGAGAGGTCCCAGAATGGAGCCCTGAGGAACGCCCTGAAAAACGTTATAGAAATTCGAGACTGCATTAGCATACTTTACAGCCTGACATCTGTGACTTAAAAAGCTAAAAATAAGTTTGATGGCAACGCCATTGAACCCTATGAAGTGCAGAATTTAAAGCAACATTTCGTGATTCAAAGTGTCAAATGCTTTTGAATAATCTAGCATTACAAGAACTGTCAACTTGCCTTTGTCCAAGGCTCTGTAAATATCATCTGTGACGTGTAAGAGTGCAGTTGTGCAGCCTGAATCCGGACTGAGTTGTATGATGTTTTTATCTAAATGATTCTGTATCTGCACATTAATGATTTTCTACATAATTTTAGAAATGGTAGGTAGGATACTAATTGGTCTCAAATCATTAACATCTTGTGGTTTGGGTATTTTTGCAACGGGAATAACATGCGCTTTTTTCCATTCAGTAGAAAATATCGAATTTTTTAAACAATCATAAACTATATGCTTGATAAACGTCAACAGAAAAGGTAAACAAAGTTGTAAGGTAGTCGAGTTTATTCCATCATGTCTCACAGATTTATTTTTGATGCTTGAAATGCTCTTGAGGACCTCAATCTCGTCAACTGTTTTGAAGTCTTATTGGAATATCAATTTGTTATTTACATTATATTTATAGTAATCAATAGTTTTCTCATCTGGAGTTGAATTTGGGGCAGAATTAACGAAGTGGTCATTCAATTGAGAGAGAGGTTAGGTTAGGAGAAAGTGTTGTGTAGAAATTAATAAATGGGAAAAAACTAAAAAGTTTATGTTTTATGCTCTCATCCTGATAAACTAATAAAAGATTTATTTTTTTCAAAATTCATTTCAAAAAAGGCCTTTTTCTCATGTCTTATTGTTTTTGTTACGAGATTACGAAGTGTTTTATAATCTCTCCTATATACTGAATTATTTGTTATTTCAAATTTTCTCAGCGCATCATCCCTATCTTTCATCATTGCCTTAATGGAATTGGTTAACCAAGGAGCATACTTTTTAGTTATTCTAAATGTCCGAAACGGGGCATGAATATCTAAGAGTGCATTTATGCTGTCAGAGAGGAAAGCCACTTTACTGTCGATATCATCTAGTTCATATATGGTATTCCAAGGTATACTTCTGAGATCAAAGTCGAACTGATTATAATCAAAATCTTTGAAATCTCGAGTTGTCTTATATTTAATCTTATTGGGTTCATACTCGACTTTCAAATTTAAAAATATCAATTCAGGGTCACTCACCTCAAGGACATGTTTCGTACCAACATCCCTTGCCAAGTTTTCATTCGATACTATAGCGTAATCAATTTAAGTTGTCGATTTTTCAGTGATTCTTGTAGGTTGCTTTATAATTTGAATAAGTCCCAAACTATCCAAAACTTCTATAACAAAGTCCGATTGTTTGCTGCCAAAATCCAGTAGATCAACATTAAAGTCACCTAAACACAAAATATTATCAACAGTTGGTATGATTGTTGAGATTGTGCTTTCACATATGTCCCAAAAATGTCCCTGATTACAACAAGGAGGACGGTAAACCACGCCAACAGCGAGAGTTACAGACTTAAAAATCCACTTTACCCTTAATTGTTCGATATCGCTATTAACCACAACCGTTGCACTCCTTATATTATCACTTAAATACACACTCACTCCTTCCCCACGACCCAAACTATCAAGTCTTCGAAAATGATAACCTTTGATGTTGACTAAATTATCTGGAATATTTACATCCAGCCAGGTCTCACTAACACACAAAACATCGAAATTTTGAGAATGAATTAAGTTTTTAACTTCATTAAGGTGCGGAATCAAAGATCGAACATTCAAATGTGCACATTTCAAATGTGAATTGAGCTTCATGACGCCTAGGTACCTCACAATGTAAGAATACGGTGAATTCTGAAGAAAGATAAGTAAGGTACGATTTAAAATGACAAAATCTCCCCCAATGATATTAAGCATAATAATAATACAGCCTAATTATATGAGTTGATGAAAGTTCGATGAAAAACATTTTGAAGGAAATGATACACCTAGGTAATTTCTATGACCATATAAGGGAAACGTATGGAAATGTTAAAGTCACTGTTCTGAAATTTTGGCTGAGTTTGAATAGGAAACTATCACATTATTAAAACCATAAAAGGTTTCTAGTGACTTGTTAGAACCAGTGGCTGTTTTTCCGAATCACATAGTTAAAATTACTCCCTCTATCTCGCTATCTTGACAGATTCGGATAACCCTTTCTAAAAAAGATGTCACAGAGTGATTGATGGTTTCAGGAAGGGGCTTTTGAATGTTGAGGTGAGTTATTCATATAGGAAAGTTGTTCTTTTCGAAAGGTATCTTGCAATGGTTAAGTCGAGGCTTATAGAATCATAACCGGAGGAACTCCATGATTTAATAATTACCAAACAACTTTTTACAAAAAAGAATATTCTATCGTTGAAAACAGACAAAACCTTAAAGTCGATAATCTTAGATTATCTCACCTTCCTAATTATGGATTCGATGAGTGTAATAATCTTGACATACACACGGGATGGTTCAGAAATCTCTCTGAGATTCCCATTCCTGTCAATGTTCATTACATTCTAAGTCTTGGGGAGAAATGCAACTTAAAATACTACAGATATGAACCACCCTCATTGCAACAACTTTGAATTGATACTGAGTTTTGTTTGAGTTATTAGACAAATGAGTTGGACATCACGGAAAAACGAAATAAATTTATTAACATAACCACAAATTATCTGAACAAATTATTAGTTCGTCATAATTTTATTTAACAAACTAGATTTTCCCGGTTTTTGTCTAAATGTATAATTTAAACCAAACTTTTCTTGCAAGAACACCCTGCGTTATTAGTCTTTGAGGCTGATAAAGGCAACATCACATCTACTAGTAGAATTATACAATGAAAAAGCTACAACAACTGCAATGAACAGCATACAATCCACATAACAAAGTAGTATTCACAAGCAAGGGTGAATTGATGATGTTTCGCTTAAATTTTTGGAATGTGATAATGGTACTTGCCCCAAACTTTATTTCTTGCCCAAAGTTCACAAGATCAACTATTGACTATCTCCTACGACAAATAGTAACTTTTGTCGGATCAGGATCAACTCTTTATAGTTTGAGAAAATTCTTAGCTTAGAAGGATGAAAAGTATGTTGAAGATTCTTTTCAGTTTGTCGAAGACCTAACCAATGTTGAGGTTCCTGATAGCTATATTTTGATTTCGTTGGATTTTAATTCATTATTCACCAACATTTTGATAGAACTCGCGGTTGATCTTATTAAAAAGTACTGGACTAAAGTAGAACCACACACTCTCACCGAGGTTGAATTTATACAATTATTGTTCAAGTTATGTGTTGACAACAGTTATTTAATTTTTAATAATCAGTACTTCAGTCAAATTTTTGGGCTCGGTATGGGAAACTGTTCGGCACCAGTTATCTCGGATATAGTCATGTCCGAATTGAAGAATTACGCATTATCACAGTTGCCTATGACGTTCCAAATTATAAGAGGTACGTGACGATATTTTCACCTCGGTACCTGCACACAGTATTGTTATAGTTCTAAACTCATTCAATTCTTTCCATCTGCACTTGCAATTCAGCTTAGAGACCGAGAAAAACATTAAATTACTCTTTCTAGATGTACGTGTTATCAGATCAACAGGCTTCATCTTCAATGATTGGTGCCACAAACCAACCTTCTCTGAGAAATTCTTAAATTTCCATTCACAACATCTTTTCACGCATAAAATGAATTTCACAGAAAATTTAAATTTCAGATATTCTCGTTTAGCTAGCCAGGAGTTCCACATTGTTAACTTAAATAAAATCAAGAGTTTTTTAATTGAAAGTACTTACCCTGTGACACTGATTAGAAGAATTTGAAATAGAAATGAAACAACACATCTAAACAACAAACTGCGGCTGAAAGATATTTCAAGATTTCATATGTGGGGCTTCTATCTGAGAGGGTCAGTCATCTTTCAAGAGATGAGACAGTGGAAATAGCATTCAAACCGGTCAATACACTCAAGGGGCTTCATTCCAAATTAAATTCGGAAACTGCCCCAGTCTTGAGATCCAATGTTATCTATAGAATACCTTGTATCATTGTAGCAGGGTCAGACTAATCCAGAGAGCACAAAAACAGCTCTGAGATGTTGAAAGTAAGTAAATATATCATTATGAAACAAATAACTAGAATTGAATGTTCTACCCACCATCGAAAGGTGTTATTTCTTGAAAATATCGAAAATTCAATTTCAAATCATTTAATAATGATATAAAATGTTTATTCAGAAAAAATAAAATGTACATAACCTGACAACAATTCGACTTGAACAAATATTGAAATCCCACAAAAGTCCATGGACTTGTGTTGACTAGTTAATATTAATTTGAGGGTACCCTATTTAAAAAAAAAAGTTTTGATAGTTGCCATATTTTTGCGAATACTCCATAGAATTATTTTTTCAAAATCTGCGTGAATAATGACATGTCTTCAAGTACAGTTGCTGGAAATTTCATCCTTTTACATTGATGAAAGTAACCATAGCCCAGCTCTGATCACCAAGATATCTTGATTAGTTCTTCGTATAATTTTAGGGGAGAGGATGAGGAAAGAATGACCATATTATATAATCGGTTCTATATACAGGGCGTTTTAAAATTAGGTAATGAAGACAGGATTTGGCAAGTTTTCCAAACAATTTTCTCATACATAAATTGTGGAATTCGAAAGTTGCAGGCGAATTGATATTAGAAATTTATTTTCCTTTTCTTCATATACCAACTTTCGAATCAAACTAATTCTCTTACAACATCTAATACAAGATAGTTTTGCTTTCTCCATACGTATTATATCCTTTTTTGTTGAAAATAGTCTAAAATCATAATCAAACTTGTTCAACGTGGAGAAAATTCACGAAAAAAAAAAAAAACACAAGAACTCAAATATCTCGGAAACTGTTGATTTTTGGATATCACTATATATGGCTCAAACTACTGCAAATGAGTTATACTATCATGTCCTCCAAGGTTCACGTCGAATTTGGAAACACCCTGTATAATGTAATCAGGTGCGTCAAGTTGTTGACTCACAAGTGGAATTTTCATATCAAAGTATTTAGGATATTTTGTGCCCATTTTGTTCCAATTTGTATGTTATAAATTTTGTGCCCATTCCGAGATATTTCGAGTTTTCACTATAGGTCACCAACTTCACGCTGCGACTCATTTATGGAAATTTGAAAAATTTTTTTTTTCGGTAAATTGTTTTCATTTTGTGCCAGTTTGTGCCTTAAATTATGAATTTTGTGCCCATTCAGTTTTCGAGATATTTCGAGTTTTCACTGAGTCAAGCGTCCAGTTGGTGACTTGCATTTGGAATTTCGAAAATTTTTTTTTTTCGATAAATTGTGCTTATTTTGTGCCGTATGTTACGAATTTCGTTCCCATCCAGTTTTGTGCTCATTTTATACCAATTTATACCGTTTGTTGTCCATTCAGTTTTCGAGATATTTCGAGTTTCCACTGTGAATCAACAACTTGACGCTGTGACTCACAGATGGAATTTAAAACATTTTCTTCTTTCGATAAATTGTGCTTATTTGGTGCCAATTCGTGCCGTATGTCATCAATTTTGAGCTTTTTCAGTTTTCGAAATATTTCGAGTTTTCACTGTGAGTAGATAAGTTCGCACAGTTTAGGTGCATAAACCAAGTTTATTGAATATTCTTGTTGTTATGATTCTTAACGGTATGAATTAAAAAGTAGAATATTCGTTTTTTGAACTGATATGTGATGATTTGAATGTCTCAACGGCTTAGATGAACCTAAAATGAATTCATATACATATTAACGTAACATATTAACGTTAACATTATTTGTAATGAACTTTGTGAGTGACCAGGTACCTATTGTTAAATGTGAAGAAGATTTGAAACGTCGAATATTTGAAACTTGAGTTTCTGCACCTGAACCAAATTCCTGCCAATTGTTCAACTCGCACCTTAGAATAACCAAATATTATGATATCAGAATAATATTATTTATGTCCAGGGCCGTTCCTACTGGGGGTGCAGCGCGTGCCCCGCACACGGGCGGCAATCTGCAGGGGCGGCAACCAGCGCGGTCCCTTTTCGTACATAGTCAAAAAATTACATAAGCTATATATTTTATAATAAGTCTTTTTGGCTTATTGAAAAACTTGTAGGTTATTCACTCAGAATAAAAAACGCATGTCAATAATTGCAATTGGGATCTACGACAGCTCATGAACTCATAACAGTGCATTTCATTTTTGTGAATCAACAAATCAATTTTCAAGAAAGAATTTCACCTAGAAAATCCTAGAAAACGAATAAAATAGTAGGTATGGGCCATTTGTCATCCTTGTAATATAGCGATTCAAGATGCAGCTTATACTTTAGGTAATTACCGAATATGGCCGGAATAAACGTTTGCACATGTTTTTATCTCTGTTGGGACTATTGCTTGCTTGGGAATTGGGGTTGAGTCATTTCATTTACGAATGTTACAAGTGCAAGGTCGGAGTATTTTCTGAATACGTAATAGTGAATAGTTTGTGAATTATTGAAAAATTCAAGAAAATTTCCAGATTTGTTAGTTTTCGCATCACAAACGTGAGTATTTTTATTTTCCCTCTCTTTACACAAAAATCAAGAAAGAAATATAAGATTTATTAGCGATTTTAGCTCTGTTCTTGTTCAAAACATAGATAAAAACATACATTTCGGATATTTCCAAAATTGGAAATATCAGTTACAAATTACAAATATTCGCAGTTCTGATCAGAACTTTGAACTTAATTCCAAACCATTCCACCTTTAAGGTGGAGCGATTAAAAGGGGAATAGTCAAAAAAGTTAACCAATCCAAATATTTTTCCATAATCGTTGACTCGACCCCTGACGTTAGCCATGTCCCATGTCGAACAAATAAGTTTTGTTGTGAGATGTGTACATATTTCAACTGATACAGCTGAAATATGTGAATTTTTTTGGGGTTCTATTCAGTCACGAATAACGCTGGAGAGGGACTGGGACTGAGTAATTTTTTATTGAAAACTTTGTTGCTAGTTTCGAAATAAATGTTGAAGATATTCGCTGGCAAGGTTATGACAATGGGGCAAATATGAAAAAAAATTTAGGTCTTCAGAGACAAATACTGAACATTAATCCAAGAGCTCTCTACATTCCTTGTGCTGCCCACACTTTAAACTTGGTAGTCAACGATGCAGCGACTATTACTGAGGAAATTTCTGGATTTTTTTATACAATTCAGGAAATATATGTATTTTGTTGGGCTCCACATATAGATGGGATGTTCTGAAGAAACACGTGAATAATTTAACATTAAAACCTTTACCTGACATTAGGTGGGAAAGCAGAATGAATGCTATCAGACCTCTTCGGGAAAACTTGAGAAATATTGTTTGTGCCCTGTCAGAATTGATAAGCGATCCAACAAGAGATTCAAAAACAATTCTTGCATCAAGTTCTTTAATAGACAAAATGAAATCATTTAAGTTCATCTGTTCAATCATTATTTGGCACAATTTATTGTCTAGGATCTATATTGTGAGTAAAATGCTTCAAAACTTCAAATTTAATATTGCGGAATGTACAGAAGCATTAAAAAATCTACATGTTTCTCTAACTTCCCAAAGAACGGATGACAATTTTGAAAATCTTCTTAGCTCTGCGTCGATACTCGCTAATGAGAGATTTGGATGGTCCCCAACTATGGGAGGAAATCACTTTATTCAGAGATCTATTTCTTGTTGAAATGTTTCCTTGTGATATTTTAACCCATATAATAAAAAACGACCTAGTTTCAAGTTTCCCTAATTTCACCATTTCATTGAGAATATTTTTAACATTGCCAATTTCTGTAGCATCGGGTGAGAGGAGTTTTTCAAAATTGAAAATCATAAAGAATTATCTTAGGTCCACAAAGGCGCAGGAACGACTCACAAATTTGGCTATTATCTCTATAGAAAGTGACATTTCCGAAAATTTGGATATGTCAGAAGTAATAAACGAATTTGCTTCCAAAAAAGCAAGAAGAGTTCCTCTTTAATATATGGTAAAATTCTATTAATATTGTACTTACATTTTGGTTTTTTAATTATTCTCTTTGAGTATTACTGTTACTCATAAGGACCTATTTGTTGTTGAAGTTATTGCGAGTTTTTTCTATATAAATTATTTCTGTTTCTGTTATTAGTAGTAATAATTCATCTATTTCATGTTGTTATTATATATATGATATATTTCACAGGGTTATTCATTTCTTCTAAATATACATTTCTTACTTCTCTGAGTTTATTATTTGTTCATATAAAAAAATGTGTGTATATGTGTCGACTCCATTATGTGATTTCAATTTCCAACTTTTCACCGTACTGATGAGGGCCGAAAGCCCGAAACAGCTGTCTACGGTTCATTTTCGTTTCAGAGGGTTATGTCCGTTAAATCTCGGTTTTCGCTTCCCCCATTTGTGAAAACAGATATCTTCGTCTGATGAACGTCAAGAAGGAAAGCATATTAGGATGTATTTACTGGCTTGCTTGGCGGCGATCTTCATAAAGCCTCGAGTTATGGAATATTCTAAAAATTTTTTTCATTGAACTTTCCGGTTTGCCATACAAATTTTTTTCAGGGAATATTTTGGATAATGATCGAAAATGGGGAATCCTATGTGGGGAGACATTCATCGCTGAAATACGGATGAAGCGCTTCTGACGTCCATAAAAACAAAGAACACTACTATTGATCATCTCAATTCCACGTATTTTTCGACATAATCCTCATATTCATTCTTGATTTCCCATTAAAAATACTTTTTTATCGTGTGGTATTAAAACTGGGAAAAATTTCAAGAAGATTTTGATAACTCATGATTTTTGCTAGGGAATATGGCTCACGAACTTTTCTATCTACCAAATATTTTCTGTAATACGTTCGAAACGTTTCGGATCGCTTTTGTACACTACCACTGTAACACGAGGATTATTAATCTCAAATTTTTCACTTCGATGTTTTCAACTTCAAACTTCAATTATACATAAGCGAGAGAAAGGGGCGTAGAACTGTGTGGGATGGAACCAATGTTTGAAAACACTGGTATTTGTCTCACAATTAAAATCTCAGCCCTGATTAATATATCATCTGTCATGAATTATAAAAGAATCCATTATTCTCATATACCTACATTTTCAAGAAGAAGAAGGTACATATTATTATTTTATTCAATTCATTCTTAGAAAAGAAATTCAGAGACGATAAAGGAGCCAAATTTTCAATTGACATTCTACAGAGAGTTTGATTTTGCTTAGAAATTTCTCGCAAATACTTCCGATTAGATTTTCTCTCATTTCAATTTCAACCTTATGAAATTTCGTTTTTAGTTGTCCTAACAAAAAATCATCTAGAGAGTTCGAATCAAGCAATCATTGTGTTAAAGCAATAGGGCTCCCAGAAAAGTGCCAAAAAACAGCTGAATAATGGCTACTAGAAGTAGAATCTCAAAAGGGAAAGCCTAATAGGTACTTTGTTTAATATTTCGGAATAAATTTTTTAATTCGATAAAAATCTCAAAAAATCACGAATTTCAATATCGACAATTCTTTATTTGCCAATAATTTGACAAATGAATATCAAGTGGACCGAAAATAAACAAATTTCAGATCGTCACTTTTTTTCAAGTGGAATGACCCCAGAAGTCAGATTTTGCGAGGGCCAGTTTTCTTGGATGTACTTTTATATGTCCATTATCAGACGTCAAATCTAGTCGGAAGCGATTACGAATGAATTTATTCCCAGACGATATCAGAAGCATATTCTTTAATGAATATTCACGAAAAATATACATTGTTTAAATACGCTCATATCAACATAAAATTCTTGCGTTCTCTCTTTGTTAAATATTCCCAACAATTCCTTGAAAACGGAATCAACTGCAAGGAAGCGGATTTTAGCGTAAATTGAGAAGGTCACCGAATAGGAGAAGTTATCTAATTTGTTCAGGTTTCGATATGATTTGCTTTGGATTCACTTGTTTTTCTCCCATGAACTTATATATAATGGAGAACGGCATTATTCATCAAAATATAATCGATCAGATTATCAGAGTTGATTAATTGAGGATAATGAAATTTTCAGTTTGAACAAATTTTTTTAACAGTGAATTTGTTGTTATTCAATCCTATGCTTGAGTGCAGATATTTCCAGAAATGTCGTCATGTGATCCCTTTTCAAGCTGAAGCTAACGTCGAATACAAATATGTATTGATATTAATTTGTCAGATTGGTTGATGTATAATGTATAGAAATAATTGAAAATGTATCACGTACCTATTGAATAAATTCATCATCTGATCAAAGGGCGATTAATTGGAAGATTTCAATGTTCCGTTGTAGTGATGGGTAATTTTTAATAATGAGTCTAGAGCAAAAGCAGTTATGAAGAATTGAGAAATATAATATTGAAGTTATTGCAGAGGCAAGTTGCTTGTCAATATAAGAAATTTTCATCTACTACTGTTTGAAAGATACGAAAAAATTATCTTCACAAAATTAAAAGCAATCAACACTCAATCTCTAGAATGACCGATAAATAAATTGGAAAATGTATAAGAAACATGAACAAACAAAATCGTATGTACTATGAAAAGGACTTATTTTACCGAAGTATATTTCTGTGAAAGAAGACAATTTTCAGTTTGAAGAAGGTTGAAAGAAATTCATCAGTTATAGGTTTTCTTCTTATCGGATGTCTCATTTATTGAAAGTATACATCGATAATGTTTTCTCAAGGAATCTCCTATTTTGTATTTATTGTTTTCAAAAACTAATCAACTCCATTGAGTTCACTCATAAGTGACCTCAACGAATCTGTGGGCTTTAATCAACTTGAAAGTTTTTGATCCATCCACCAAAATCTCGTGAAACCCACAATTTCAAAATTCGATATCTGATAAATTCAGAATGGATTCGTTATTATAATTTTCGACCAATTAAATATTTTTATAGAAGCATTTTCGGTAACATTTTGATGATAAAAATATTTGCTGGAAATGTAAAATAAGTAAGTAACCTGATTTTTAAGACAAAATTCGTCAAATCAATCCGGAACCCCCTGAGTCACCCATGGTAAATGAAAAAATAAAGAATGAAGGAAAGATAATGCAAAGATACTTTTCCTCAATATGGAATATCATTCCATGAAACAGCGTAGGAAAATACTCAGGGCCAGTATAATAAACTCATCCACCGAAAATTGAAATTTCACCTCAGCTTGAGAACCGGTTTCTGTATACTCAAACTTTCCAGCCTTCGAACTGAGGATGAATTTCAATCCTCGGTTGACACGTATTTAATACTGGCCACCATTTCGCAAATTATTCTGCGAAGCAGAATAGGGCAATACTCAGGGTTAGTCTTATGTTTTATTGTATGCAGATGATTCCAACTTTACTGCTTTTGAAAATACTATAGAAAACGTGATATCCACCGCTCATTTACAACTGAACAAGGTAAATCAATGGTGTAAAGCAAAAAAAATCAAATTAAATATAGACAAAACAGAGGCAATGTTTTACCGAATGAAGAAATCAAATCTCACACCTCCCAGGGCAATTAATATGAGAAACAATGAGATAGTAGCACACTCATCTACAAAATTAATGAGAATCTATATTGATGACAAAATGAAGTGGGAAACCCACTGCGGCACCCTTAGTAAACGTCTGCACCCGGTGGTATACTCACTAAACGTTTTAAAGTATCACTTGAATGCGCCAGTTCTGCAAACTATCATATGGTTTAATTTTTCGGGGTGGCAGTTCTTCATCACACAGAATATTTCTAGATCAAAAATTAGCAAATCGAACAATCTATGGAATTAAGAGAACAGAGACTTGCCGTGGTGTTTTCAAGGAGCATAGTTTAATGACGATGACTGAATTGTATATTTATAAATGTTAAATTTTTGTTCGTCAACATAAAGAACTTTTCATAGATTTTGAGAATCGCAACAAAACAAGAAGAATGGATAGATATTTATTGCCCAAATGTCGTCTCACTTTATCGCAGCATCAAGTAGAGTTTATGTCTCTTAAGCTTTAAAACAGTCCACCATCATCTTATCACAGTGCCCAGAATGAGAAAATCTTCAAAAATAGAACTCGAAAACTGATTTTGCAATGCGAACTCTATAATATTCAACTATTTTTTGACTACTGCTGCTCTATAAATAACTAAAAATTATATTATATATTATTATTATTACTATTATTATTATTATCATTATCATAAACATGTCAACCGAGAATTGAGATTTATCCTCTATTTGAGGACAAGTTTAAGCTCTCAAAACTGGTTTTCAAGCTGAAATTGAATTCCAATTCTCGGTCGACACGTTTATAATATCGGCCCTAAGACTGGTTCCTGAAATATAGATCCGAAGTGATTGAGAGGCAGGGGAGATCTAATCTGTATCAACTACTTTTTGAGATGAACCGAAGAATATACTAGCTAAGGCAGCGATTACGCAAAAAAATTCTATCGAAATATTCCATGGTTGCTCATCATTCGAATGAGATATCCAACAGTATTCACATACACACATATTTTTATTTATTTTAATTTTTTTATTTATTTCCTCAATTAATTGCTCCACACAAACTAGAGCCTTTGAAATCACTACTCGATTATAAACTTGCTAATTTCTTCATGAATACATTTCACGAATGTGAATAAATGTAGATAGTTAATGAAATTTTATGTATCTACATCATACGAACTGATTGTGAAACGTATTAAAAAAATTCAAAATTGAAATTATTATTTTGGACTATAATATTATATGTATGTCCAAACCCTATAACTTTTAGAAATTTGTACATATTTGATTATAACTAGAGGTATGCAGCTATCTCTATACCTTCTTCTTCTTTTTTTCTCAAACTGTCGAATAATAATTAAACCTGAGGGAATCATGATTATTATTGAAAATTTTATGAATACTGATACAGACAAATACTTCGAAAGATCTGGTATCATTGAAATCGACCTAATCGTGGGATCCGTCTTTTTGACGTCCTTGCTATTGAGATTGATTTTGTTGAGCCGATTTTTGTATGTCCATATCCCAATAAACCAGTAGAGTAACAGTGAGTCGCAGGAAATACCAAAAAATATCACATCGAAGAACAACTTTGAGACTTATCATGGATGTACTAAGGATTAAACATTGAATGAATTCCAAAGAACTTAATAATCGCAATGACATCTTTTGAAGAAAACCTCACAGTATCTTTCGAGAATGCTTCACAGCAACACGTATCATTGCAGCCGAGATACGGAAATTTCATGTTAATAGGTAGTTCGATTTTCGTCTTAGGTTCTAGAAAATTGCAATACCTATTTATTCGTATATTCGTGCAAAATGTTTTAATTTTTTTTTAGAAAATCATAGGTTGTATCAACCCTCACTAGGTCAGCACCTTGACGCGGTGTGGGGGCTTATAGTAATTGCAGTGAATCTTGATTCTTAGCGACTGGAACTCCGGTTCCTGACAGAGTTGTAACTCATGTCGAAAGGGTCAAGAGGAGCGGTGAAACTAAGACTGACCAACCCCCTAACCTGCTGTAGTGTCGTGGCCTGGGTTTTGCACAGGGGTAAACAATGCCAGACATGCAAGGGCAACAAACCCTAATGTCTGTTATACCGGCAGGTGGAATCTGTTGACTGTGGCCATGTCTCGCGGGCAGAGAACACAAGCCGGGGGTCTTGGCCTAACCGCCTGAACCAAGTGCATGAAAGACACAATAAAAACTTTCCTCAAGGCAAGGTGGAACAGCATATGCCGATGTCTGCATGGCTAGTGGGAAGATCTAGCCCTGAATATGCGAACTCTGGATACCAGGCGACCTCCAGTTTCAATAGCCTTCCAGGGGCATGCGGGGCTCTGCCTCTGGTGACGGAAATTCCCTAGCTGCTCGTGGGACTTAGCATGGACCAAGAAACGAAAACAGAAGGGCATGGCACCAGCCCTGATGTGCCAAACATTGAGGAGGAAAGTAGCCTCAATCAGCCAAGGGAACAGGGCGCAAGTCCTATCCCGATGGCAGAAGAATTGCTGCTGAAAAGCAGCGATGAAGAGGTCATTGAAGGCCTCAACAAGCTGACGGTCAGGAAGCCAAAACTTTCTGGAGCCGCCAGGAGGGGGATGAAATTCCTCATTAAGGCTGGAATGGCGCCCGACAAAGCCAGGGAAGAAGCCTTAACCCAAATAGACCTACCGTTCCGTATAAAGAACACCTATCTAAAAGTTTTCTATTCATGCTCAAAATAAAGAAACAAAGAAGGCGTCAATATAAAAACATAAATTGATGCTTTCTTCAACACTGAATATAACCTACAAAGTGCTTCAGTTTCAAATTCACTTTAAAGCCATGTTAACTTCATAAATATATCAATTGTTGCAATACCTCATTTTGTCCGGTGGTGTATTTTTTCATATGTATTTATTTCATCGCTTTTGCGAATAAAATAATTATATCTATGGTCGGATGAATAATATAAGAGGCGAATTTATCTTCTCCATGATTTCAAATCCTGATTTTTGCTACGTAAATGAAGGCGTTCTTTTAACGGAACGGTAGGATTATCACCTACTATATTACCTGGATATATTGTTATAACTATTGGAAAAATAATCTGAATCTGCATGAGATACTACATCATGCAGATAATCTGGATATGATTTCAGAACCACCTGATAGCAAAATTTCCTTCTGTACATAATTCAATAGTTTTCTGAAATAACAATAATGTTGCTCATGCGCCTACTAATTTCTTATTCGTATTTCCATGCACCAAACAAGTAATAATAGTAACAAACTAGACTAGCTTTCATCGCAACAAGATTGCTGGAAACTAATAGAAAAACAACAAAAACAGGACCATATAAGCAATCAAAGAGTTTACACCAATCTTCAAGATAGGTCAGAGTAGACCATCTGATTGTTTACCAGAATAAAATGAAAAAATTGTGAAGTGTGGCATAAAAACAAATATTTTATAAGTATTAAATATAAAATAGCATAACATCCGAAAAATTGCTTCTATAATTACGACATATTATAATTCAATGTTCATTTTTTATAGAATCAATTTTAGTAGCTCAAAAACCTACCGTTCCTTTAAAAGAACACCACAAATTTTGACTTTTCGTGAAAAATAAGTACACATCAAGATGAAAAATATGAAAAGGCTCCATTTAAACCATAATCTGACACAATTTTCATTGAAATGAAAGAAAAAAAATTTCAGGTCTATTTGGGTTAAAACCGGTTGGTCCGAAGGCGTCTAAGAGCCTTCCCACCAAACGTAACCGATCGGAGGACAGCACGCCCAAGGGCAAAAAGCCCAAACGGCAAAAACAAGAGGCTTCACAAGCCTCAACGTCCTCAGAAGCCTCTAAGGCTCCTACAGCGGTGGTGCCCACCTACAGCCAAGCAACTGCTGGGATCAGGTTGGGCATCATGCACAAGGAATATCCGGAAGTCCTGCTAGAAGTGGACCAATTGAAGGCCATCAGAAAGGCACTTGCGGATACGATGCTTGCCATGGGAAGGGACAGTACTGTTAGTCCCCAATTTGGCAACGTTCAGAATAGACCGGGATGGCTGGGTATCACATGCCTTGACAAAGCCACTGCGGAGTAGCTGAGAGGCTTGCAGCCCATGCTTAAACCGTGGGAGGGAGCCGATCTAAGGATCGTCGAGGAGGCAGACTTGCCGCATCAGATGATCTTGATTGGATACCTCCCAGAGAGTCAGGACTACTCTAATGAGCAGATACTGACACTCATAGAGCTCCAAAATAAGGAGCTCAAGACCTCCAGCTGGAGGATCCTTCGGCGGGCACCATCGGGGCCCACCATGCTCGAAGTGGTGATCTCGGCTGACATGAGGTCAGTCGAGAAACCTCGAGCAACTGACTGGAGGTTGATGTACCTGTTCAGTCCAGTGAACCTCAGGCTTAAGGGCTCAAAGACGGCGGGGCGAAAGGAAAGGGCACAAGAGGCCTTGACTGCCGCCTCGACGACAGGGAAGCCCAAAGCAGAGGGCAAACCTAAGGCTGTACAGTCCCCAGGCACTGAAGAGGCCGGAGTGGCTCAGCCAACCACCAATTCTGGGAGGAGGACTGCTCCGAAAGGGCGGGAAGGTGAGAGGCCTGGTGGCAGAATAGCTCCGGCCTCCTCCAAACCGCCTGGTGGGTCTTCCAACCCATAATGGTTAGAGGTCTAACGTGCCTTCAGATAAATCTCCAGCACTCAAAGGCAGCCTCCAGTGCCTTATGCTGGAGAACGTCGAGAAGGCACATTGACATAGGGCTGTTGCAAGAGCCCTGGATTAATGGAGGCCAAATCAAAGGCCTCCCAAACAATTTATATCAGATGATATACAGCAGGAGGTCAGTAAACCCAAGAGCTGTATTAATGCTCAGAAAGGAACTAACTTGCCTTCCTCTTACAGAGTTCCTGACCAGGCACCTTGCTGCGGCGCTAGTTGAGGTGCAGATCGGGAGCGGCAGGAGGCAGCTGATTGTTGCCTCGGGCTATTTCCCGGGTGACGCCGTCAACCCACCACCAGAGGAGGTTCAACGCCTCGTGGAATGGTGCCGAAGCAAGCAGAAAAAATTGATTCTGGGCTGCGATGCGAATGCACACCATCTAGTATGGGGAAGCACGGATACAAATAGTAGAGGTGAGGATTTGCTTGATTATCTATTTTCTCATAATGTTGAAATAGCGAATGTGGGTAACAGTCCGACCTTTATGAACGCGATTAGAAGGGAAGTATTAGACCTAACCCTGGCTACGCCATATATTGCAGATATGGTCAAATGCTGGAGGGTCTCGAATGAACCATCCATGTCGGACCATATGGCAATATAATTCGAAATCGAAGCGATTGCTTCGACAAATGTTGTGTGCAGAATACCCAGAAAAACCGATTGGGAACTTTATGTAGCCCATCTGAGGTCAGAACTGGAAGGCTCTGCATACAACATAAGCTCTATAGAAGAGCTCGAAAATGCTTCTGCTCACTTTGCGTCGTGTCTGCAAGGAGAAAGAAGCTGTCCACTCAGGAAGAAAACGATCCAAAGGGACGTTCCCTGGTGGAACAAACAACTAGAAATCCTCAAAAGAACGGCAAGGAGAGCCTTCAACAGAGCCAAGCGAGAGGGCAGCTGGGATGCCTATCGAGAGGCTCTGACGAACTACAATAAAGAGGTTAGAAAAGCCAAAAGGCAGTCCTGGAGAAACTTCTGCGAGGGAATAGACAAGACAGCCCCTGCAGCTAGACTTCAAAAGGCACTATCCAAAGATCATTCCAATCCAATTGGCCAAATAATGAAGCCATGTGGGAACTACACGAGTGATCCTGAAGAGAGCCTAAGTGTCCTGTTGGAGACTCACTTTCCTGGCTCTCAACAGATTAGCGCCAGCGATTCAGTCCTTGAGAGGGAATGGATAAGGCCCTCTAAGTGGGACTTTCAGAAAGCTGGGAGATTGTTTACACCAAGAAGGGTTGAATGGGCGATAAAGACCTTTCAGCCCTTCAAATCTGCAGGCATGGATGGGGTTTTCCCGGCCATGCTTCAGAAGGGTGGCGACCTCATTATACCCCCAATGGTAGAGCTTTTCAGAGCCAGCTATGCATGGGGCTATATTCCTAAATCGTGGAGGAAAGCTAGGGTAGCATTCATACCCAAAATGGGGAGAAGAGGTTCCTCAGAACCTAAATCATACCGACCCATATGCCTAACCTCCTTTCTCCTGAAGACCATGGAGAAAATTGTTGATAACAACATAAGGGGAAACTTGAAGCTCCATAACAAACAGTTTGCCTATAGGGCGGGCAGATCTACAGTAGACGCCCTGCACCACCTCCTTGTGGACGTGGAAGGCACTCTCACCTCAAAGGGGATTATGCTGGCAATGTTCGGAGACATTGGAGGGGCCTTTGACAATACCCTACATGACTCCATATGCAATACTGCTAAAAACAAAGGGGTGGAAATCACCACTGTAAAATGGATATCGGCAATGCTGAAAGGGCGAACCGTCACAGCCTATCTAGGAGAAACTGAGGTGACAGTGCTTACATGCAGGGGATGCCCTCAAGGAGGGGTACTATCACCCTTGCTGTGGTGTCTGGTCATGGATGGTCTCTTGGAGAAGCTTACGGCAGACGGTTACAACGCTCAGGCATATGCTGACGATCTGGTGGTAACCGTGAGAGGAAGGCATGAAGGCACACTGAGCAGCCGCATGCAATCTGCCCTCAGGATAATTGAAAGATGGTGCGAAGAGGAGGGATTGACAATTAATCCGTCCAAAACCACCCTGATTCCCTTCACTAGAAGAAGGAATCTTAATCTGAGAGCTCTGGTTCTGAATGGACAGACTCTCAATTTCTCCAGTGAGTGTAACTATCTGGGAGTCATCCTGGATAGCAAGCTCAACTGGAGGAAACATGTGGAAAAAACCATTTCCAGAGCCACGAGGGCCATGTGGGCCTGTAAGAGGCTCTTTGGAAAAACATGGGGAATGAGACCAGAAATGGTACTGTGGTTATACACTGCCGTGGTACGCCCCGTTGTCACCTATGCGTCACTAGCATGGTGGACAAAAACCGAAGAGGCCACTACTTGCAACAAGATGCTAAAATTGCAGCGATTAGCTTGTGTTGGGGCCACCGGAGCTATGTGCACAACTCCGACAGCAGCGCTCGAGGTGATACTCGATTTGCCTCCCTTACACTTGTATGTAAGGAAATGTAGCCTGCTGGAAGCCATCAAAATTTCCCTAAAAGGGAACCTCCTACCCGGAAACTGGGTTGGACATATGAGGATACTGAACCAACTGGACTCAAGCCTCTTGGCAAAACCCTCAGATGTGATGCCAATCACATACGATTTCGAAATGCCATTCGAAACGATCATTGGTGATCGTCATAGTGCAATGAACTTCGTAAATCGTATAGACAAGAAGTCATCCATATGGTATACTGATGGATCGAAAACAGAAAGGGGTACAGGCATTGGGATATGGGGACCCAAAACAAGGATATCCAAGTCCCTCGGAAGTGAACCTTCGGTTTCACAGGCTGAAACACTAGCAGTGCTCAAGAGTGCCTTCAAAGGAATCTTAAAGGAGTGCATATATATATCACCACGGACACTCAGGCCACTTTGAGATCACTGGAATCATACAGCCAGAAATCTCGGCTGACATATGAATGCCGTAATACCATAAAGCAACTGGCCAGAGGCAACAAAGTGACTCTACTATGGATACCAGGACATTGTGGTATTGAGGGAAATGAAACAGCCGACGAACTGGCGAAGAAGGCTTCAAGGCTGAAGCCTGTTGGACCTGAACCTTTCTGTGGGCTTGGAATAGACCAATACAAGAAAGCGGTCCAACAATGGGAAGCGGCAAACAAAATAACGCTTTGGAGAAATACTCCCAGACTTGCGCAAGCCAAGAGATTTGTGGAATTCTCGTCGACCTACACCAGGAAGCTCATAAAGCTGCCACGAGCTGAGCTTCGAGTAATGGTGGGTCTGCTGACGGGACACTGTCGATATAAATATCATTTGTATCGCATGGGAAAGTCAGCAGATGAAACCTGCAGGCTATGTGGATCAGAGAAGGAAACGGCTGAACACATGGTATGCAAGTGTCCAGAACTGGCGGAACTAAGAACCATTCACATGGGGAAGTCGGTTCTGGATCCACATGAAATAACCGCCAAGGCTCCTAAGGAGGTCGCTGGGTTCATCAACACCATTGATGGCCTCCTTGGGATTTGAATGAACGAGTTGGGTAAAGAACAAAAGATCCTTGCGGTCGAAGTTCCCGAAAGGCTGAACGAAGCCACTACGACCCCTGTTCATAATAATAATAATAATAATAATAATAGGTTGTATCAAGGGCATAATAATAATAATAATAATTCATTGCTAACATTGGTTATAACACGAGCGTTCTAGAAAATTCGGCGTCAAGTAGGCTATGGATTTTCGAAGGTTTAATTTTCCGCTTCAGTCTCGGAATATTGACAAAGCCAAACGGTAGTCTACGGAATACTCAAATATGAACTTGCTAATTTCTTCCTGAGTACAATTCATGAACTTGAAAAAATATAGTCAAAGTGACCTCTACCACACCTCAAATAATATTTCAACAAAAAAGGGGAAATGGTGTACAGACAACGAATGAAAAAAATTGACTTATCTAAGAGGTCCGTCTACCTTCTCCTGTATACATATAATTATTAGTAAAAACTCAGCTATTTTGATGGCCAGTCCATCAGGTTTAAATTTTCATGAGCAGATTTTTCGACGTCCATATACATATACCTAGATGAATATTATGATAAAACTATTGTTATAGTGATAGCTCATTGTCATTCGAACCGAGAAGGCTAACATTTTTAGGAGCTTTGTATTCAACTTTTTTCGGTAAATAAATTGATTTTTTTTTTGGATAAGAGAAGAAGTGGCATATATTAATAATTATTTTCAATGAAATAAAAATTATGAATATATTTGATTGTCCAGCAAGAAATTGAGTATTATTCCTTGTTAGGTAGGACAATGTATCATACCGAATAAAATTCAAACCTCCATTTTGACTATTTTCGACTGATTTCAAAGCAATCAAATTTGGCCTAGGTCGTGTTGAAATTGTACTGGCCATAATCATTCCTTAATATCGAATCTACAATCTTTACGCATCGTTTTTTTCGTCTGATTTATTCATTTCATTCCTGAATATGCCTCATAACAAAATTACAAAGTTCACAAGATCACTGCCGTGGAATTCAAATTTGAATCAAAACAAACACAAGCTGTTTGTGAATTAAATCCTTTCGTCCCTCCTGAGATCAAAATATATTCGAAGCGAAGTCAGAAGTCGACCCCATTGACCATAGCAGGGGAGTCAAGCCTCCAATGCCATTCTAAAGGTTGAGATATTCTCTACTAGAGACTAGGATCTGGGATATTCTGAACTATAGGGCGGCGTTCGGAATCAACGTCGGACGTTGTCCGGTGTGCGCCCAAGCCAGCCCAAGCCGTTCGGAATCGACGTCGGGTAAATTTTACCCCCGTTCGGAATCACTTGGGACGTTCGTCCGGATGTACAACTTTGCAACCAAGAAAATAGGTAGGTAACAATTACTTGTCTTGCGCAGATATCGTTTATTTACACATTTGAATTTTAAAAGTTTGTTTTACGGAGGAATTTCGAGTATTTAGTTTCTTAAGGTAGTTTATTATTTTTATTTTTCAAGATGAGTGTAATTTCAAATTTTATACACGTGATAGTCTAGGATAATGGAATAATTTATTCACAAGGAAAATGAAGTACACCTCCATAATATTCAAGGTTTATTAAAAATGAATTATGTTTATTAACCATTATCAATACAGGAGAAAAAGTGCCAAGCACTTGTCTGTGGTAAAAAAAAATATTTTCATATAAATTGATAAATACATATGGTGGTGAGTTTATTATTCATCTGTTACAAATCCAAATTCAGTGTTCAAGGTAAGTATTTAAAAAAAGCAAGTAAGTATTTTCAAAAACAAGTTTAAAATTATTATCAAATGAAATTATTTCTATTCCAGATACCAATCCAGATATTTCTTAATTATTTCTCTGATTATTTAATAATCTGGTTTATTTGACGGCTATCTAGAAAATACTGATTGGGTGCCCAGTCGACAAATAATCCAGGAAATAGAAGTTCTCCTAATGCTGAGAAATATGCAAGACATGATAGAAACACTAAATATTAGAATCATGAATGGATGTTATATTTTTACCCTGTTTTTTACAGTGAATAAAGCTCTTAAATAAAACAGTGTACCTTTTGAAGAACATTTAATGAATACTAAGTCACATTAATATATCATGATGGAAACTGCAGTATGTGGTATCTCAAAAAAATCAAGCATTATTTTATTGCACCACTCTGGCCAACTTGTTAATCTACACAACATGCAATAGGTGTTATGTAATTGAATCATTAATTTTCAAAACAACTCAGAAAAAGTCTTAATCGATGAAAACAGAAAAAATTTGTATACAAAAAGTCATAATGTCAACAAGAATCATGAGGCAATAAATTTTCGAAAAACTATGGTATTATCATTCAGAGGTGAAATAAATATCAAGCGTATTGGAAAAATTTGCTGTCTCTCCTGAAAACTTGGAATGTTGGACATACGACATGTTGCAGTTTCCACTACGATTCATGCATTATTATTATTTTCTCTTCTGAGGATAGCTGCTTCGTCATCAGGCGTGGTCTTGCTCCACAGAATGTTTTATCAAAATTAATTTCTGTAACTGGTATGCATCAACCTAAAATCATTTTCATTACTGAAAATATATCTACTTCCAATATAAATACCACTTACCTTACTGATTTTGAGTACATTCCTCAATAAATGAATATCAGGACAATTGCTCATGCTGGATTTTACAACAAATTTGGCTACAAACAAAATAGCATGAACAAGACTGCATACTTCCTCAAGATCGGCCAGGCCAGTTCAATGGCCACAGTTGATACTTTTAGCTTCATCATCAATGTTGTATCTTATTTCGTTTGTGAATGCTCCACCTCAAAAAAATAGAAAGTCTATTTATTACATATATTACAGTAATGTATTACGTTTACTTACATTTCCTTCAATTGAATATTTTGCTCCAAAAATTTTATTTATTTACAGACTGTCAAGCACTCTAGAAGACTCTCATTTGCTTATTGGTGTGAAATCTACTGATACTTTTGAATACAAAATACATTAGCACCTTTCCAGAGGAGGAAAATCTAAAGAATGAGAGTCATCTCATTTTTTTCAAAGTAGTGTCAATAAAAACCCTCAATCTTATTCATTTCCTGCGATTATCATCCAGCTTCTTCTGCATGCATTCTAGAAACTTTAATAAAATAGCCACTTTTAGTATTCACTGATAGAAAATTGAATTAAATAAGATATCTTCATACTCTTGATACATCATTTGAAAAATATTGAATTAACCTCACGTTGCAGTTAGAAAGAGAGGGAACATAACACCCGACGTCGTTCGAAAACGATCGGCAACATTTCAAACAACTGAGTGCGCCCAGCGTTCGACACACGCACTTTATCCGACGTTGATTCCGAACGCCGCCCAGAATACCCAGCCTTTCGAATCTTCTCTCGTGCACGTACAGTGAAATAGTATAGCGCCAAGGTAGTCAGGTGTTGTTCGAGATTTTCACGTTTTCGATGAGGATGAATGAACTGAATATTACATTTTTCCATTGACCAAACATTCTTAATTTCAAATTTGAATTTAATTTCTAAAAATTATGATGGTTCACTTGAGTCTGAAATATTCGTATTTCAAAGAAATTTGGCTCTAAGCTGTATGATGAGGCTAAGCCCCCCTTGCCCACTCTGACGAGTCGTCCTTGATATGTAATAGTTCGATTTTTTCAGAAAGCTCTGCAAGTCGAAAAATTGAAAATACAGTGGAACTTCCCTATAACAAATACGCTAAATCCGCAAAAAAAATTCGTTATACAGAAATTTCCTTATGCAGAAATTTTTTTTTATTGTGTCAAGTGTCAAAAAAAGCAACGTTCACTTGCATTTTTTTTATTTGAATACATTATACATATTTACCTTAATCCCTTCTAGACATTTTCGCTTTTTTTTTCATTAACGATCAGAGCTAAACTGAAAACTGAAGAATCCGTATAGACAGGGGTGCATCTACAACTGTTTCAGAAGGAACTCTAAGTCCGCCGTAATGGTTTAGTTTATAATCGGGATTCATTTCCTACGTCATACAGAAACGGAAAAAACCATCCCTAAGTATACTCTGGGAAAAACCTTCTTACCAATACGCACTTAGAGAGTGATTTTCTTGGAATAATTCGTTAGAGAGAGAATTCACTTCGTTTTAGAGGGTGTTTTTTACAAGGTATTTGGATTCAAGGTGCAATGACAGATACGAAATTCGTTGTACAGAGAAATTCGTTGTAGAGACGTTCGCTGTAGGGAAGTTCCACATCTGCTTCCTGATTTATCATAATTCCAAAATTACACTGTAAAGTCTAAGATTGAAAACTATCCATGTATCTGCACACCTGTTCTTTTCTTCAAAATTTTCGATAATAATTATTATTAAGAGGTTCCTAGAAAAAAAAGTAACAAGTGTACAGGTAAAGAAGGACAGATTGATAATATTATACAGTGAACTCTCGATAAATCGAACATCGATAAATCGAATTCTGAGAAAAATTGAAAAGTTCTTCTGTTACCCAGTGTAATTTCACCTCAATGGGTCAAACATTGTTCTTGATTCTTGAAGGTCTAGAAGATGAGTCTAACTGTTGGAAGGGTTGTCTAGAGAACCACTACCTCCATAAATTGTACTCCCGACCACCATCGCCTTTATGGGTCGAACTTTTTGATTTAATCACTCGTGATTCATAATCGAGCCATGGTTCGATCAATCCTCGGAATAGTTGACATCACTTGACGAATAACAGATTGAATTACCAAACTTTACTTGCTTGCTAATGCAAATAACTTAATTTTTCTTGAAGATGTACCGCTGACAGTACGATTACGAATTATTTTTAACCTAATGACGCTTAGCATGAATAAAAAAATTTACAAAATTTAAGATCCTGCCCAAATTATCTCCCTCAATTTCTAGTACATGCATGCAGTCACGGCTTACTTCTGCAATTGTTACCAGCGTTCTTTAGAGTCTGTGGTACATCTTCTGATTGCTATTGAAAAAAAATTAACGTATTCAGCAAGCAACTAACAATTGGTATATGGCAATTTTATATGTGATTTATCAAATCATATCAACTGTTTCAAGAACTGTCAAAAGTTATCGAAACAATGCCCGCTTAGGAATCATCTGTGAAATAGAGGATATCTGACTAACTTGAAAAAGTCTGTTACCTGCTTGGTTTTCTGGCCATATTTTTTCATTTCATGAAGGAATTATGAGCGTATTAACCTTTTTGCTGACAAAGAAGATGGTTAACAAAACAACGAAGATTTTCCTTTTCATTTGTACACGGAGTTCATAATACTCTTTTTGAGTAGGTTTCAATTCTTTCATCAAGATTTTATGAGGGAAGCAGTTGCAGCTCTTTATAACCCTTTATATCTCGGATTATCTGAATTTTTAGTGAACACTTTTTCTCAAGAAATGATGACCATCTCCTCAGTTTTGAAAAACATATTTATCGATAGATAAATAGATATATATCTTTATTTCAGATGATATTTTCTTACAGGAAAACACAAAAATGAAACAGCACAAATAATAAATTCAACAAGACTTAAATAATCTTCCAAACAATATGGCTCTAGATCTTCTAGAAGTTTCTTGGTTCTAATTTTGAACTTTGTGTAACTATTGATTATTTTGAGATTATGAGATAATTAATTGAAAAACTTTACACATAAGAGATGGATTTTTTTTCAGATAGAGACAATCGCTGATATGGAATGTTAATATCAGCTGTTCAAGTTCTATAAGTAGTATTGGTATTATATAAGTACATCAGACACTCATGAATGTAAAATCCATAAACCGTCAGAAACCCCTGCACGAATCTGTAAATTTCATGCCTAGGATTAATCTAGTATTATTTCTGACTGATAAATATCGACTTTAGTGCTGGACTCACTCCCCAAAAAATTATTCCGTATCTGATAAGAGATATATTATCCTCTTCGTATCATTTTGAATGTATTTATTCATTATTCTCATGGCATAACATACTTTGTTCAATTTATTCAGAAGGTCCTCTATATGATTTGAGCATTGCAGAAAATCATCTTAAACGACCCCCAGAAAACAGGTAAACTTCGAAGTTCCTACTTTATCCTCACCAGAATTCATCTTCATTGGCTGGTCATCTTTTGATCCGTAAGATCGAAAAACAACTACATCAGTGTTATTTTCATTCAGAATGAATTTTTTCCGCGATAACCATTCTTGGATTCCTCTCATTTCAGCTGTAGATCATTAATATCACATTTCGCTATTAAGAAATTCGAATCATTCACAAAATTGGTCGACTCTGCTTCTTCAATCGAATCTGCAACCTCACATATATCATTAATCATTATCAAAAATAATAAAACTCCGAGGGTGCTTTCCTGTGGTACACTAAATTTATTCATGAGCGAAGTTGAGAAAGATTTTCGGCCATCTATAGCTACTCTCACATACTGCTAACAATCAATAATTTTGCGATATAATATGAAGAAATAGACCTTTTTGAGTGACAATTTATTTCATATTTGAAATTTTCGATTTCATTTATGATAATACAAATTCGAAAATATTTCATTTGATATTATTTTTCTAATTTAAGCGATAATTTACTTGTTTCTCTTTTGAAAAAAACTGATTCGAATGACATCTAATATTGAAGAGATATTGGAAAAAAACATAGGGACTCCCACTCCGCGCGACAGCCCTCATGTACCAGCTATGAGCGCCAGCTATGGAATGTTATGTTCGCGTAATATGAAAGGAATTAACATGTGTTCATGATTGAATAAACTCACTGAATGCATTTGAGAGAATAAATGCAGACGTTAAATGGCAACGCTGTTGGTCGTCCAAAAAACGTGGGGTGTACATAATATATACGTTCGGTCGTCATCTACTACGAACATAAACGGACGTGAGATAGCACTGAAGTGACTGGAAAAAAAATTGGTGAATAAGGAAAACTGAGTACGACACTAGAACCTACAACAACTCATTTCATCATATACATCATTAGATTTGCGAGAACCTAGTTATTTCTGATGGACCCCAAAAGCCTGGATTTATACGGGACGTCTATCAGCACTGGGATGTATATATATATATATATATATATATATATATATATATATATATATATATATATATATATATATATATAGGGGTGGCAAAATCTTAACCGCACGCGGGCGGCATATACCCTAGGAACGGCCCTGTTTATGTCTATCATTGACGGCCAGTTTCTGAAAGGCCGATCAAACCGTATGTCAACTGACACAACGTTCAACTTGACATCGATGTCAAATCAATTTGGGTTGCTGAAAAGATGTTTAGGGCAAAATTAACTAATCTCTGTACTGACGTGCCGCAGGAAAGTCGCTACAAAATGAGCTCCGCCGTTTATTGTGGAAAGTGTAAAACAAAAGTTGTTTCCTATGTTAAATGTGTATCATGTGAGGGATGTTACCATCCCAGTTGTGCAAAAAACCTCAAATTTGAATTTTATGATAAATTCTCAATAAAGTGTTGTGAAAATGTCGAAGCTACCTCTCCTCATGAGGATGAATCTGACAATAACTTTTTCGATGCCATCGAGGAACTGCATCCTAATAATAATGTTGATATAAGAATTTTCAAATATATCATAAAACAAAAGGATAATCTCATAGCTGAGTTAAGATCTCAGATTAAAATACTGAATAATCGACTCCTTTCGAACCAAAACACTGCATGTCCATCAATGTCGACAAAAACGTCAACATACAAAACATCTGACAAACAAATGACCTCGCCAAGTGAAACTGTAAATAATGGAGGGAAATCCTCGAGAGATTATCGCACGACAAAACTGAATCATTCGACGGGTCATATGGAATCGGGATTCCCGTTGATTGACACCATTCCGTCAGCTGATCGAGAACACATATCCGAAAAAGATGATGGGAAATCTGAAGAAGGATGGAGGAAGGTTCGATCTAAAAAATCCAAGAGTGCCCGAAAAGCATTAGTTGTGGGTAATTATGCTGGAAGTTCGACTGTGAAAGGGATCGATCGAAAGATATCATTTCATGTATCGAATCTAAAACCAGAGACAACAGTGGAGGAGTTGCAGTCATTTTTGGTTACAAATTTCCCCGAAGTGAAATGCGAATCCCTCAAATCACGGTATCCCGAAAGTTATGCTTCTTTCAGGGTTGAAATCTATCATTGTAATTATGAGAAAGCCATGTTAGCTGAAAATTGGCCGATAAAGGCTTGTGTCCGAAATTTTTTTCGGCGAAGGGACACCACCCCACAAGTTTAGAAGATTATGAACAGTCGGTCGATACACTCAAGATCTTTCAAATTAATGCTCAGTGCATTTCGAACAAAATGAATGAGTTGGAATGCTTAGTAGCTGAGGATTGCCCTGACTTTATAAGCATTGCAGAGCACTGGTGTAATGAGGAAAAAATAAAATCAATGAATCTCCCGGGATTCAGACTACTTGCATTTTTTTGTCGTAAAAATCATCGAAATGGAGGTACAATGTTTACGGAAAAGACATTTATGAATTTAAAATATTGAAGTTGGAGCAGTTTTGTGTTGAAATGCATTTCGAGTGTTGTGGTGTGAAACTAAGCTTGAAAGACAGGAAAGTGTATGTTCTTAGTGTCTATCGTCCACCAAGTGGGGACTTCGAAATATTTTGTTCTATGTTCCTCGTCTCTTAGAATTCTTGAATGGTTGTGAACAATTGGAAATTTTTATTGGTGGAGACTTCAACATAGATTATTTGAATGACGGATGTTTTAAAAAACGTATACTTAATGATTTGCTTATTAGTTATAACTTGTCGATTACATCTCTGACTCCCACTAGAGTGTTCACTAATGGATTGGGACGAACGTCATCCTCAAAGATTGACTATATTTTGACAAATGTTAGTACTGAATATTGTGCTTGTCGAGTTTTTGAGGCAAATCTTTCTGACCACAAGGTTGTGTGCCTTAGTTACCGTTTTGTTTTAAAGTCTAGACCTAAGGGTATCTCTATACCCAAAAAATTTGAATATCGTGATATCTCTGATCTCAATCTGGGACGGTTTGTGTCTAATTTGTCTGGGATTTGTTTCGATGAGATTTATTGCTCGGATGACATCGATTTGAGTTTTGAGAGATTCATGTGTATTTTTTTGTATGAATTCGAGAAATGTTGTCCCATCATCAGGTGTAACTCTAAGAATAATTTTGCCAAAAGTAAATGGATAACAAGAGAAGTAGTGCAAGCTAGTGTGAACCTAAAAAACTTACACTGGATATGCAAGAACACAAATGACATTAAATCGATTCAGAAGTATAAGAACGAGAAAACTAAATATAGAAAATTGCTTTCATCAACAAAATTGGAATTTAATAAGAAATTAATCGCTAACTCTTCTAATCAATCAAAGACGATATGGAATCTTGTCAATCGTGAGATTGGTGGGAAGATGAAAAATTTGGATGCTGGTATAAAGTTGGGAGGTCAAAATTGTGTTGAACCATATCAGTTACCAGGAGTTTTCGGAAAATATTTTTCGAATAAAACTATGGAATTGTTAACAACTCACTTTGGTGATGATATGCCCACGAGTTGCAGTGTTTCGGGGAGTGTCTGTGAAACTTTCTTTTTCTTCCCTGTCGAAATAAGCGAGATCATTACTACTGTAAAAGAGTTAAGAAACAAAAAGAGTAAGGGGGCCGATGATGTTTCCATGAGGGTTCTGAAGGCAACAGCAGAAACAATTTCTCCACATCTAGCTTATCTGGTTAATCTTTCGGTTAGTACAGGTAAGTTTCCTTCAGCTCTGAAGATGGCCACGGTGACTCCGGTATATAAGAAAAATGACCCGGAAGATATAGCTAACTATCGTCCTATATCTGTGCTCAGTGTGTTTGCGAAGCTATTTGAAAAGATTAGCTATAAGAGAATGTTGAAGTTTTTAGACCGGTATAATATAATCACGGAAAAACAGCACGGATTTAGGAAAAACAAATCAACCCAGTCAGCTGCCTATGGCCTCCTGGAGCCAGTGTACGCTGCTCTCGACGAAGGAAAGCATGTGGCAGCCATGTTTTTCGATCTATCTGCGGCTTTTGACTGCCTAAATTTTGACTTTCTTCTAAGAAAGATGAGATGTCTGGGATTTCGTGGGATCTTTTTGGAATGGATTAGGAGCTACTTGACGGGAAGAAGGATGAGAGTGAAGATCAAAGAGTGCCTGTCTGAGATGTTTGACTGCAATGTTGGTGTTCCTCAGGGATCTATATTGGGTCCTCTTTTATTTCTCCTCTTCGTCAACGACCTGCCGGATCATGTTCGTCCAAGTGGGCTGACAATGTTTGCCGATGATACGTCGATGGTTGTCTCGGCGTGTAATTGTGCGGATCTCATAGCGCGCTTGGAGTACCTTTTGAGGACATTTGTCGGTTGGTGCAATATGAACGCCCTAATTGTAAATATTGAAAAAACAGAGTGTATTTACTTCAGGATTAAAAACACCACGAGGGTGGAATTGCAGCTCAGATATGGCGATCTAGACATATGCTCCAGCAGAACTGTGAAGTTTTTGGGATGCTATTTGGATCAGGGTTTGAGTTGGATTGATCAGGTGGATCACGTGTGTGGAAGAGTAAACAGTGCCTATTATGCTATTTCCCGCATTAGAGATGCTTTACCGTTGTCTTCTCTTTTGGCTATTTATTACGGATTGGTTTATTGTCACCTATCGTATAATGTCATCATTTTTGGTAATGCTTCTGAGAGTCGCAGAATTTTTGTCGCTCAGAAGAGGATAATACGTCTTATATTCAGAATGGCATATAGGGACACCTGCAGACCCGTATTTAAAGAAAATAAGATTCTCACTTTTCCTTGCATATATCTCATGAGAGTGTTGATGCATGTGAGGATGAATATGCATTCCATAGAAAAAAATTCAAACTTTCATAGCTACCAAACTAGAAACGCAGGAGAACTCTGTATTCCGCAACATAAAACTAGTAGATATGCTAAATCCCCCATGTATCAAGGTCTTAAGTTCTACAATCACCTACCGTTCAAGTATAAATGTATTGCTTCTGATAAAAATTTCCAAAAAAATATAAAAACACTTCTCTTGGATAGGGCATATTATAGTATAGAAGAGTACCTGAATGATGACTTGTAATCTTTGTTTATATTTGAATGTATTTAAATGTATTTTGTTGAATTTTTATTGCCTATTTTATATATATGTATACAATTCTTTTTTATTGTATTTACACGATTGACTTGTCTCATAAATTGTTTTAATGTCTGAAGGGACCAATAAAGATTATTATTATTATTATTAATATTATTATGATTTGACATGAGGTTACCCTGTTTCGAGGCTATCGAACCACAGAATCTGCTAAAATAAACAATATTATCTGATCGAACAGGTTAGAATTTTGAATTTCTCATTTTCATATTTTGAATTTAGTATTCAGTTTGGGATTATTTCGAGTTTGTTTTATTGAAAATGAGTTCAAGTGGCCGAAATCTTATTGAAGAAGAAAGGTACAGTCACTCGGATCTAGTTCAGAAGTAAGTATTTGTAAAATTGTTAATAATTTCTCCATACATAGTTCAAGGCAAACATTTCGATAAACAATAGTATAATAACATGTTCGCGAGCATGTTCGTATACATTTAATAGAGTACATATTTTTTTTCAGTTAGAAAACAAGTCGACGAAGGCAGTATATCAATTGCAGAACAAAATGAAAAATGGGTAATCCTAATTACAAGAGAAATCAACAATGCCGCTGAAGTGCCAAGAACTCAAAAGAAACTTCACACTGCCCAGCTAAATTCAAAAAGGGCAAATGTTACAAATGAAAAGGAGTACGTAAACTAGTTTTGTTCAGATAACTAAAAAACATACCTTTATTCATATTATGAATTTCTAAACAATTTTAGAGTGCGTATGGTAGAAATTTTATCCATCAGAATTTCCATTAGAATCTGAATGAACTTTGCAATACTCAATTTAAAAATTTTCATAAAGCAATGCATCGAACATGACCCACCCATCTAATACAACACAGTCAAAGGCTTCTTCACCTCATTTTATATTTAATTCCAGGTTAAGAAATATCTGCAGACAGGAAAAATGGCTCAAATGACGATCCAGGAACATCACAAAAAAAAACTATTTAGATGTAAGTTCAGTGGATATTATTTTTATTGTGGTTGAAAGACTTCGGTCAATGGCCTTTTGACTCCGTCAACAAAGAAATGGTATTATTTTTATAGATTTTCTTGTTTCAGAACCTCTGACCTGCTTAAATTAATAAATATGGTGAAGGAATTGAAAAAGGACAGAAACATTGATAAGGTCTTTATGCATTAGTTAATTCTCTGGATTAAAATAGTACAATAAACCACAGTTACTACTATTACTGATCTTAATTTTTAGGAAGATGTCCTAGCAACAGGTAGCGGTTTGTACCAACTCTGGCTGAGTACAAACAGTAGTAAGTAAGGACTGGGGAGCAGACTTCGCTATTCTTATAAGAATTTATAAAGTACTCATAAGATCAAAACTCGATTACGGGGCCGTCGTCTACGACTCAGCTAAAAAAACTGTAACGAAAGATTTGGAAATAATACAGAATCACGCACTCAGAATCTCTTTAGGAGCATATCGCACAAGTCCAGTCAGCAGCCTCCAATGTGAGGCTGGAGAACCATCCTTGGTGTCACGAAGACAGTTCCTTACCATCAAATACGCAATGTCAGTTTCAGCGAACCCATCCAATCCAGTACTCCATAATGTAGTAGCTAATCGTTTCAAAAGTACATACCTTGAAAATCCCAGGACCGATCCACCATTTTATGAAAGACTGAACAAATATCTAATAAAATACAACATTTCAATACCAACTATGATCATCCCAACAATCTACACCCTGGATAGTTCCTCTGCCTGAATGCGATTATAACCTCACATACTTGAAAAAAACAGAAATTAACCATGATACGATTAGAAGAATCTTCAATGACCACCTACAAACATATTAAGATTACAAACATTTATACACAGATGCATCTAAGACAAATCAAGGAGTTGGCGCTGCATTCATCACGAACGACCACGAAAGCACTTTTAGACTACCCCAAACAACTACAGTGTTCACAGGTGAACTATATGCTATATGGAAAGCTCTAAAGTTCTGCAATGATAAAAACCATCGACAATGCGTCATCATTACCGACTCCCTCAGCTCATTACACGCCACGCAAGAGCTATACACTAACCACCCAATTCTTACAAGGATTAAAAAAGAACTGAGTATTGCAAATGCCAACAGAAGGAAAATTAAATTCATGTGGATTCCATCACACATAGGGATTAGGGGTAATGAGCGAGCCGACTATCTAGCTAAGACCTCTATCACCAACACAGACTCTGAAAGTGTTCCATATAACATACACACTGATCTGACACCTTTTCTTCAAGAAATTCAAAAGAAACTATGGCAAGCAGAATGGAACTCATCCACAACTAAACTAGCAGAAGTTAAAAAATTCATAATACCACATAAAAATATCCCAAAAAGCAGAAGACAACAAGTGATCCTAAGTAGACTCCGTATCGGCCATACTAGACTTACACACGAACACCTCATCACCCGGACCCAAGAAACTTCCTGTGAAGACTGTAACGTTATACAAAGTGTCAAACATATCCTGTGTGAATGTCCAACATACCAAGAGGAAAGAACAAGACATCTCATAACGGGAACTTTGAAAGACATTTTGATGGAAAAGTGTGAAGTTAAAAATATTATGAACTTTCTCAACAGTATACATTTGACAAAAATGATTTAATTTAGTGTTAATTTAATTATGTATCATTATTATTCCATCGCTAATAACCCTTGTGGTTGAAGCGAATTTAATAAATAAATAAATAAATAACAAACAGTAGGTGCAAAAATGTTGGCTGTATCAGGGGAGCATATGTAGACTTTGGTCAACAAGGACGACAGCTCTTTGAGCTACTATAATATTGGTATTTGCATATATTCAAACTGATTATGCTCATATTATAATCCTCATTTTATAATTTGCTAGTTTCAATTGCTTTAAATCTATTTGAGATGGCATTGATGAAGACTTACAAACACGAGTGCAGTGTCGTGATAATGAAGTTATACGACATCGACCACCTTTTCTCGAAAAATTGCTACAATTGAGAGAACAAAGTCCTGAAAGAAGAAATAAAAAAGCTTTATTATTGAAGGGAACTGAAGAATGCCTATACTGAGGAAGAAAACCTAACTTACAAGAAAAGTAGCTTGTTTTGAAAAAAACACATTTCAATATACATATTTAGAAATTAAAATCAAACAAAAAGAATATTATAATCTTTTCAATAAATAAATGATACAATTTATCAATGTTTGGTATATTCAAAATATGATAATAAATACCCTTGTTGAATCCTTCAAGTTACCACAATATTTCAATCTCTACTCAATCATAAATTGTTTACAAGTATGAAATCATTTAAATAGGTTTTTTTGATATTTTTCTGTGTATCAATGAAATCAGTATTGAGCATTGATTTATTTCAACTTTCATCACACATCAAGATGTTAATTCACACTGCATTTCTACTTCGTTTATTGTATCGTGTTGGATTTTCTTGGCTTCCGTTGGAGTCCACCACTACCTCAGTTATTAATGATTATACATACGTGTGAGTTAACACAGTGGATTTTCTCACCAATATGTTTTCATTATCTTTCACAATTTCCCCTTCCTATTTTGAAAGCTCATCTTGTGGACGACCGAGATTATTTTAATATGTGTACAGTCTAGAGCTCCAATAACATTTGATAATGAACGGATATAATTCAGATTAATTCCTATTGAGTTATTCCTGTGTTCTGGAGAGATGATAATCTACAAATCTACAGCCAGATAATAAAATCACAAATTGTTTCAAAAAATAAATAAATTTCTTTTTGGAAGAAATATAATTATTGCCACTAAGCCTAATTATTGTTATGCAGACCCATTAACCCATACAATCAAGATTTCCGTGGAAACTACGATGATTAACCACGTCTCTACCGAGTTAATTCGCCGAACATCACCGATTAGTTAACCACCTCTTTGACATTAGTTTGACCACTGATTTAGCCTTAACATGCGTTTCAGAAACCCAAAAGTGCGTTTGACGTACAATTTACCTGCAATATTTGACCACTCTGTCAACTGACAGGCTGATCAAGTCCAAGTAGTTAACCATACTTTCTGCAACTCAAAGGGCACTTGACCAGGGATTTGACAGCTGATTAGTTAATTTTTACGTTGATCGGCCTTTCAGAAGCTGGCCGTGAGAGATACAAATAACGCTCGTCAATGATTTCCTATACGAGTATTTATCTATCTCCACAAGAGAAACTAGGAATATCCTGAAAAGCACGGAATTCATAACATAAGGCACAAATAATAATGAGCACAATTTATCGGAAAAAAAATTATCAAATTTCCATATGTGAGTCGCAGCGTCAAGTTATGGCTGGTTTTCGAGGTTTTTTTAAAGGTAGTTTATCTATTCGATAACTTTGACGGATGGATTAACTGGTGATTTCTATTTCTGAACACCTCTCCGAAACTTATCCATTCGATAAACTCAGTTTATTTTAACGGGACGATTTTGGCCGTTTATCGATTCGATAACTAACTGGCGCATGGGCAAAGACGTAATGTTGTATTTCGAACCTCACTTTTGCTGTAAGTTTTGTTATGAGATTACTCTGATTTGCGTGTTTTGGTTTGGAAAAATGTATGTGGACATAATATACTGTTGTGGAATGATGGGATATATAGGAAGAATTATGATCTAGTTTCAAGTTCCAGCGATCATCAGATGAGACAATGCATCATGAACAATATTTCTGCAACCAGATTCGTAGATCGAAATGTTTACAGTTACAGATGATTAATTTGAAAATAGATACGGGTTCAACAAGCAAACAGTTCTATAGCTTCGTAATGAACTAGGAACGTATTAGATTCATTTTCGCAGAGAAAATGAAACAGAACTTATATCAAGACAAGAAATACAATAGTAAAAACAAAAGGCATTTGGTGTGTGGAAATTAAGTCAGAAGTTAGATTGTGTTATATATCACAGTCAGAGCAGTGCTTCACGATATAGCTTCGCAAAATACAGATTATTTAGAAACTTCAAGATACATCCCCTGTAACCACGGATAATGAAATTCTTGTTCGATCAAGTAAAATAATCTTCGGAGAACAACTATTACCCAGTATTTGAGTTAAGTAATAGCTAGAATGTAATAAATAACAACAGGTTATACTATTAATCATTTATTTTTGGTTTGTTGACATATTTTCTCTCGAAGTTTGAAGTTCTGAGTTTTAACGTTGAAATTCTATTGTTTTCAACACAACATATTACAATTGTCCTTCCATCTTTTTCAGTGATATGTCCAATTGGATGTTCATTTTTAACGCATACCGGTGTGAATACACGTTATTTTGAGCTCCAGCGAAATAACTAAATTTGTGTGATTTTCAACTAGTGATTAGTTTTCCTTCTGTTCAAATGTGAGTTAAGCCCACCAGTTGAGAAAATATCATTTTCTTTCTTACATTGATTCAGCCTAAATTTTCATTTTTCATTTATTTGATCATAACAATATTGTCTACATAAACAACATTCGTACTCTCTCGGTCGTCGTGACCTTGACTGGTTTGCTTCCCGTGCTCTCGCATTGTGTACGAATTATTGCTTCCATATTACGCTTCGGGTGTCCAGGTGCGTATACGCGGTATCCACACATCCTTCATTCCTTCTGTCACTGGATTTCCCTGCCCGTGGCCTTCCCACTCTGTCTGAGTCTTCCTTACGGGCCCAAGGAAGTGAATAGTCAATTTTGTGTTTCCCATTTCCACATCGCGTTTCGGTCTCAATATGTCACGTAACTGTAACAACTGTAACAAACAAATCATCGACTCAAACTTCTCCGCATTCTGCATCAGATGCAAAAAATCCTTTCATCCTGAATGTGTTAACCTAGGCAGTAAGGAACTTGAGTTCCTAAAGGAAAATAAGGGAACATGGTACTGTCCAGCCTGCTCTTCTAGCGAGCGTCGTCTCCGCAGCAATTCTGGTGGTTCTCGTGCTGCGTCCCCACTGCAAGGCACATGTCCGCCACTATCAGATTCGTCCGAAATGAACCTCACTACTAAACACTTCGAACTTCTGATGAACGAAATGCGCAAAATGACAGCCAGTTTAGAGCGTGTCGAGAAGAGGCAAGATGATCTCATGGCTCGCCTCGATATATGTGCTGCCACTATCGATAGTCACTCTGAGACACTAATCTCACATAAGTCGGAGATCGATTCTTGCAAGCGCGAAATAGCTACCATGAAGGATGCCCAATTAGCAGTTAACGTGAACATCTCCTCATTGTCCGATAAAATCAATGATATGGATTCAAAGACGTCTTCTGCCAATAATCCTAGGGAGGTTATCGTTCCGGAGGTTATCGATCGTGTAAAACGATCATTCAATCTCATAATTTCCAATGTCCCTGAGTCTGATGAAGCTACTGACATTGTTACCGTTTCGAGAATCTGTGATCTCGTCAACGCATCCTCCAGTAAGCACATTTCCAACGTGATCAGACTGCAGTCCCGAGACAGGAATCGACCTCGTTGGATTAGAGTGTCTTTCACCAACCCCGAGATAGTTCAGACGATCCTCAGAAAAAAGAACTCGATTCTGGGCACCTCTCAATACCGTTCAGTTAAAATTCAGGACGACAAAACTAAGGAACAATTGTCCCAGTTAACTTCGTTGAGGGCAGAGCTGAGGGACAGATTAACCGCAGGTGAGACTAATCTCACCATCAAATATATTAAAGGATGTCCGAAAATCGTCAATATTCCATCTCCACTTAACAGTGTGAATTCAAAAAACTAAGTAACCTCAGTTGTTGGCCCATCATATACACTAACTTACAGTCCCTGCCATCGAAGCATTCTGAAATTCTTGTCTTCGCACAATTACACAATCCACTTCTTATTTTCATAACTGAGACGTGGCTTCATCCGTCGATTCCTGACGCGGTTGTGCAGATTCCGGATTACACCATCTACAGGGCCGACAGTCAGGATACACTTGGCTATCGAGGCGTTTGTATATATGTCAACAAGCAAATAACGGAATCTTTCAAAGTTGACACCATACATAACAATTGGACTAACATCGATAGTATTTTCCTCAAAATTTCCAATAACCAATTTTCTGTCTTTGTTGGGTGTATCTACAGACCGCGCCCATGTCCTTCTGACCCCAATTGCGTCAGTTTTCTTTCCACTGCCTCCAGAACCTACGACAACATTTTTGTTGCAGGAGACTTCAACTGTCCCGACCTGAAGTGGCCGATGATCATGTTACCCTCTGCGTCTTCCCCATCATTTCCCTACGCCGAACTGGTTTTCAATTCTCGTTTGCAACAGCTTGTTAAACAACCCACCAGATTTAGAGAGGGTCAAAACCCATCCCTCCTGGATTTGGTGTTTGTCTCTGACCCTCTGCTCACCTCTGATCTCAGCTATTTGCCACCCTTTGGTAAATCTGATCACGTCACTCTCTCCACCAAATTACAGTTTCGTTCTCCAAATGCCAATAATCGTGAAATAAAAACTATAAGAAGAGTCAATTATGACAACATCTCCACTGAATTGACAGGTTTAGATTGGAACGCCTTGCTCCTTTCCCACGATAGCGTTGACGAGCAATGGAAGACCTTCACGAGAAAAATAAACGAGTTGCTCTCCTCCAACACCAGGATTATAATTAAGAAATGGAATCCCCTGAAACCTTGGATTACTGATCAATCATTACAACTGATTAGAAAGAAAAAATCTCTTTGGCAAAGATACTTGCGAACACGATGCACAGCGGACTTTACTGCACATCGTAATTACTCCAATTATGTTTCTGATCATTTGCGAAACTCAAAAAAGAACTTCGAGAATAGACTGGCCTCATCCAAAAACAGAAAAAAACTCTTCAAATATATAAAATCATCTTTGAACACCAATGTGAGAGTTCCGACCGTCAGGGACGACCATGGCAATCTGAGTTGCTGCTGTGAGAAGACGGCTGACATCCTGGCAGGATCTTTTTTTCAATCCTTTTCAGCTGAACCACCTGGTCCGAGTCCAGTCCCACAGATTTCTCGATGCTGCTCAGAAATATTGGATGTTGAAATCAACGAGGTAATTGTAGAGCATCATTTAACTAAGCTCAATATTTCTTCTGCCCCTGGTAGCGACGGAATTACCCCATACCTCCTGAAACATTGTGCCAGTGCCTTATCTGTCCCTCTTACCATGATTTTTCGCAAGTCCATGATTACAGGATCACTTCCATCCGATTGGCTTTTCGCTACTGTCACCCCGATCTACAAGAAGGGAGATAAGCTATCCCCGGACAACTATCGCCCTATATCCTTGCTGTCGACAGTTGCAAAGGTACTAGAGAGGATAATTAGCGAACAACTTCTTGAGTTCGCTCTCTCCAATGGTTTGATACCTGACGGGCAGCATGGTTTTGTTCCTGGACGCTCCACAACAACAAATCTCCTGTCATGCATATCTGACTGGACTAGAGCATTGGACACCGGTCAGCCAACGGACGTCATTTATCTCGACTTCTCTAAGGCTTTCGACAGGGTCCCGCACAACCGCTTACTAACAAAGTTGGAGCACATCGGGGTACGAGGAAGGTTGCTCGATTGGATTAGAGCTTTCCTGTCTGGCCGTTCGTACCGAGTGCGTGTTGGCGATGTCTTCTCTTCGTCCGCTTGGCATGTAATATCTGGCGTCCCTCAGGGGTCCGTTCTAGGGCCTCTACTCTTTCTTCTCTACACCTCCGACCTTCCGCCTCTATTAAAGTCCACACTGTCACAGTTTGCCGACGACATCAAACTCTACAACAACGCCATAGTTAACCATGCTGTTCTTCAGACAGACTTGAACATCTTGACCGAATGGTGTTTACAGCATTTACGAAGCATTTACACGAGTAAATGCTTCGTTCTTCACATAGGTAAAAACAATCCTCGACTTGGTTACACCATCGGTGGTGAATACTTGACTCCTGTATCCCAGATTGATGACCTTGGCGTTGTCATTTCGGAGGATCTTGGTTGGTTAGCACACATAGAACGTATCTCAGCCAAAGCTAAACAACTTACCTATATGTTCAGTAAATCCTTCAGAGGCTGTGACGATCGAACATTCGCAATTATTTATAAAACATACATCCGACCAACGCTGGAGTATGCTGGCCCAGTTTGGTGGTGTTCCACAAGGGCTGCCAGCGATGTTCTCGAGTCCACTCAGCGATGGGCTACTCGTGCCCACTATGGTCCAGCGCGACCTTCATATGAGCAGCGACTTTCTGCTATGGGGTTGACACTTTTTGAGGAGAGGCGTATGCGTGGTGACCTGATTTTCTCGTTTCGAGCCATGCAAGGCCACTTCGGGGAGAAGGTCCGCGGTTTTTTTCCTCTGAACAGGAACAACTTGCGAGGGCATATTTTTAAACTTAAACGCGAAAACTTCAGGTCCTCAAAGCGTCAACACTTTCTGCCCAATCGCATATTTCACAGTTGGAACCGTTTGCCTGAGAACATAGTCCGATCATCCTCCGTCAACGCTTTCAAGAATAGTTACGACAGATGGAAGTCCTCATTGTGAAGTCCCTCATAGAAATGCCTGCTTCGGTTACATTTTATTATTGCTTTTTTTTCATACATAATGTTTATTTTTATATTTGATTTCGCTCGCCCCTTTATTTGTTCACATCTGATTGTATGCATACATATTATCTATAATGTACCTTCGAGTTTATAGGTTCGTCCTCAACTCGAATCAATTTTGTAATAAATAAATAAATAAATAAATAAATTGCAATAACTCTTGTGTTTCCATTCATCAATTAAATTATTTTTTAATTAAAAGAACATCGTTTTTTTTCTAACTTCTCCCTCACAATTGATTTGGCAATTTTATGAATAACTTTTTTTTTTTCAGTTAGAGACATCTGCATCTTGAAGCTGATTGGAACTGGGATAGGATAACCCGTACCCTCAGTTTGAGAATGCTCATTTACATTGTCACCGTCTTCGATTATGGTCACTCACCAGGTTCACATTGCTGCCCTTCGTTATCTACATCTTCAATTATGGTTGCTTCCTCAATGCACCCAAGTTTCAAAATCTTACTGTGTAAAACTGGTGGTCGAGTTGTACAACTTGGTCTTGAAATTTCTGTTTACTCCCCCTTCTCACATTGGGCTTGTATATTATTATTAAATTTGAAAATTTCTTCAATAAATTGCATTTTTTCACCTGTTTCATAATAAGGGGACCTCTACATCATTGAACAAAGATTTATATAAAGATATATGAATGAACCTATATGAATAAGTACTATCTCATTATTTAAAAAAAAAATTCTATAGTTCAGGGGTAGCCAAATATTTGACCTCTGAGGTCTACTTGTGTTCAAACATATTTCTTGCGGGCGCGACTGTAAGGTAGAGCTTACAAGGGAAAATTAAAACAAATTAATTAATAAGTATTTTGAATTTGAATTTTACAAATGAAACACATAATGTTTATGCTGCATTATGTTTTTGGGTGGATACTTTGCATTTACACTGCATTTTTCCATTAGGCTGATAAAACATTCAAAAATTGTTTTCTCTTGAGTTTATTCATCTCACTAGGGCTACCTAAATATCTTTTGTGGTCGACCTCTTGGCCACCTCTGCTATAGGTGGTCAGTCATCTAATCATTCCTCTTCCCCTTTTTCTTTAAAATATCAATTAAAAATCATGAAGTCGCTTATTATTTTTAGTTCCTAGAACCAATATCATTAAGCTATCTAGTTATTTCCAACGATGCTTCTTTCCTTCGATCCACCTTTGTTGTGCTTGATGATATTTGTACATTCTTCAGCAATAACCAGAAAGCATTTTTTCACGTTCTGTCAAATTCTTGCTAAGTTTTAATACTTTCCACATAAAAAAATTTTTTTTGTTCAAAAAAAGTTCATTCAACACTTTCAAAGCAGATATGTAAAAACTTGATATTCTGTATAGAAAACTTCCTCAAATTGAATTCCGGGAGTGGAGTTTCGAATACAGAATTTTTAAAATTTATCGTGAAAAATATGAATTTGCATGTGGCGCCATCTGTTGAGCTAGAAACAAACTTGTGATCCAGACGATAATCATCAGTTCGATAGTTAACGAAGAACAGAAAAATACTTCAGAAACGCAGTTAGGTTTAACGAGAGGTTATCGGTTGGTTAAAGTCATATACGTATAAACTCCTATACCGCTAGCATTGGCCCGTTTACCTGCATTCATTTGAAGCAGCAATCACGTGGTACAATTGTCCCCAGCGATGCACTGTGCATGCGCGAAAACTTAACCTCAAATATTTCCAAATAGTTCGATTCACTTGTCAAATATATTTAACAGATGTAAAGAACGTAACCTCACTTCTCCTCTATTTGTCAAATTCTGAGTTTGCGCATGCGCAGATTGTTGAATGGGTCAACGAGCAACTAGATTGCATCAATTTTATTTTCACGGTAGCAGTATAGGGTTTAATAAGTATATGTTTAAAGTTATCGAATCGTTTACTATTGGAAGGTTAACTCAAGACCTCGGAAACCGGCCATTAGTGAAGAAGCACAGTTGAAACTCGAAATATCTCGAAAACTGAACAGGTTCATAATTCAAAATATACGGCACAACTTGGCACAAAACATTCTAATTCCAGAAACGGGTAACCAACTTGATGCACCTAAGAAAAAGTGACAAACTTCACCGAGAAATCCATGAATGTAAATTCATTAACTTACATGCTGTGAACTAATTGAAGTGTCATGGTTAATTTTATAAGTCATGTACTATGTGAATCCTGAAACCGACTAGTATATTTCGTATTCTTATTTTTATTTAATTTTTCCATTTTTGTTCTTTTATCGTTCTGAAAGTTTTATGAATTTACGTACATTAATAGTGTATGTTTTATTGAATATTCTCATCCTGGTATACTTTACCATGAAACAAAAAGTAGAATATTAGTTTTTGAAATGATATGTAATAATATTTATGTGTCAACGTCTCAAATGAAAATGTATTGATTTATATATTAACGTAAACATTAATGGAATTGAAGTGTGTTAGTGACGGGTTATCATTGAAAATGAAGAATATCTGGAACTTGGTTTTCTGCACGTCAACCGTATTCCTGAGAATTCATCTATTCACAGTGAAAACTCGAAATATTTCGAAAACTGTCCTGGCTCAAAATTCATGACATACGGCACAAATTGAGCGCAATTAATCAAAAAAAGAAACTTTCGACATGTGAGTCACATCAAGTTGATGACTGACATGAAAAAATCGAAATATCTCGAAAACTTTATGGGCATTAAATTTATAACATACGGCACAAGTAGCACAAAATGAGCACAATTTATCGAAAAAAAAATATCCAAAATTCCATATATGTGAGTCACATCGCCAAGTTGTTGACTCACCGTGAAAACTCGAAATATCTTGAAAATTGAATGGGCACAAAATTTACAACATAAGGTACCTACAAATTGTTAAAAAATGAGCACAATTCGTAGGAAAAAAAAATTTCAAAAATTCCATCTGCGAGTCCCAGCGTCAAGTTGTTGACTCACAGAGAACACTCGAAAACTTGATGGGCACAAAATTCATTACATACGGCATAAATTGGCACAAAATAAGAACAATTTATCGAAAAAAAAAAATTTACAAAATTTCATAAGTGAGTCACCAACTGGACGCATGACTCAGTGAAAACTTTAAATATTTCGAAAACTGATTGAGCACAAAATATAATATAATATAATATAATATACGACACAAAATGAGCGCAATTTATTGAAAGAGGAAAATTTCCAAAATTCCATATATGAGTCACATCGTCAAGTTGTTGACTCATAGTGAAAACTCGAAATATCTCGAAAACGGAGAGGGCACAAAATTCATAACATACGGCATTAAAAGGGTCACAAAATACCCAAAATATTTCCATATCAAAATTCAACTAGTTAGTCACCAACTTGACGCACCTAATGAAATCTCAGAAAATTCGCCATGGAGCAGGATCTTTCAATCGTGCAGAAATGTTCGATGAAATTCATCCGAATCCTATCCTGGAGAATAGCGTCGTATCCAAAAGGGTGACGTAGGGCTTCGGTTCGGCGCCGGGACGATAGCGCCGTTTTAGAACACGTATATTGTTAGTGCAGTGGTAGATTTGGTGGATGAGGGTATGCGACAAGATTTCTCCGAACTTTCAGACTCCTGTATGATTGCCTTTTCTCATTTACACAGTTCATCTGCATTTGTGTTGTGGCAGTTTTAATAATTTTTCGTCAGTAATGACGTAGTGTTTGTGTACTGCAGACTATTGGAAACCGAAGGGCGCAACCTTCATCGAGGGTATGTTTTTCCAATTGACAGACATAGAGCAATTGACCTGAATATTTTATAAAATTCGGTCACTTTTCGATTAGATGAATGAGAAATAGGCGTATATTGCAAGGCCTCGAAACATCGATATAAATTTTCATTATGTTGGGCCAGAACCCAATCAATGTTTTTCTTTCTCTTTCTCCGTACTCCAGTGGAGCTCTCATTTTTCCATCAATAACTTAGAACTGAAACGTGATGATCAAATATGTAATCTTTAAATATGTACTCTGTTATCATTCATAGAAAAAATGCCAAATTCATAATCAGTTCGTAGGAACTTGAAAGTGTGTGAGATTGAATAGGTCAAACAATAAACATTGTAACTTTTGGAAATAAGAACTGAATTCGATTCTGATTGATATCGTCTGTTGAAGTTTTTTACTTGAAAATAATGATTTCATCAATTAGAATTAATTTTATCCAGTTTGATGAACATTTTTTATGGATCTTTACATCTAAATTGTTGTCTAAATTGAGAATTTTAGCCATAGAAAGAATAAATAGGTCACAATAATTGTTCGGACCGCAGTCAACACCACTGATAAGTGTAAAAGTTATGATGATTCTTCTTCAATAAGAAATAAATAGATTCTTCTTATCGTTATCAAATCAATCAATGTGAAATCCGCTATTTTTCCCGAACACTCCTTATTTAACCATTGATATAGATAAATTTTTTCATCGTCAGTATTTGTTATCTTCATAGGTTATAAGACATTCTATCTGTCAAAATATTTTGGATTGATATCACGTGATGATGCTTTCTGAACATAACATAATTAATTGATTCTGTTACATCGCTGTTGAACGGAGTGTGTTAATACGTATGAAAACTCAAGAATAGAAAAGATTGAGATACAGAGGTCAATTGTTGAGTTGGGAGTTGAGGTTTGGAATAGTTTCTTATTAATCGTTTGGTATTTCTTCTCACATTTTTCCATCTTAGTAACTTCATCGAAATTGAAATTAAAAAATCCTTCAACGAGATGGTTTTCACATAAGGAGTCATAATAATGAGGACACAACTTAAGAATTCTCGAATGTCCTATTACATTTTGTTTGAAACTTCCGTTCGTTATACCCACTAATCTTTTTATTTGTTTATTTGATACTTGAAAATTCTCTCCTATAATTTCCATCTTAATCTACTATGCTGCTATGATATGGCGCAGTGCTCTATAAGCCTCTATACCTGCAATAAAGAAATAAGTAGGAAAGTTCTTCGATGTGTTCTCATCGCTAGAGCTCTACAAGATAAAAATATTGTGGAATATACAGGGTGTTCAGTTTTAGCTGGGCTGGAGTTTTTCTGAGCAACTATTGTACATGCGTTACTCTGTCCTCTGTCAAATGATATACTGGGTTTCCGGGAAATAACTGTACATACTCTTACCAGAGATAGAGTTGGACTGGGTGATTACTGATTGACTATAAAAAATTAATTTCTCTATTTCAGTATCGTAATGAGTTCATTACAGTACTAAAAGTAGTGCTGTAATGAAACTCATTACAGCATTGTTTTCAGTTATATTTTTCGTTTTATGGTTGTCAGTACTGACCTCCGATCGAATCAAGTTTCGAATCAAATCAATTCAAATTCAGTTATCTGTCAAATTTCGTATGTCACACCAACTGCCAAGATACAATACAAAAGTCACTAACCTGAATTTTCATTTGAATTTCGAGAGTATTTCACGAAACTTGACTGAAATAGAGAAAATATCGTCTAATACTCGTTGCAGAAGGCAATTCCAACACTCATGCTTTCGAAAACTCGCTCCTTCGTCGCTCGTTTTCGAATTTCGCATTCGTGTTGGAATAGGAGCTCATTCTGCAACTTGTTTTAGAATATACTATTCTGGATTTCCCTAGGGTGATTTTCCAATTTCATGGAAATACCATCATAAAATCGAAACTTATTGACGGATATTATTGGAACTTAGGAGGTTATTGGCACATGCTAAGGTCGAGTCAAAAAGATATCAATTATTTCATTATTCCTGAGCCGGACTCATTAATCTGAAGTGCCGAAAAATTATCATCTGGAAGGTCGTATCCGGTTTGAAAAACCCTCACGACCAGAGAGCAAGAATTTGTGGATTTTGAATTTGAATATCGAAGGAATTTCGAAAGACAAGTGTGATAACGTCTCCAAATTAGCTGATGAACATGGTATCGAAGTGATTCTTCTGCAAGAAACCCACACGGCAACAGAAAAAAATTCTTACGAAAAAGGACAGTTGAAAGGTTATGTATTAATCGATTTTTTACAAGTTTAGCTTGTTATGTTAAAAAATTATCAGTTTCGTAATTTTCAACAGATTCGGAAAGGGGAAATTGACGGAGTATTTTTAATTTCTTTCAAATTTTGTGACAATTCTGTCATAAATATTTATAAACCTCCGAACATTATTTGGCCAAGAAATCTGAATGTTGATGTTTTTTAAAGTAGCATATGCATTCCTAAAATGCATTTGATTTATTCTGAAAAACCGGTTTCTTTTCTGCTTTTGTCTTTTTTCATTTCAGATTAAGAATTGCGAGTCGTTTTGGGAAGAATCTCTTTATCCGAGCCCATCGACGGATAACATGAAGATGATCACACTGATGTCTTTCAAGATTTTCCTGATATTCAATATTTTATGTTATTTTTTTGACGGGGAAACAGGTTTTTTCGGCTGAGGTTTTTTCCCCTGGCTGTATAGTATCGTTTGATACTAGTGATGATAGTATCGTATGATTCCATAGTATCATACGAAGAATGTTATGATACCCCGTTCTTTTTCACTTCAGCTTAGGAACTTTTTGTTATATATATATATATACATATATATATATATATATATATATATATATATATATAAATATAATTAGAAAAGTGATTAATAATGAGGGATTTATAAAATACATGAAAAAAAAAAATCCTTGAGGGTTATATAAATATATATATATTTATATATATATATATATTTTTTTTTTCAGAAATTATACAAAAACTTTTGCAGAATTGTAAATTTCTAATGAACTTCGCTGATTACAAAAATCCAGAACGAATAATCTGAGCAGCATGATCTCCGAGAGTGGACTCAGCCTTTTTCAGAAATTATACAAAAACTTTTGCAGAATTGTAATTTCCATTGAACTTCGCTGATTACAAAAATCCAGAACGAATAATCTGAGCAGCATGATCCCCGAGAGTGGACTCAGCTTCCACCAGACCACATTCCTCAAACATTTCTTTCTGACTGTCCGTCATCCGTTGCCCTGGATACCCAGCATCGGTGACTATTCATCAAGGTGGAAAAACTGTTTCACTACCGGCAGCGGCTCTTCAAATTCTCAAGTTTCTAACACGGCCAACCTGACAGAGTTGACGTTCTCGGCACCCTCTTCAGCTATTGCCTCATCTGAAAAATACCAAAACAACATCTACCCCTTTGGGCAGTAATGAAAGACTTGACAAATTCCCTCTACTGAACTTGTAGTTACTTCTGTAAAATCAAAATTATGCAAAATGAAATCAACATCAATCATTCTTCGGTTCTACCTCTAACAGGACCTAGAAACCGAGATAATGCAAAATAAAATCAAAATCAATCATTATTCGGTTCTACCTCTAACAGGACCTAGAAACCGACATAATACAAAATAAAATCAAAATCAATCATTATTCGGTTCTACCTCTAACAGGACCTAGAATTCGAAATAATTCAAAATAAAATCAAAAGCAATCATTTTTCGGTTCTACCTCTAACAGGACCTAGAAACCGACATAATGCAAAATAAAATCAAAATCAATCATTATTCGGTTCTACTTCTAACAGGACCTAGAAACCGAGATAATGCAAAATAAAATCAAAATCAATCATTATTCGGTTCTTCCTCTAACAGGACCTAGAAACCGACATGCTACAAAATAAAATCAAAATCAATAATAATTCGGTTCTACCTCTATCAGGACCTAGGAACCGAATCCGAATCTTTTTCGTTTTTCTCCTTATTCTTGACTTCATCATACAAAAATTCAAGAATTTCCTTCATGATGCACGACGGCTCTGACTGCCATTGCAACATTTTGAGCTGTTCTTTTGCAGCCTTGGTTCCAACCCAAAAACTCGTAATCGATTTTGGAGAAATGCATTTGTGAGTCTCTGTGAATTAACACTGAATCACCAACTTTGTACTGAACGCCATTTATTCTCCTTCTTGTGATTGTGATAGTAGGCCATGGGTGGAGTTCTATATTTAATGTATACGAAGAATAAGTTTTCTCCACTTTGGAATTATTTAATCATTTCCGATAAAACTAAAAGGACATGCTATGCATTTCGGCAAGCTAACTTGCCATCATCAGGCATTCTAAAAACAAAAGCGTCAAATAAATAAAAAAAAATAATTACAATATAGCAGTCACTTACGGAGAGTAAAAATGTCAACAATGTTGATGAAGAACTGAATGATAGGTTCAAATCATCGTGATAATTCCTATATCAGCGACATCTATGTCCAACACATTAAAATAAAATCGCATATTGAAAGAAAGTAAAACATGTTAAAACACAAGCATTCTACCAACTGATGATAGATGTCATACCCTTCCAACCTGAGTGTTGGCTGGAATTATAAATATGTAAAATTATATATTCAATTAACAATGCAAAACCAGAACGAAACAAGATCAAACAACCTGCATAGAGTTGAAAAAAAGCAAACAATCAAAGTTGGTCTGTTCATTAACGCAGGTATATTTCCGGGATCTTATAGCTCTATTGATCTCTAATATCTCCAAAAGATCTAATTGAAGACCCTTATCACAAACATGTAACACCATCTCCGGGGTCGAAATTATGTCTCGATTCCAAAATATGGTTCGCAAACTTCTGTTTACATTACCTAATATGAGTCTGCAGTGGATGATAATCTTTCATGATCCCATTGCGATCTTTTGCTTAAAGTTATGTTATGTCTTTTGATTCGTTTTTCAGCACTTGCATCAATGGAACTGAACTTTGAATTCCAAACATTAATTGTTTTTATTTCTGCACAGTACTGTTTGCTGTTCAGAACCAGTTGAATTTTTCACGAACCGCTTGGACATTCTGACTTTATTTATATTTCAACTTTGAAGTTTCCGATAGTCCTCATACTCCAAATATTTTCTAAATGTTGTATTCTCAAATGAAGTTGCAGGATCCATAATAATTCTTTTTGAAATATCAAATAGAGATCAAATTGGTCCCTCAATTCGCTAAGAAGATTCTGCACTTTCTGATTTCCTTTTTATTCTAAGTATGACTCCTTTTCAATTGAAACCTTTTTGATGGGTTGCATCGGATTAATACTTGAATAACCGACATGTGGTAGACTGCTACCCTTTCTGTAAAATATGTCGAAGTTAAAGTCGTGTAAGTACACCCACCATCGAGCAATGCGAGGAACAAGATCTTTTTTTTTGGATGTTGCTTTGATCGCAGTACAGTTAGTTACTTTTACGAATTCGATTTCAAGCAGATACGCCCGAAAGTGCTTCAAAGCTTCTACTATCGCCAAAGTCTCTATTTCGTATGAGTGATACTTAGCGTATGAGTGATACAATAGATGCGCAAGATGTCCGATAGTGAAGACGAGGTCGACAATCGCTCCAACAAATTTGTTAATATGGGTGAAAATAAAGGTGTTATTTGCACCCACTGTAAAAGGGGTGTTTCCGAAGCTGTGTTGTGTAAAAAGTGAAATGGAATTTTCCATCATAATTGCTTAATTGTGGCTTCTAGAGGAAGAAGTGCTACCTGCATTCATGAAGCGTACGTTACTGGTGAAATTCAAGAATCCCAGGAAGAAGAAAATCCCCAGTTCGAAATCAGGATGCTCAGGATGAAGGTTAAGTTACTTGAAAAATTATTATTGGAATCAAGAAGTAAAAACGAAATTCTTCTATTAAATAATCAACTGCTGCTGGAAAAAATCGGTACAGTTGAAAAAACTAAAAATAAACAATCCGAAAAATATGATAACCATAAAATGGAACAATTTCAACAACGATCACAGAAAGCGAATGAAGAACGTAAATCGCAGAATCCCGAGACGCATGCTCTTCAAAGTGTCAAGCGAGATACGGTAAAATCAAAACAAACCGATATTCCCACAACAGATGCTGAATGGACACTCGTTTCAAGAAAGAAACAAATTAAAAAGCCTGAAAAAGTTATATGTACCGGAATTAAATCGGGCGAAGCATTATTTCAGGGCGTAAAGAAGAGAAAGTGGATTTATGTTGGCAAAATTGCAGGCAAGGAAACCACAGTGGAGGAAGTAGAAAAGTATATGAAGCAAGAAAGAAATTTTGAAGAAGTACAAGTCAAGAAACTCGATACAAAGGGAGAAAACTCTGCCTTCACTGTTGGTGTAACACTAGAAGAGGATTTCACAGCAATTTGTAAAGAAGAATTCTGGCCGGAAGGTGTTGTGATAAGGGAGTTCAACTTCAGAAATTTTTTCCGTCAAGGGAAAAAGTCCATAACAAGGAAGTAAAACCAGTAAAAAAAGACAAAATTAAGATATTCCACATCAATATACAGTGCTTGAACACGTCTCTTAATAGACTTTTGGAATATAATAATAAAGAGGAATTTGATTTTCTGGCAATAACCGAGCATTGGCAAAGTAAGGAACAATTAATAAACTATCACATTGATGGTTACAGACAGATAACTAGCTACTGTAGGGAAGAAGGAAAACATGGTGGTGCCGTTATTTACTCCAAGAATGAGTATATCTGTAAAAATAGATTAGACATTTTAAACTTTTCTGTAAGTGGGGCGACTTCAACATTGACATACTGAAAGAAAATGATAAAAGTTCTAAGGTATTTTTCACGATTATGGAAAGTTTCGGTATCAATATTTCAGTTAGGGTGCCAACGAGAATAACATATCACTCAGCTACGTGTTTAGATAATGTCTGTACCAATATGGAGGGAGGATCAGTTCAAGTGGTTCAGCGGTTCAGCCTCATCTGTCTGATCATGTGGGACAGATATTTTCATTCAAGTGTTCTGATATGTCTAATGTGTTTTTCACTAAGAAAAAGATTAGAAGTTTCAGTCAAAAAAATTTGTCTGTTTTCATGGAAGTTTTGCATGATTTCAACTGGTCACATTTATATGAAATTGAGGATACTGATATTGATGAAATGTGGAATTTCTTCTCCGAGAAATTCAATGAGATGTTTCGGGTTTCATTTCCTTTTGTGACTATCAAAACTGATGATAAAAGTCAATTAAATAGGAGGTTAATGTCCGAATGTTATACAAATCCCGAATTATTAGATCTAAAGCAGAAACTTGATGTGTTGTATGTGATATCACAATTCAGACAAGAATATTCACGGTACTATAAGGATATTAAGAGAGCATATGATGAAAAACTGAAACACATTAAACATTCTTATATTACCTAATAAAAAAATATGTAATTCTAATAATAAAATGAAAACCACTTGGTCTTTCATAAGGTCGTTGACCTTCCCAGTGGGACCTCCCTATGAAGTTGCTAACAGCTTCAACAAACATTTCATCAATATCGCTGTGAATATTAACGGACATCCTTCAGATAAGCAATCAACAACCATGCTAGATCCCATAGATAGATCTTTTTTTGTTTTTGAGATAGAAAGAACTGAAATAATTAATACTGTAAAACAGCTAAAAAATTCCTTTTCATCCGGATACGACGAAGTACCTAGTGCTATCATTAAACAGGTAATACATCTAATAGCGGATCCGTTGAAGTATATAATCTATCGAGCCTATGTTGTTGGAATTTTTCCTTCTGCTTTGAAGATTTCCACAGTAACGCCTTTGTTCAAGTCTAGTGATGCCAATGATTTCTCTAACTATAGGCCAATAAGTTTATTAACAACTTTTTCGAAAGTTTTTGAGAAGATCCTTGCAACACGTTTGACAAAATTTTTCAAAAAACAACAAATATTTTCCTCATGTCAACATGGATTTATGAAAAGAAAAAATACAACTACTGCAATATTTGATCTAACTAATACAGTTCTGAATGCGATGAATAAGGGACAGATTCCAGTTGGTCTGTTTTTGGATTTGACTAAAGCCTTTGACTGCGTCAATTATGAGAAACTTTTGAGAAAATTGGAAATATATGGGATTAGAGGTAATCAGCTAGAACTCATGAAAAGTTATTTACAAAATAGAAAACAGAAGGTCCGAATTATGATTGATTCCGAAATATATGTTTCAGATGAAGAAAGTATTATAAATGGAGTACCACAGGGTAGTGTATCGGGTCCACTCCTGTTTTTAGTTTATATCAATGATCTTCCGCATTATGTTGATAAATCACTCAATGTAATCATATTCGTTGACGAAACTAACGTTGTAAAAATTTTGAAGGATCTAAGTAGGGTGGATATTGAATTAAATGAGGTCTTTATTGATGTTAATGATTGGTGTATGAAAAATGACCTGAGCTTGAACGCTGGAAAGACTGAATGTGTAATTTTTCACACAGAGAGGTCAACTCATAATTTGCCGGATGAAATAATATTGGATGGTGTATGTGTTCCAGTTGGAAACTTCACCAAATTTCTGGGTGTTCATGTGGACTGTAATGTTAAATGAAAAGTTCATATTGACTCACTAGAAAAAAGGCTAAATTCTGCAATTTATTCAATTAATGTTTTAAGAAAGTCAGTTGATATATCTACACTGAAAATGGTTTATTTTGCAAGTGTTCAATCAATATTGTCATATGGTCTGGTTTGCTGGGGAAATAGCTCATACTCCAATTCCTTATTTGTTAAGCCAAAAATAGCTTTAAGAACTATGCTTGGTATGAAATACAGACAGACTTGTAGGGGTGTATTTCGCATGAATAACATTGTTACTTTGGCAGGTCTATATGTTTATAATAACAGACAACATCCAGAGTTATTTGAAAAATTCAGAAATAATAGTGAAAGGACTAGACAGGTTGATAGATATTTATATCCAACACATAATTTAGCTCTATTACAAAACAATGCGAACTATATCTGTATCAGGTTGTTAAATTCCTTGCCTGTAAGTTTTCGTAATGTTAGTTGTGAAAAATATTTTTTGAAAAAACTATTTCATTTTATAATGGTATGTGAACCATATAATATGTTGGAATTTTTGGAGTTTTGTAAGGTGACAAAACACCTGGTTATATAGATTATATTATATGTATTTTTTGTTTGACATTATTTCTTAGTATTTGTGAATATTTACTTATTACTTAGAAATGAATAAATTCTATTGTATTCTATAGCCCCTACATCGGTTGTACACCTACTAAAACACGCGACTACTTCATTCTCACTTCCAAGTTTTTGTAACAGAACTGCTCCATAACCAATGCTACTTGCATCTGTGTGCAATTCAGTAGGCAGCTCAGGGTCATATACCACCAAAAGCGGCCGTGTAGTCAAATGATCAATGACATACCGCTAAATGTAATGAGCAATATATCGGCTCTAAAAACAATGGCTTCCAGACTTAACAGTCTAGGAATGAATATCAAAGATGATATGCTTATTACAAAAATTCTAGTGAGTTTACCAGAGAAATTCAGGGTCTTCAGTAGTGAATGGGATTCTACCGCTGAAAGTGAGAGAGACTTTGGAGAATCTACGATCAAGAAGATCGGTGAAAGAAGAAAAACAATTTAATCTAATGGGGAGAACAAGGTTACTTTTAAAACAGATAGCAAAGAAACAAAAAACGAGGAATATGTCACAAATGTTGTTAGTCGAAATATAACAATAAATTTTGTGAAAAAATACAAAAAAACAGGTCATACAGCTGGAACATGCAGGGCTAGAAAGAAATTTGATGTTTGCAAATATTGTAAGAAGAACAATCACAATCATCATAAAGAAAAATGTATGTTCATAGCAGAACATGAAAACACAATCAAGGAGGAATAATGAAGATTTCAACGTGAGCTACGTTACTGAAGCACAGTTTTTGGAGGAAAACACCGAACAAACGGATTCATCATTTGTGGTTGACACATCATTTAACTCATGATGTGAGGATATTGTCAAAAATTGGATATGAGAAAAAGGGAGCAAAACTCATGTCTACTGCAAATGTTTCATTAGTTCCAGATCTATCAAGAAATTTACTTTCTGTAAATGAAGTAACAAAGAAAGGAGGAGTCTTAGTATTCGATGACAAACAGATTGTTATCGTACAAGGAAGAGTTCAATATGAGGAAAAAGATGTAGAACTCATTGGTGAAAAACATAATAATGGTCTCTCAATGTGGCAAGGCTGAAAGAGTTAACCTTACCTTTTTCAATAAAGTTAGGGCTATGCTCTTGCAGAGTAGTCAAAACAGAAAAATGTGGGGCTTTGCAGTGTTGACAGCAGTCTATCTTTTAAATAGAAGCCCTTCATCTGCTATATACACAACGCCTGCGGAAAAATGGTTTGGTAGAAAACCAAATATATTCAATATAATATAGAATTTGGACAAATTGTTTACACAAATAATTTAGGATATCTTAGAAAATTGGATGACAGAAGCCAAAACGGAACAATTATTGGTTATGCTCCAAATGGTAACATGGTATATAATCCAAAAACAGGAGGAATGTATACATCAAGAGACATATAATTCTTAAATGAGTTAGTAGATAGAAATGTTTTTGAGAATGAAGATTTAACTTTGGAAAATTCTACTGAGAATGAAGACAACAAAGTTGAATTACAAGAGAATTTAGAAAAAGAAGAGGACAATAATGACCAGATACAGACTGAAAATGAAAGACCAAGGAGACAGATAAGAAAACCTATAAGATTTGAAGATTATCTGAGTGATTTTGAAAGTGAAGAAGAAGTAATGTTGACATACAAGAAATGTACCGAAGGACAAGACAAACATGAATGGAAGAAAGCTATAGGAGAGGAAAAAAATAATTTCAGAAGAAAAAACACTCGGGAAATAGTAGATGAAAAACAAGAAGGAAAAGGAGTTTTATCAAGTCGATGAGCGTTCAGAAGGAAAGAGAATAGAATATACAAAGCTTGCTTAGTCGCAAGAGGATGTCAACAAAAGAAATCAAATTTCGATTTCGAAGAGATTCACAGTTCCGCGGTGCACACAAATGCACTTAGAACACTGCTTGCAATTGCAGCTCATAAATGTTGGAACACAACATTTGAAGCATTTTTATTAATGGTGAACACAGATGAAATTTTAATGCCAATACTAGAAGGATAGAAGGAATTTGTCTGTTAAAGAATATACGGAATGTTGAAATCAAAAGATAAAATCTTAGGACTTTTCGTTCTCGGATAGGTAATTTTCGGGTAGGTAAAATAAGAGAAGCACTTCAAAACAGTCTAGATATTTTATTCACAAAAACAGTTTAACATCTATTTCCCAAAAGTACTTACTCGTGTACGTTCACTACTTCTTCGATCAGGTCTCTTTTCCAAACAGCTTTTCTGGGAAGGACTACCTGCGGACGCATCGAATATTGTCCTCGTCTTTGGTTTAGATTCTTCCTTGAAAACCGGGTGACGCGGCAAATTAACACCCCAGGTATCGTAGTCTTGAGCTGGTACCTGCTCTAGTATTCCTTCTTGGCGCCAGTCTCGGAGTATCCCATCGTATTCCTGGAATTTTGGTGTTTCTTGGAGCTTATCGGACATTCTTTTCAATCTCTGCGAGGCCATGTGCTTCTTATCTTTGAGCTCGGGAAGACTATCTAACCAGGGCAATTACACCTCGTAGCGCCCTTCCGGGTTTTTCACAATACCCCGTTTGAAAGACTGTTCAGCTTCAATGTCGTGGTCCCTGCGTGATTTATGGTCTATAGGATCGTTTATTCCTATGACATCTAATGACCTTAAATCTTTCATATCAACGTCCTGCGTCAACATGGAGATGGCTACAACGGCTAGTTTTGCTTCATTCTTGTTGATCTTCTTCTTTGGAGGCACTTTTCCCATTAACGTCCATCCAAGATAAGTTTCGATAGCTGTTAATCCATTCTCTAGTTGGTGCACCCGTCCCGTCAGCAACTTTCCTGCTATATCGGCGCCAATGAGAATGGATATGAACTCTTCTTTACTATCGACGTTGCTTATCGTGATGTCTGCGTCGCGATCTTTCAGCTCTTTCAACCACGCACCTCTTTGCACACTTGGTACGTTAGAGCAAATTATTTGTTCTCCGAGCGCTTCAAAGTTGCACCAATAAGTCCTATCTAGATTCCCGACACGAACTTTGAATTTTGGATGCGTCGCGACATCGGATTTACTCCCGCCGAACAGTAAATGCACCATATCTTGCTGCCCTCGCGGCTTGTAATCTAATTCTTCAGCGTTCAAGACATAAGAGTTTTGCGACCCTGTGTCGATCAACGCACGAACGACCACATCTTTCGCGTCATTTCGCACCCGCACTCTCAGAGACTGCATGAACGTCGCGGGGATTTCAGCTGATGAAGCTAAAGCGCATTCTTCCGGGATATTAACCGCACTTACGGAGCTTTCCGAACTAGATCGCGAACTAGTTCGAATTTTTTGTCCAGAGCACATTATGTCCACGTGTCTTTTACCGCACTTTGAGCATTTTACTTTTTTCTTGCAATGCCTCTTCAAATGTCCGCTTTGCAGGCAACCGAAACAAACTCTTTTTGTTTTTGCCACCTCTTGATTTTCCGCTAATGACATTTTCTTAGCTCTGAAATACCGCTCATTGTTGTGGTTAGTCTTGTCACAAAAAAAGTGTCCTTTTTCACTACCGACGCAAGCAGATTCCGCGCACTCGGAAAATTCTTTTCTGCTTTTGGCTCACGTTCCGGCCTTGGTTCCAACTTACCGCCTATGTCGAATCCCTTTACCGCCATAGATATCCGCAACTCGTTTTGGACCTCGGATTTCAAAAAACGGATAAGTCCATCTAGTCGCGTTTTCGACACATCCGACGCTTTTCCTACGTTACCGTTTTCTGTGGAATTGTTAGACTGCTGCCACACGCGCAATAAGTCTTCTGGTAACGAGGATTCAACTAACGGATAAAGCATCGCCGCGCACTTATTCGTGGTAACGCCGAGAGTTTCTAGTGCCCCAATGTACGACTCGATTCGGTCATAGAGGGAGGCGAGGACGACTTTTCTCTTCAAAACGGCGTTTTCTAACACCAATTGCAGAAGTTCCCTCACATAAACTTCTATTTGTAGGTCTTCGCGCCCGAAACGTTTCTGCAGACCTTCGATGGCTTTTTGGTAGTTTTCGCCGACCAGAGGCGAACTATTCACCAATTCAGCTGCTCTGGATCCCGGCACCATTGACTGTATCAAATACTGGAACTTGTCCTCATCACGCAGTCCAGCGTCCTCGTGGATCTTGCTGAAGAGACTCCAGAATTTCAACCAACCCCGAATATCCCCGCTGAATTTGGCAAGCTCCACTTTTGGAAGATTGCACCTCGCTCTGGACGTCGACTTTTCGCTGCTGCATACGCTTTGGGCCTTTTCTTCAATCGAAGCCATCCTGACCTCATACTGGCATTTCGCCGCTATGAATTGGCTTTCATACGCATCGTTGTCCTCGGCGGTCTTCATTAGGTCGTCCTCGTCGATGTCTTCACCAGCGAACTTTTCTTCTAGTATCGCCTTAGAAACCTCTTCTAATTCGTGGTATTTTATCACCAGCAATTCAAAGGCTACTTTGATTTCCACTGTACTCGAACCTCCTTGATCCAACAAGGTGTTAAAGGATCTGAGCGACTTGGTGAAAGAAATGCGGCGGATCGTCCTCTTCTTAGCATTCATCTTCACGGCACGAATATTTTACCCAACACGAAAATAATTTACCTCTAAATTCCGATACAAAATCACGAGGTCCTGTCACGGTCGCCAGTTGTTGAAATCAAAAGATAAAATCTTAGGACTTTTCGTTCTCGGATAGGTAATTTTCGGGTGGGTAAAATAAGAGAAGCACTTTAAAACAGTCTAGATATTTTATTCACAAAAACAGTTTAACATCTATTTCCCAAAAGTACTTACTCGTGTACCTTCACCACAGTAGAATAACAAGAAGAGAGCCTTTTCGTCCGTCTCCGCTCCTTTTACGTCTTTATCCCCACTCTTTTCTATCCCTACTCGAATATCGGTACTTGCCAAACCCCCTGTGACCTTATGGTTCGCAAAATTGCCGATAGGAGAGGCGTTGCCAGATTTAACACGGAATATATGGATGATAGTAAAATTTTCATAATTGCAGTACACGTGGATGATGGAATTGTTTTTGAAAATGACAAACGAGTTTTGAAAAATTTGATGAATATGTTACACTAAGAATTTTATGTCAGAGTGGAATAAAATTCCAAAATGTTACTTGGGAATGAATTTATTACTGAATGAAGGAGAAATATGTATCAGTCAAGGAAACTTTGCCATTCAAGTGATGAAAAAGTACAATATGGAAATGTCTAAACTCATGAATACACCAATAGTTGATCAACGCAACATGAAGTGCAATGAAGATATGAAAAATATTGATTTTCCATACAGAGAAGCTGTAGGGAGTCTACTCTATTTGAGTTGCAAGACACGACCCAACAAGACTACGTAAATGTAAAAAGAACACAACGATTCTTGAATGGAACATTTGAAAAAGGAAAGACAGTAAAAGCACCAGTGGTTGTGTAATGTTTTTATCGAATGGACCCATCGCATGGAGCACAAAGAAACAATCAATTGTAGCACAATCTTCAACAGAAGCTGAATACATTGCTGCAGCACACTGTTGCAAGCAAATGAAAGCTATAATGAATATTATTGAAAAGATACTGAACAAAAAATATAGATGAGATTGTACATAGACAATCAGAGTAGGTACATTGAGAACGATAAAAAGTGGACAATTATCCAGACTGAGCAATCATATAGATATTAAATATCATTTTGTTCGTAATGAATACAATAAAAACTGGTTTAAGATGACATACTGTCCTACGGAAAATAATTTTGCTGACCTGATGACAAAACGAATAAATGCCCAAAAATTTGAAAAGTTTGTTAGTTTAATGACCAAATGTTTTTAGATCGATATAATATTTTGTTTCTTTGTTATGATCTGAAATAGGTGAAATATTCATTGTCCAAATAAATAAATGGCAGAAATTTACTCACATTGAGAGAGTCTTCCGGGCATATTAACCTTGGTCCATTAGGAATTATTTCACCTAACGTTTCGCCCACATCTGAGGTAGGCATTTTCAGAGGATTCTTGGTCTGCGAGAATTTCACTCTCGGAAATTCTGATGTCGAGTTTCAATCTCAGAACAAAAATCCTCTGAAGGTAATAATTCCTAATAGACCACCGCCACTGAGCCCGGAAGACTCTCTCGATGTTAGTTTATCCGGTCGTGAAAGCTTTAAACTATTTAGTAATTTACTTCTATAATATTTCTACAAGGATGTCGGGGGCAGCGGCAGCATAATATCTATTTCTAAGGACAGACTGAGAGAATCGGGAACATCTGAAACTATAACTACCTTATCTGTAGTTGAGATTACAGTCAATTATTTGATTTTTTATGAATTCTATAGGCTACTCTGTGACTTTTCAAAGTGAAGTTTTGTGGTATGGTTTGATCGGTTGGTTAGCTTTCCTTCTGTTGAGTAGTTTTCAGTTAGTTTTTTTTTTAATCGGTGCGACCATTAGTTATAGAAAGTTAATGTGAAAAGACAGCAATGAATGCGCGAAATAGATATGAAGGTTTCCTATATAATCATGAGTTTTTATTAAATAACCTCAGACGAATAGATAGAGATGATGATGTCGATAAAAAAAATTTGGCTGTTTTGAAGCGTGAAGTATTAGAATTACCTGTAGTTGAAGTAACCCAATTAACGAGATTGTGCATTAATTGTTTGAAAGAGATAACTGAAGAAATCAACGATATAAATGATGATTCTACAGTACCAGTTAAATTAAATACTTTGCGTCAAACTCCAAGTCATGCTTACTTTATTTGCAATGAAGACGGTGATGATCTATGCAGGTTAACACTGAAGTGCAGAGTGAAAATTTTCATAGCACATGACATATATTAGTGAGAATTTGCAGACACCACATGAATGAGGATCTTTTTATACATCGCCCTCACTTTGTTGGTTTACGATACACCAAGAAATACATTAGAATGAACGGAATTCAAATCTCTACATTTCTACAAAAAAATGCGCGAATGCCATGGAGAAGCCCTTAAATGGAGGTATCATGACGAGAAGGATTTTACTGATGAAGAATTCAAAGCCTTTTGTCCAATTACAAAAGACGAATTTCTTGATTCTGTTAGACAGTGTTAGACAGATTCTGTTTAGACAGTGTTTGCCAGTTCCCGAAGATGAAACAAAATCAAGGCACATTTCTAAGAAAGATCTTCTCACTTTTCTATGCAAAATAAAACAAGGATTTTCAGATGATTTCTTAAGGGCTATTTTTAATTATAAGAGTCGACAGTCTTTTAGCCTAGCAGTAGCAGATGTGAGAAAATCCTTAGTAGCCACAGTTGTTCCTAATAATCTTGGATTTGGGGCCATCAGCAGAGAAACTTTTATTAACGAGCATGTAACCGAGTTTGCAAATAGTCTTTACAATCCTAATTCCGCTGAACCAAAAGTAATTTCTTATATTGACGGTACATACAGTTATATTCAAAAAAGTAGCAACTTTCAAGTACCCCTATAGTACCCAAAAAGGGCGGCATTTGATAAAACCTGCCTTAATTGTGGCTCCAGATGCTTACATTTTAGCTGTGCAGGATTCCTATTTTGCAGATGGAAAAAACAACGATGCTGCTATGTTACGGAACGAATTTATGCAGGATATAGAAGGTATTAGAGGATGGTTTGAAGATAATGATATTCTGATTGTTGACCGAGGTTATCGAGACGCTTTGTCTTTATTAGAGGAATTGGGAATTGCACACAAAATGCCACCATTGATACAAAGGGGTGCCCATCAGCGGTCCACCGAAGAAGCAAATGAGACGAGATTAATTACAAAAACACGATGGATAGTTGAATTGCGTAATGGACATATAAAGACCATCTCTAAGTTTTTCGCTAATGTTGTTTCGCTTATACATGCCAACCACTTGAGTGATTTCTATAAAATTGCGGCTGCGATGATCAACAGGTATTATAAATCCATAAGAATTGACGCCAATGCTCAAATTGCTGAACTTTATTTAGAAAGATCTAGAAGAGTCAATTTGCTGCATCAATTTTTAGAAGAAGGGCACTTTCTACAACGTAGGGGAAGGTGGATAACCTTGAGCCATGAACACCCGCCGACTTTTCCTCATCTTTCGATGGACTACTTGAGAGATTTAACCATTGGAGTATATCAGCTGAAACTATCCCCCTCTTACATACAAGATGTGAGAAATGAAGAACATGAAATCAATTTAGAAATTGATGAAACTGACCATGACAATAATTTATTAAGATTCCGGATTTACTCTAAATTCAGAAATGCTACAAAGTATCAGTTATGGCTCCGGTACGCGGAAGACCCTAATGAACCAATAACAGGTTATTATTGTACGTGTAAAGCTGGAGCCAGAACCCTGGGGACATGTTCTTACATAACCAGCATACTCTGGTTTCTTGGATACGCACGGCATATGGGAAATATTAAGTACCCCTCTACCCAACTCTTGAATTCTATCTTCAATGCAGGAGTGATTATTCCATGACTTTTTTTAGTAACTGTCCTAGATTATATAGTGGTCTAACAAATATAAAGCTATAATCTTCAGTCTTTCAGCTGTTAAATATTTCAATTTTCAATCAGTCGTGTTAATAACCCTATTATAAGATTGGAGTTAATAGATATTATATTTTGTGCTAATACATTTTTATGTGAATTGTTGATAATTATTATTTCAAGTAATGGTATATTGAACTAAAACTTGAATTATTTGGCAACAATCTTTTGATTATTTATACACGAGTGAAAATTTTCACAAAGATCGATATACTTTTATGGTATAATATTTAAAAAAATATGCATCCTTAGAGTGCTCGAAGATACAACAACCTGGAATGATAATACTGTTTTTCTATATTATAAACAGATAAAAACCTTTGGACCGACCGTCAATACCTATCATGATAATTATACTGAATGAAAACCTATATTCCTTGACAGCAATCTCAACTACAGATAAGGTTTAAAGAAAAATTGTATGATATCCGAATTTAAACCGGAATAATTTTGCAACTGTTCTTGGTACATTAATGAAACTTCCTACAGAAGTGGACATACATCATGGTATCATATTTTGAAAAACTCAGGGTGGTCCCAAAGTCACTCACAAAGTTACATTCAATTACTTATACAGCTTCATGGAACAGCCTGTATAACGAAACTTAACGTGGTGGGCGATGTTTGGATATCTGTGATATCTTGTTATTCAGACCCCAAGGCATCATGAGGAAATTCTGAATAATAGAAGAATTATCATCAAAATTTAAAGATTCAATTTTCCGTCGCTGCAATTTTGGAACGCCCTTTAGAACAAACCGGATGTAAGACCTTCGTGAAAATCTGATATATTGTTCTTAAGGTTGATATAAATATAATATGTAAAAATGGGGAAAATTCACTGGACCCGCTTTTCCTAAGTAAGTGTGCGGGGTCCTTTATGATACATGATGTTTTTTTCATGACACAGTCCATGCGATATTGGGTTGAATACCATTTATTGCCGGCTATACATATCATGTTAGGTACTCATTGCAAACTTTTTTTTTCCAATTCAGATTTCTCCTAATTTCATAACTCCCTCGGAACTATGTATTCAAACTGCTTTGAAATTTTACCTACTGCTTGGAACTTTTTCCAACGGCTCTGGAACTTTTACCAACTGCTTTGAAATTTTTCACCTTCTTCCTAATATTTCACTTTCGTTTCAGGATCACGTGAAATGTTCAGGTCGAAGAAATTCCTTCTCCCCTGGCAATTAACCGAGAAATCCAGTTTTTCTCACGCAATAGTGATAATTTAGTTTCGATTAAAGAGTGCACCATTGCCATAAGTCCATAAATTACTTCTTTGACGTGACTAAATTCCATATTGGATTCTTATGTAAATTTCTGCTCCCTCTGCATTACCTAGTACCTAGATGGTGATTGTTGACTTGAGCTCTCATAAGGTTCAAATACGCGATGAACTCAAATATCAGAATGTAATACTTTCAGACAGTGATAGAGACCCTATGACAATCTTTGTTTTTACGTAATATACACAGTACACTCCTTCACATACGATTCAACCTGAAAGTAAACAGCAATGGAGGGTGTGTTTACATCAATACCCAGAAACCCAGTGTTTGAAATCTCTCAAACACTAAAAAACTTCTTCCATAGATTTGAGATGCTCCAATAAAAAAAACACGCATATGTGCATTCATTGTTTACGATTGAACCGATTGACATTACTACAAAACTTCGCGCCAAATATCTCATTGCGGTCTGAGGAGGAGGTGAATTTACTGAACTAAAAATTAAGCCGAATGAGGGTTGAATCTTCAAGTATACATGGGGAGAACAAAAAAGTCCCTGGTAAATACCAATATGTTATTATAACCGATTGAGGATTGAGTATGTAGAGTGTCAATCACTATCGACTTTTCCCCTATAGGTAGTGTCACTTTTTTATCAGTAATTTATCTCCAACTCGAATGTGATTAATTAGAGAGTTCCGTCATTACTGTACTCGAAATCGACAGTGGTGGGCGTGGGAGGCGATTATATCTCAAAAAAAGTGATTTATCTCCACGTGAAACTTTGTAATATTGTAAATTATTCATGAATATGAGTTAAAATAGGCGTCAGTCACGTTCCCGATGGTGGAAACATCGTCAGTAAGGCCTTTAAAGCGGTCGTAAAATCTGAAAATTGAAGAGACCGATCTTCACTTGAAATTTTGAAAAATGATTATTCAAATTAAACGTAGAAATTGAAGTCAGGGACGTTTATAGTGGTGCAATCTACGTCAGTCAGGCTTCCAAAGTCAAGACCAGCTTCTTTTGGTGCTAAATTCACACACACCGGTTTCTGGACGGCCGGCATAAATTCGGCCGATGTCCGGATTTTTGCGGGTCAGAAATCGGTTGCTTCGGTGTCGTGACACGAGATTATATGAAAATAATTAATTCTAACCGAATTGATTCGATGTGGTCATTGTATCGCCGTATCAAGGGTCGTAGGATTATATGCAAGTACTGGGTTCATTCTATCAATCAAACTAGAGAAAATACGGGAATATTTCACACACTTTTTGAAGAACTAAGGCGTGATGAAAACAAGTTTTTCAACTTCTTCAGAATGTCTATTGCCTCCTTTGACGAACTCAATGACACGTTGAATGAAATCCAACGTCAGAATACTAAAATGAGAAATTGTATTCCTTCACGCAAATTAACAAAATTTTATTAAATAATTACAAGTTATGAAAAATCATAAGTGGTATCAGAATATACAGATTCATCTGGGGACGGGCTCGCCGATAGACGGTCTCTGGACATGAAGGTAGCTGTCACAGCTAGAAGTTAGCTGTCCTCTAGAAGAGGAACTGCGGAATTGAATTCATGTTGTAATTCTGTGGAGTTGTGTGTTTTCAGCGATTTGGGGAGTGATAGGTTTGGGGTTGTTGATAATTGAGGCTGGTACTTTCGCTGAATTGATCGGTATAAGGCATTTTTGGACTTAGAAAAAGATTAATGCTGCGGGTAGGGATAGTTGGGGGGGTTGTAGGAAGTTAATTGAGATGGAAGGAGCTGAGGTCAAGCAGTGTTTCTTCCTTTATTTTTTATATTAGATATGAGGTCCAAAACCCTCATTTGAAATTCAAGAATTTCATCATTATTAAACTTGTTTGGGTAACAAAAATATGAGGGGAAAGTGGTGGTTCTTCCAATTTAGTCCACATAAGGACAACATTGGTGACCCCTGACACAAACAATTTCAAAAGTGAGTGCAGGTGTGAATGTGATGGATGAAAACAATACATAAGCGACACTCATTATGCAAAACCAGATAAGTGATCTGGAGCAAGCGGTGGTCATCATAAGAATTCAACCGTTTTGGATCGAAAAACCCGAAATATGGTTTTCGCAAATAGTAGCACAATTTGTTATCGCTAGGATTACTCGAGAGGAAACCAAATTCAATAATTTAGTGCGACAAATAGCACCGAAACTTCTGGAGAACATTTGGGATATCATTCAAGGTAATTCTGTTGATAAATATTCCTTAGCTAAAGCTCGATGGATCGATATTTATAAAATCAGTAACGACAAGCAGTTGAAAGTTTCATTGACAGGAGTAGAATTAGGAGATATGAAACCAAGCCAATTTTAAGGAAAATGCGGACTCTTGCCGGATCTGAAATAACCGACAAAACTCTCAAAACTCTGTGGTTGGATAAACTGCCGGACACAATAAAAAATATTATCATAGTGAGCAACGAATGTTTGGATGAATTAGCAGTAATGGCAGATAAAATTTTAGAAATAAATCCACGGAACGAAATTTCGTCAGTTAAAGGAATTGATAGTCAAAATTATTTCAGAATAGATGATTCAATCGCAAAATTCGCCAATTTAGAAGCGAAAATTGAGGCAATTCAAGTGACAAGACGAAACTCCCGATCTCGAAAAAGTAGTAGGAGTAAATCCCCTAGCACTGAACGCGGAAGACGTAGAAAATATAACCCGAAAGGCAAGTATTGTTATGGACATTTTCGTTTCGGAGAAAGGTGCTTCGCCGAAAAATGTAAACCACCATGTTCTTGGAAAACGCCGGAAAACTCCAATCGGCAGTAGAGCAAGCGGATAGCACTGCTGCCCCTCAAAAATCTCGCCAATTCCGCTTATTTGTAAGAGACAAAAAACAGGTTGGCAATTCCTAGTAGATAGTGGTGCTGACGTTTCCATAATTCCAGCAAGTAAATCGCAAACACGAGTTGAGTCTGAGTTCAAATTATATGCAGCAAACGGTACAATAATTCCAACATTTGGAACAAAAAGATTGTCACTAAATTTGGGACTTAGAAGGCAATTTCAATGGAGTTTTGTTATAGCAAAAACAAGTAAAGCTGTAATTGGAGCTGATTTTCTCAATAATTTCAATTTATTTATCGACATACGTGGTAAAAAATTAATTGATGGATTGACAAAACTGAACGTCATGGGTAATATTGATACTATAGACCAACGAAATATAATCCAAACATTGAGTAATATTGGTGAATTCGCTGACATTCTTACAGCGTTTTCCGATATAACATCTCCAAGACCAGTACCAACTAAAATTCTGCACGATGTCAAACACGAAATACATACCAAAGGTCCTCCAGTTCATAGCAGAGCGAGACCATTGGATCCTAACAGAATGCGTCAAGCAAACCAAGAATTCCAATTTATGCTTGAACACAATATAATAAGACCTTCAAAGTCAAATTGGGCTAGTCCATTACATATCGTTCCAAAAAAAAGATGGATCTATAAGACCATGTGGTGATTATAGAAGATTGAATGCACAGACCTTACCAGATCGATATCCTATTCCGAGGATAGAAGATTTTCATCATATACTACCAAACTCAAAAATTGTCGCTAAAATAGATTTATTCAAGGCGTATTATCAAATTCCCATAGCAGAAGAAGATAAATGCAAAACAGCTGTCATAACACCTTTCGGTCTTTTCGAGTTTAACTGCATGAATTTTGGTCTCTGCAACGCTGGCGCGACGTTTGAAAGATTAAGGTCTAACGCACACGAACGATTGTCGGTGAACGACTATTTTGTAGGAGGTTAACGCACACGGACGACAGTCTACGAATAAGACCTAACGCACACGAACGATTGTCGGTGACCGACTATTTTGTAGGAGGTTAACGCACACGGACGACAGTCTACGAATAAGACCTAACGCACACGACCGACAATCGGTGAGCTACAATTTTGTCGGTCGAAATGCAGAACACGTATGTGAATGCACCAACGCACACGAACTACTTTTAGTCGTACCTACAAAACTGTCGGAGCGCGCTACATTTGGTTTTATTCGTAGACTGTCGTCCGTGTGCGTTAACCTCCTACAAAATAGTCGGTCACCGACAATCGTTCGTGTGCGTTAGGTCTAAGACCTAACGCACACGACCGACAATCGGTGAGCTACAATTTTGTCGGTAGAAATGCAGAACACGTATGTGAATGCACCAACGCACACGAACTACTTTTAGTCGTACCTACAAAACTGTCGGAGCGCGCTACATTTGGTTTTATTCGTAGACTGTCGTCCGTGTGCGTTAACCTCCTACAAAATAGTCGGTCACCGACAATCGTTCGTGTGCGTTAGGTCTAAAACCAAATGGAGCGCGCTCCGACAGTTTTGTAGGTACGACTAAAAGTAGTTTGTGTGCGTTGGTGCATTCACATACGTGTTCTGCATTTCGACCGACAAAATTGTAGCTCACCGATTGTCGGTCGTGTGCGTTAGGTCTAAAACCAAATGTAGCGTGCTCCGACAGTTTTGTAGGTACGACTAAAAGTAGTTCGTGTGCGTTGGTGCATTCACATACGTGTTCTGCATTTCGACCGACAAAATTGTAGCTCACCGATTGTCGGTCGTGTGCGTTAGACCTAAAGCATCAGGTTCTTCACGGATTAAATTTCGTTTTTGCCTATATAGATGATAACCTGATCGCGTCTCAGTCAGAAGAAGAACATCGAGAACACATGAAACTTTTGAACGATTGAGACAATATGGACTGCGAATGAATATGTCCAAATAAATAATTGCAACAACAGAAATCGATTTTTTAGGCTACAGAATAACTGCAAACGGAAGAACACCCCTACCAGAGAAAGTAAAAGCTATCAAAAATTACAAAAAACCACTAAGAGTGCGTGAACTGCGAATATTCTTAGTAATCATTAATTTTTATCACAGATATATTAAATATGCAGCTGAAATTCAAGCCATTTTACACGAATATTTAAAAGGTTCAAAAAAGAATGGCCATCGTTTGATCGTTGATAAATGCGAAGAGAGTTTGATAAACGCCACAGTATTGAGTTTCCCAAATCCTGATGGTCAAATAGCATTCTTCACAGATGCATCCGACAAATCAGAAGGAGCACTACTGAAGCAGTTAGAACCGAAGTTAGAATCTGCAGGCTGAAAACCCATTGCATTTTTCTCAAAAAAACTCAATTCAGCTCAAAAAAACTACAGCACTTGCGACAAAGAACTTTTAGCAATCTATTTGGCTATAAAGCAATTCAAGCATTGTTTAGAACCAAGACCATTTATAATATCCAATGACCACAAACCAATATCTTTTGCAAAAAAACGAGAAAGCTTCACCACGAAAACTTAGACATTTACAATATATTTCTCAATTCTTAACAGATGTGAGACATATAAAAGGAAAAGACAATATTATCGCCGACGCCTCATCAAGGTTAGATGAAATCGAAGTAATCGATTATGCAGAGATCGAAAAACAACAACAAAATGACCCAGAGCTAGAAGAATTACGTTCAAACTCGAAGTTACAATTAAAAAAATATCAGATCGACTCTGGTAAACAAATTTGGTGTGATATATCAGCGGAAAACATACGACCATATATTCCCAAAGCATTAAGATTCAAAATATTCAAGCATTTTCACAATTTTGCACACCCTGGAATCAAAAGCAGTGTGGAGCAAATCTCATCAAAAATCATTTGGAAAGGAATGAAGCAATATATTCGGAATTTTGCAAAAACTTGTATCGACTGCCAGAGGAACAAAGTCACAAGACATAGGAAGTCGGAGCTGAGCAAATTTCAGGAAGCAGACGACCGTTTTAGCATAGTACATATCGGCATTATTGGACCATTACCACCTTCCAGAAATAAGGACTACTGTTTGACATGTATTGACCGCTGCAGTGGATGGATGAAAGTCATACCGATGGAAAACATGAATGCAGATACAGCCGCTAGATCTCTTTATAAAAATTGGATGCTCGATTTGGGACACCAGCGACAATCGTTACCGACCAGGGAAGACAATTCGAGAGCCAGCTTTTCAAAAATCTGACGTCACTCTGTGGAACATCACTGAAGCATACAATACCATATCATCCTCAAGCAAATGGAAAAATAGAAAGACTTCATAGAACCCTCAAAGCAGCAATCAGAGTCCATAATAATCCGAGTTGGACCGAATCCTTACCAACAGTTTTGGTAGGACTGAGAACAGCGGTTAGAGAAGATGCCGATCATTCGATAGCGGAACTGATGTATGGAAGAACAATTCGCCTTCCTGGAGAATTCGCCAATCCAAAAACAGTAGCAATCAATACCGCAATCATATGACTCAGCTGAAACCCATAGCGACAAAAGAGAACACTTCCAGGACAGTTTACATTCATAAAGACCTAAGCAACTACAGTCTTGTCTGTTTACGGAACGACAGAGTAAAGAAATCCTGGGAGCCACCATATGAAGGTCCATTCAAGGTTCTTCAACGATTTCAAAAATATTTTACAATCAAGATAAAAGAAAAACAAGTGAACATATCGGTTGAAAGACTCAAAACCGCCTACATACTAAGACACGAGACACCAGAATCGAGCATCAAAGATAATGATAGTGCCAATATGCGAAACACACCCGAGGTAACAAAAAGAACAAGAATTGGTAGGGAAGTCCGTTTCCCGACTAAGTACCTATTATGACAGTGCGGTAAAACCAACGACAGGACAGGACGGTGCGGTTTTTGATCTGACAATACAGTAAAACAGAAAAATGAACGGTATAGTTTCCAAGAGGAAAGTGCGAGTAAACTAAGCTAATTAAAGACCTTTAGAACAATGACATTTATATTGTTTATTGTTTCCAATATTTATCAACAAAATGATATTGTAAAAACTTATATATCCATTGATTTGAAATACTCAGCTAACGATACTAATATGCAAACAAAATGTTCAAAATTGTATTGGCCTATACATTATATCGTAGCGAAAAAAATTGTAAAATTTTTCAGTAGCCGCTACTGAGGGGAGAGCAGTGTAGGAGCATTTTCCCCATATCTAGGGAATAATCTCCTGCCATTAAATGGCAACACAGGAACACGTGATTTTCAAACCAACCTCATCAGGCTGACGACGTTTCCTGTGCTCTCGAGGTTTAGGGATAGTCTCCTTGGGCGGTAGCAGAGCTTCTTCTTTGATATTTGTTCTCCCTTCTAAGCTTTCAGCAACTTCCCTCGTCTGGAACAATTCACCAAGAAATTGCATTTGGTCGGCGTAAATATATTTCTTTATTTTACAGGTACCAGCTCTACTTTTCTCACAGTCCTTCAGCTTCCTCTTCGACTTTGAGAACGAAGATTGCCCCATCTTTTTGTAACTTCTTTTCCTGAAGCAATTATATGTATTTAATTTTTAAAGTTGTGAACCTCTTAAAAGAATATGATATTGATACTGAGATAATTTTTTTCCAGATATAATGCTAGTGGGTGCAAGTAAAATGATAAAAGAAGTATGCTGAGCCTTCTGGTCAGTTAGGAAGAATGATTGAATAATATTGTATACGCTAACAGATTATTTTGAAATCATCGCATCAGATTGCGGCAAGCACGTTCGTTTAAATTGCCCAACAAGAAGTGCTTCCTTGTTTTTTAATTAAAAAAACTATTACTCTGTAGTATCAATGGCAGTAGCCGATTCAAAATATCCTTTTGTGTATGTTAATGTTGGAAGCTTTGGCAAAGATTGTTATCCCTCCATTTTCAAGCAGTCAAGTCTTTGGCAATCAATACTCAGCAACTCATTACAATTACCTGAAGAAAAATGCCTACCAGGGACAGTTTCTCCTAAAGTTCCTTACAATTTTATTAAAAATGAAGCATTTGGTCTTCACGCACATTTGATAAGGTCCTATGGTAGAATACACCTTAATTTTGAGGACAGGATTAAGTTGGCTTTGAATATAAATCGGTTATGATTCGGACATTAGATTTGTAAAAATGAAAAGTGTCATTTCTTTTAAAAAACTACTTTCCATTTGCCGTTCTATTTTTTATTCGATTTGAACTTAGAGAATGCCTTGATTTGTCAGTCGTTAATTAATGAATGTCATTATGTATTTCAAATATTGTAAATTGAGAACTCGTAGAAATAGCATTGTTTTTGATTTCTTTCAGGTTCGTGAGTTATTATTTTAAGATATCAGAGTTTGTTTGTTGAAGAAAATAAATCTTTCAGATTGAAGACATTCTTACAGATTTATATTCAGAGCCAACTTCATCAGGCAGATTCATGAACTACCAGTCAATGCATCCTAAATCAAACACAAAATTTTAAACTTGAGTCACCCTTCTTTTCACGAAAAAAACTTCAAAACTCAATCAAACATATTGAGACAGAATGGGTACCCAAAGAGCTTAATAAATAGAGTTTTTTTCTCTTCTACGAACAACCGTAATGCTCATACATCTGATTCACCATCTTCAAGGGATCAGATTCGGTGCAGACTATACCAAGATCTAGTACAAGTTATGCATTCATATAGTACTTACCCTATATGTCAGCTTGTTTTCCAAAAACTATCAAACTGTATTAAACCTATTTGTTTTTTAATACACTGTAATTTTAGCCTGTATAATGTCATCCTATTGTCCATTTTAGCTTGATAAAGGCTACATATTAGCCGAAACGTTGCTGGAAGAATAATAAATGCATATATGTTCCTTTTGACCGTTATCCTCTATTGATGTTAAAACTGTGGAACGAAATATTGGAATATATCAACCATAACAATATAACCTAACCAACTACCTCACTAAGCACTAGTTGAATTGTTTTTCGTCAGCATAAAAGTCTTTCAACATACCTTACTTCTTCTCGTTCATTCTACACCTGATCTTATTCACTAAAGTTTGATTTAATCTCTCATTTAATCTATTCGAGAAGGGTGCGTTCACCGCGGGAAAAACTATAGTTATTTATTCATTATTTGAAAACTTCTTGAATTCTTTCGAATTTATTCCAGGGTATTATTCTGTGAGTAACATTCCAATATTCTCTGATTCTGGTATACTCTTTACTAACTTTATAAAATCATGTGCATTCTGGGTTTTCGGAGTTACAATGGAGGCGTATCTGGTGAAATGATCTACTAATAGGTGCAGGTATTTCTTTGTGGATCTCGATCCCCCAAAACCTCCAATAGTATCTATAGAGATTATCTCAAACGGCTTGGTGGCTGGACCTAAATGAGACATGGCCAAACTTATTTCGCCCCCTTGCTTTATTTTTTATTCAGATTTCACATTTCTTACACAATTCCCTAATGTGTCGAGTCAGATTTTTCGCCGTGTAAAAGGGCCCAATCTTTTTTTGTAATTGTTTAGTGCCGATATGGCATAGATTTTCGTGAATATCCTTTATGAGTTTAACACTTAAATCTTCTGATAGGATAATTTCTTCTTTCTTTTTGGTCTTCCTGAAATATATTTGCTGTTTTTCAATCAGTTGGTCTTTTCTGTTCTGTACTTCTTCATTCTTTTCTTGATCCATTAAGATGTCTTTCAATTTAATTTCACAATCTTAAAAGTTTCCTCTTTATATCTCCTGGTTCCAAAACCGGGTTCCCACTCAAGCAGTCAGCTTCTACATTATTTTTACCTGGAGAATATTCAACTTCAAAGTCATATTGAGATAAATAATATGTTAGATCCCCCAGTTCTTCATCAGTTCTAGATTTTATATTCATATTATCTGATGGTGTGTGGTCCCACCACGGTACGGGGGAGTAATTTAGGTAATTACCCCCCCATGAGTATCGAAAACCTGAAAAAAAGGTACATACGCAACGTGATGCACATACATTTCATATAATAATTTTAAATTTCTCCAATATTGTCGATATATATTATACTCCGAGCAACAATTGAAGGTACAGAACAATGTTCATAATTTTTTTGTGATTTTCAACAGGAAGTATCTCAGTGAAAAATTGTCTTACAGAAAATAAAAAAACTAACTTTTGAAGCGTGAAGACTTTTGTTTCTGAATTTATTGTTTCACAATTTCTCGGAGTACAGGTAATCTAGTAATCGTCAGATAAAGCAGGAAGTAAACATTTTCAAAATCTTTTTATCCTCTACGAACACGGAAAAATTTTCTCAAGCTTGACCGATGTAAATGTTACATAACCTATTTATTCAGCTCTAATTTGCTTTTCATGACTTGCAAATACAACCATTTGTCTTCGAGATATCCTGTTTTGAATGCAAAATGCCGATATCTCCGGAACTAATGATTGCCTATCTAGCCGAAAGGCGATTTTTTTTTCTACAAAAAATTTTATACGAAAATGTGTGTTGTTCAATTTGAATGAAATTTTTTTTCATCTGTCACATAAACGTAGAAAAAAAAACAAAAACAAATTTTTTGCTTAATGGACTGTATCTTCGTCAATATTGGCGGAAAAGCTTAGGTTATGAAAAATTTTTACAGCCTGATGTTCCCGAAGTCCCTCCTAAATCGGTAGATCGATCGATTTGAAAAGATTAGGTCAAGTTTAAGGGAAAAAAACCTTGTTCTCTTAATTTTTTCAAATGTTCAATCAATAGGTCCAAGGAAACCGCTCAACTGATCGATATACCGATTTTGGGGGACTTTGGGGAACATCAGGCTGCCAAAAATTTTTTATAACCTAAGCTTTCCCCCCAATATTGAAAATGATACAGTCCATAAACCAAAAAATGGCAAAATGACCTTTTTGTGCCCTTTTTTTACGTTTATGTGACAGGTGAAAAAAAATATTTGTAGAAAATTTTTCGTAGAAAAAGAAATCTCTTTTCGGCACTTTGAGCGACTAGTTCCGGAGATATCGGCAGTTGAGTGAAAAAGGATCCTTTTGCATTCAAAACTAAATATCTCGAAAGTCGTGAAAAGCAAATTAGAGCTTAATGAACAGGTTAGGCGACATTTTCATCGGTTTTTTCAAAATTTTTTCTTCGTGCCTTATCCGCCATCGGTACTCTGAAAAATGTTTACTAATAATTTCAGAAACTAGAGTCTCCAAGCTACAGAAGATCGTTTTTATTTTCTATACGACCATTTTTCACTGAGATACAGCCTGTTGAAACATTTTCTGTTGCTTTGATTGTTTCGCGAAGCGTATTAGCAATGAGAACCTCCTAAATATGTATTAAGCAAATACCTTTCAACATGAAAAAACCGGAAGTCTCTAGTAATAACGAAGGTATTTGCCGCAATGCCCCACGAAAAAAAGCTATATCCGCCCTTGTGTGGTCTGAATATACTGTGAACGATCTTCCTATAAACCAATATTGCCAATATTTAATTGCCTCTTTAATGACCAAGCATTCCAAATATTTGGCTTTTTCTTATTGAGTTTCATTAAGTTTCTTTGAGAAGTACGCTTCTGTTTTTTCTTTACCATCAGATTGTCCCTGTTTCAGAATTGCGCTTATTCTTTCTGGTGATGCATCAGTGTAGCTATTGTTTGATAAATTCGGATCAAAAATATCCAGTACTGGTGCGAACATAACAAATTTTTCATTGTTTCAAATGAGTTTTGGCATTCTTCAGTCCACGTAAATTTCTGGTTTTTCCTCAATAAATTGTGAAATAGAGCTAGAATGATGCCTCTTCATGATAAAAATTTATTTTTTCAAGAAATTGTCTACTGTTTTTTTGAGTTTTTGGTACGGGAAAATTTTTTATCGAAAACAAATTATTTCGAATAACATGACCAAGATATTTAACCATATCTGATTCAAATGTACATTTTGTGAATTTTACTTGAAACCTTGTTTCTTGATTGCTTCTAACAATTTTGTCAAATGATCTATATGCTGTGAGAATGCCTTAAAACATATATGTATATCATCTATATAATTAACTGCAGAATCAGATCAATGATATTTTCACAGGATATTACTTAATATTCTCTGAAATATAGCTGGTGCTGTCTTCAGACCGTATGGTAAAACAGTCCATTGGAAATGTCCTTCTTGTGTAACAAAACCTGTCTTTTTCCTATCTTCAATACATAGAGGTATTGGCCAAAAGGCTGAGTTCACATTCAATGTAGAGAATAATTTACAATTTCTTGTTTTCACAATCAAATCTTCAATTAATGCAAACGGCTTTTACTGAATTATTTATTCTGGTTATTTGATTTCTATTTCTCTTTTCCATTTCATTCGTTTTGAACCAATTCATTGATTCAGAGTGAAAACGATTCGGTTTCTTTAGTCTTTCACAAATTCCACAAAGTTTTTTTTCTTAAAATTTTGTTGTATAGTCCAATTTCGTATTTTTTATAACCAGAAGATTTCTTTCTTATTCACTAAATGTTCCAACTTACCAATATCGTTGAACAAATCTCTGGTATCTAGGAGTTCTTCACTGTTTATTCTGTCAGCGATATAATCTGGTAAACCAGCTGCAATGATATCAATCAAAGTTCCTTGGTCTATCGTACTTCTTGATTCAAGCAACAGTTTTTTTTTTCTTACTGCATACTCCAACAAAGATCCTGATTTATATCTGAATAATGAAGAATATCTGCTGTTTGTCCAACCCTTGTTAGCATAGGTAATGCAGAAGTTCATTTTCCAATCATCCCAATCAGAGTTCAATGTGTATTTAATCATCATAGCACTGTATCAGTCTGACCATGATTTTTTCAGAAAAACTCTCATAATTTTTTCTTCGTCTCTATCGATTTCTAATCGTCCACACTCTTTTTCAAAGACTTTCATCCACTCATGAGCTGCCTTTTCCATTGAACTTCTCAACTGTCATTATTATTCTGATTTTGCACAATCATCTCGAATGCTTTCACCAAATTATCCGTTATCTTACTTTCTGAAATACTTGTATTGCTTTTGCTCGACAAAACTTTTATCACTCCGAATAAAGCCCTAGTTTCTCCATAAATGAGATGCATATATGCATACTCTTCTGCAGTGTAAATCACTCGCCCCATTGTGAATAAATTTTTATTTCACACAGAATAAATCAGAAACCAAGTAAATGCCAAGTCGCTATCCTCAGTTAATTCTGCGATCGTTCTATATCTTAAAGTCCAAATGAAAGCCAAATCCGATTTAATGAAAGCATATCAAATGCAAAAGAAGATTCCTTGTTAACCGTTAACCGACCCATTACTAGGGTAAAGTATCGATTTCTCTTGTATCTTGAACAGATAATAATTTTAAAAAACACTGTTGATGGTATTTACCAATTCCTTATCTCCAGAAAATGGGGAAGTTTTTATAACTGTTTGCAAAAAAACTCTGTATAATTTTTTTCAAGCTGGGAAGAAGTTATTGAGTAGGTATAATAAAAGTTTGGTAAAAAAAATTATTTTATTTTACATTTACTGATGTTTTCGATCAACTACATTCTTAGAATTATTTCAATTAGGAGTGACGATACATAAATCTAAGATTAATATAGGCTGAAATTGCTATTTTCAATCATAAACTCACCCTGTGATTGGAATAAATAGTTCGAAAATTGGCAATAATATAATAATATTCTAATTATTTTGAAAACGGTCCATTTTCGCTGAACTAATGAATGTTAATGTCATTCGATAGTATTTGGACTACTCTATCGTGGTGTGACATTTGTTTCACTAGTTTCAGGACACCCTGTATAGGTTATAACTGGAACGTGCTTATGTTGAGAGAAAAAGAACTGTTATTTGATTTCTGGCATTAATAACTGGACGTCAAACTGGACGTACTATCATTTCTACACCTCCTGGTCAGATAAAGATCAAGAAATATATTTGAGAAAGTCAAAAATAGAGGAGAAAACAAATTTTCATCATTAGATGATAATGATTTCTCCAATGGAAATGAAGATTTATAATGCTGAATCTCTATGAAGAAGAGTGCATTCAGAATCTCAGCTTCATTTGTGAAGTTAACTTTTTTTCTTATTTTCAGGGTCATTTTTCAATGTTCGATTGCTGACGATGCCTTGAAAGTGCTATCAGGAGTTAGTGCGACACTACTGGCTGATGTCGCAAAATGAATATTTGAAAGAACATATTCCTGCTTGGATTCAATGGATATGTCTTCAGAAATTGACCAATTCGAAAGGTGAGTTCAAATTTCTATAGGATTTTATCGAGAAGAATAGTAACTTGAATACCATCAATAGGCACATATGATAAAGAAACAATAATTCGTGTGAGGAATTTAAGAAAAATGAATTTATTTAATGGTTTTTCATTCAATTCCCAAGAAGAAAGATTTGCCGCATTATCGATATAGTCGATACTTTCTCAGAATATATATCGAAATATAAAGCAGTGCCTAACGGACTTCATTCGATTCAATCGAATAAGTTTTTTTTTGAAATAGTAGTCTTCGAAAGGAATTTCATTTTGAATTCATAGGCTCACAGATTCTTCAACATGATGCTGGACAAATGAAATAATATTTTGTCACTGAGACAAGAGACCGGTTTAAGCCTTATTTGACATCATCAGTATCCCACATCCCTCAGAGACAAATTCTTCATGAGAAACTTATATTCTTGAAGCAACTTATTCAAGTTCTCTGAATTAAAATATAGAAGTGGCTTGAAGCAACTTATTCAAGTTCTCTGAATTAAAATATAGAAGTGGCTATATCTAGTAGCTGCAAAAAAGGAATTCCACATGAGCAGTCACATACTGAAGAGAATTTCGTCAATCCTTACTACTTTCATTTCAAGAGATTTTAGAGTAGCCCTAAATCAGGGCCCCCATGCAAGTTTCTCCGACTGATGTAAACGTTCAATTCTTTTCGCGACTGTGAAGTTATTTCAGTAAAAATAACAAATGAAAAAACAAAAATTTCTCTGCCTATACGGTTGCCACACCTAGAACATTTTTGAAACATGAATAAATTGAAAGTAGAAATAATGGGAACTAATACCTTTTTTAAATTGAAGGCTTACAGGTCCTTTATCATGAGGCTGGAGAAACGTTATCAGAATTTGTCACTGAGAAAAAATAAATTTTGACATCATCAGTACCATATCTGTAGAGCAAGAATATTCACTTCTACTTTTGAACTCACAAAAAACTCAACCAGATCTAGAGAAAAAGTCAGCTTTCATTACAAAATCAGAAAACTCTCTCCAATTAAAAAGCTACATAACTAAGGAATAAAACAGAAAATGTGTCTCGAAGCTGCAAGCATCATGAATCAAGATACTTCCTTGAAGATACTAGATTCCATGAAATCTTCAAAATTGACTATTAGGAAGATTCATAAAAAAGTTAATCACTCATCACTTTGATGAGATTCATCATATTGAAAGTGCCCATCCCCAAAATCTACCCCTTTCGAACTTTTTGAAGCGTTTCTTCTTATTAGTGTTTGGAATATCATTGAGTGTTTTCAAAGACTTTCGTTGTGTTGGATTCGGGTTTGGTAGATAATTTCAGTTTTTATAGTTAAAAAAATAATGCAATATATATTCTATGGTCACTAGCCATAATTTTCTCTCAAACTTGTTGTCTTTTGTGTATTTTCTGTTCATGAATTATTTTATGATCATTATTGAATAATGTACCACATAACACACACTTCACTTGGAATATTTTTCGGTTCATTTTTTAAAATTTATTCGTTTACGTTGTTTATTCGTAAAACTATAACACAATGTACAAAGAGCGTATCTAATGATGAATTCTGCTCGACTGATAAAAACAACTTAAATTTATGATACAAGATGATTTTGTCATGACATTCCATGTGACGTAACTAAACAATTTACGACTTGGTGCTTCTTGCGGCCGCATCTCTCGAGACACTTTGGTGGTAACAATATTGGGATGAATACAACTCATTGCCGTCTATATATGTATATATGTCATTCTTAAATCCCTGAATCTATCGCATCACGAATTTGTCCGGTTGCCGCTACTTCATGTTCTTCCCACTCTGTTCTCTGCATGCTTTTATATTGCCAAACTTTGTCTTGTTTCTGCCGGTTTGGCAAGTACTGATTTTTTTTAATTCGGTTTTCTTCGTATTTCACACAGTTCTCTTTGAAATATCCTTTTTCAACACCATCTATTGAATTTTTTCAAACTGCTTTGAAGATTTTTCTAACTGCTTTGAAACTTTTTCCGACTGCTTCGAAATTTTTCCAACTGCTTTGAAATTTTTCCAATTGCTTTGAAATTTTTCCTATTGCTTTGGAATTTTTCCAACTGCTCTAAAATTTTTCAACTCCTTTGAAATTATATCCCTCAGGCCTGGATATAACCGTGCGATTCATATAAGTGTATATTTGATAAAGGGATCACACTCAAAACCTTGGGAACGACAGTTTAAAAGCGCTCCTGGAGTATCTTGACGAGGATCTTGATGAAAAAATTATCAGTGAAGCATCTCAGTTATGAATAATTTATGCTCAGTAGAGCGTGCATTTCAAAAGTTTTTTATAATAAGAAATAAATAAAAAATAATCAGACTTCAGTTCTTAGGAAAATTTGCAATTGGATGTGACATAAATATGAGCCGGTCAGAGGAAAAGTGTATAAGTCGTAAATTCTGCTTTTTTGAGTTATACCGATATTTGCTTGTGTAAGGTTGCATATCATTCTTCTAATAAGTTTTATGAGTGAAATCATCGGTTTTGACCGAGTATGTAATAGGTATGTTTTCCATACCTATCAATGCGATGTCTGATAAATTCCAACGTGAAATCTAAATTCCCCAGCATTTCGCTTGATTGCAGTTAGACCACTTTTCCTCTGAGCCACCTATATGACGAGGAACTAAGTTATGCGACAATAAAATAATTTTCAGAAATGGAAATGAGAAAGAATTGTTTACATGATTACTTTCTTGGCATTCCATATTATTTTTTATATTATTTTTCAATAATTTTATATTTCCTATTGTATTTTTTTCAGAAAGAAATATTTATTATTTTGTACCTGATTCAATATGGTTATATTGATTTTGATTCATTTGTTACATTCGACTTGATGTTTTCTTTTATCAATTATTTTTATGTTTGTTTCAGAAAAATAGAATTCTAACTGAAATTTTATTTTCAACTTAATTGACAAAATAGAGGTGGGCTCCGAAAGTTTTATGTCTGCTGTTTCATACGTTTTGGAACGGGATGATACAATAAGAAATCATATTGAGGTAGTTACAGTTTTATGCTTTCTCAAATTTGAATCAATCGATGGTACATTTCACGAAAATCTCATTGAAGGAATTTTCTCGAGGCTACTAATTTCCAACAGTGCTGAATCGGAACCTGTGCCATGCAAAGGTCACATGAAAATAATTTTGACGTTCTCAAATACTGGCGGTATCGCAACTCCGGCAAGAAACTAAAAACTACGATAAAGATAACGGCTCCGGCGATATCTCACGAGCACAGGACAGTTGAAATACCTAACAGCCACATAGCGTGTTAGACTCGTCCTTGCCGCAGTCAGTTACTAAGGGATGCTACCCCATTCCACTTTGCCCTTTCGCAGAGACGGATCTCGTTATTCGAATGAAGGGTGGAAATTCGGCCTACTACAAAACCGAAGATGTCCCTCTTTGTACATCGATTTCTTGCGGAATAGAAAGAGAAGTGGTCCTGCACTTTATGTAATGTTGTAATCGGTATTGCACGAAAATATGTTTGAAATGAAAGTTACTCATAGTGTTCTGATTAACTTTGCTTATTAATTTATTTGGTACCAATATGTTTTAGTTGAACTTTGAATGCACATTCCGAGAATGCTGGTACGAAACATGAGCACGTTTCATCTACCGTTTTCACGTAGTAACGTTCTTCCGTCTTCGCCACTGTTCAGAATGTGTCAGGATTTTTGTAATTTTCAGCATGTTTCGGATATCTGCAGCTGTACTCCATTATATGTGAGGAGAGTTGTTTCAAGTTCTTTTCACATCTAAATATGTCCATACATCAATTATTATGTTATTACCTTTTGAAGGGTTTTTACGTGTAATTTTGTTTTTTCCCAAGATGTGAAAAGAGGAGGCTTCATATTGGTGCAGTAATTGAATTAAATATAATTAAATTAAACGAGATACTATGTGACTGAAGCGCTGTTGAAACTATCCCATCATAGGAAAGTTTTGAATAATTTGAGAATCCCGTTCAGTTTTCAATTCCTTCGTTATTAACCAATTGACGCCCATATATTTTTTTTTCAAATTTCTCATTGAAATTTTTATGCGTCGAAGAATGTGAAATTTGAAAGGTGTAATCACTAAAATACAGGGTGATTCATAACTATTGGGACACAGGCTAAGGGCAGATTTTTTTGACCAAAATATGGCGCTAGGATCAAATAAACCCCCATAAAATATAGCTGTGGAAAAAGATAGTGCGTTGAAGTTGAATTTTTTTTCGTTTTTGGCTAATAATTTCACTGTATATTTTTTCATTATTCGTTTTCAAGAAAAACACAATTGAACAGTTCAGAGCATCGAAAGGGGACTTGAAGTAAAAAGAATAAACTTAAATTAAATGTTCTACGTGGCCTCCTCCGACTTCTATGCCTTTTCTAATTCTTTTTATAGAGGACTTTCGAACTTCGAAGAAAATATAATTCTGTCCCCTTATACAGTTAGCCGTGAAAATGATTAGCAGTGAAATTATTAGCAAAAAACGAAAAAAAAAATTTAACTTTAACGCCCTCTATCTTTTTCCACAGCCATATTTTATTGAGGTATATTTGGTCCTATCCTATTTTGGTCCAAACAATCTGCCTTTAGCCTATGTCCCAATAGTTATGAATTACCCTGTATATAAACAAAAATAAAATTTAAGTAGAAAAAATCGGTGTCTTCATTTGAGGACCCTGAGCCTCAGATGATTTGTTATCAGTATGTACCTATTATTATGAATTTACATCAAGAAAATCAGAATCCTAAAATGAAACAATATTTTCGTAATGAATAATCACTTATTTGATAATATGTACGAATTATATAAAATTTTTTTATCAAAAATATACTTCAGTTTGAAATCATATCAATTTAGTTGAATAGGTGGATACTGCCGGGTTTCCTAAATTATATGAACATATAATTCATATATCCTGAAAGTTTCATTAGGGGTTTTTCGAATTCTAAAGCGTAACGTTTCGTTGTCTAAATAAGACTCCTTCGTCAGGCAATTTCTATATCTCATTCAACTTTGCAGAATCGTTGAAATATTTTGATTTTTCACTTGACATTGGTCGATATATTATGATGAACATTAATATTGATAAATAGATGGTGATATGGTTATATATTGATATTTTATTTCAATATTCTCTAAAAACATTTTTTTTTCAATACATCAATTCAAATTTGATCTATTCCCACCGAACAATTGGTTAGATTATCAGCCTCATCCAACAAAATACAAGCTGACTCTTTGATTTTTTTTTTAAACTATCAGGTTTCGTCATTAGAATTTTCTTGTTATTCCACTCCATTATTTGAATGCCGGTATTTTAACACCCATGATCTGCTATCTGCGATCCACCAATCAGTGCGATTCTGTTTGCTCATAACAACATTTAGAGTAAGAACCCAGGGCCCCCAGACGTTACTTATTTTTGAAGTAACGAATTTTACAGTATAGCTAGTCTTATATGTGTTTAATAGTGTGTGCATACCCGCTAGCTTGGCTAGGCGGCCCGTTCACAGTTAGCAGGTAGAAAAGATAGCCAAAAACATACCGAACTTTTCTTAAATTCGAAGAACTGATTTTTATATATGTCGCGCAGAATTTTATGAAAAATAAATATTTCATTTGCCAGACAGTTTCCGTAGGCCGTTTTTACTCCCAGACGCTTTAAATTTCAATAAGAAAAATCAGTTAGAAACATTGTTGCGAAATGGCCAGATTCAGCACTTTTGTTGAATTTGAAGCATTGATTTTTATATATGTCAAGCAGAATATTATGAAAAATAAATATTTCATATTGCCAGACTGTTTCCGTGGGCCGTAATTCCTCCCAGACGCTTTGAATTTCTTAAAAAAAAGAACTTTTCTTACATATAGTCTTCAATTTTGACTATAATCCTTGGGGGATTATTTTCATACCTTTTGTGGAAAGCCAGATCAATCCCCAGGACCAAATATTTTGCCAGACACAATCTTGATTTTTATTAGGTCCCTAGAAACTATTGAACTATAAAGTGTATGGGAGGAAATACGGCCCACAAGGCAGGTTCTACCAACTTGAGAAAATTTGAACAGAACCGATAGTTACGAAACCTCTATCAATAAAATTATTGCAAAACGCCAGGTACGAGTTAACTATCGAGTGAAGCTGACAATGAAGATTAAGATTAAGATACTAATGAAAAAGATTATATTTTTTTATTTCTGTTATAATTATAATAAAAGTCATTTCCATAATTTGATGTTTTAAACACACACTTTGTAGGCAAAAAAATTAATAGTTTCTAGGGACCTAATAAAATTTTGATTGTGTTTGGCCCTTGGGATTGGTCTGGCTTTCCACAAAAGGTATTAAAATAATCCCCCGAAGATAATATTCAAAATTGACTTCGAATGCCTGATAGGAATTACGGCTCACGGAAACAGTCTGGTAATATGAAATATTTATTTTTTAGAATTTTTTGCGTGACATATATAAAAATCAGTGCTTCGCATTTAACAAAAGTGCTGAATCTGGCCATTTCGCAACAATGTTTCTAACTGTGTTTTTTTTTATTGGAATTTAAAGCGTCTGGGAGGAATAACGGCCCACGGAAACTGTCTGGCAATATGAATTATTTTTTTTTTCATAATATTCTGCGCGACATATATAAAAATCAGTTCTTCAAATTTAAGAAAAGTTCGGTATGTTTTTTTTCATCTTTTCTAACTTCTACCTGTGAAAGGGTCGCCTAGCCAATCTAGCGAGTATGTACACACTATTAAACACATATAAGACTATCTATACTGTGAAATTCGTTACTTCAAAAATAAGTAACGTCTGGGGGCCCTGGGATCTTAGACTAATTGCTAAGACAAAGATATTGCTATCATAGCAAGACCCGAAATATTCTGTATTCTGATCGATGATTCTGTTTCAATATGATGTCAACTTAGCCATAACCTTGTTATTAAAATTGCTATCTTAGCAACCTCATAAAAGTACTTGTTAAGCTTGAAAACAAGTCAGGAGAAATGGCAGGAAACTTCTCGTTTCATTATTTTTTCTTACGGGAGTTGGAAAACATTGAAAATAGGTAAATATGTGGCTGTGTAGATTTATTTGAGGTTCCATTGAATATTTATTTTAATTTCAAGACAAAATCTTACACTTCAATACCGGCAGATTAGGGATACCAGTAATCCTTTTGAATTGCCAACTGAAAAGTTTGAGATAGTATTTTGTCTGAATAATCGCTTTATTTAATTTCATTGAGAATTTGAGGGAGTTTTTTTGACGAACCAACTAGAAAAGATACTGTTCCTTTTCACTTACAGGTATGTATTCAAATACTTAGCTGGCGAAACTAAGATTAAAGTGTTCAGGTTTTTGCGAGTCTACAATTTTTTGTTCATGGGAGTTATCGAACTATTATTGGTGAAGATTTGAATCTTGGAATATATATATATATATATATATATATATATATTCTTATGAAAAAGAGAGCTAAAATAATACAATAAATGTTGAAACAAAAAGTACCTAAGCTGAGGTAAAAAAAAACGGGGTATCATAACATTCTTTGTATGATACTATAGAATCATACGATACTATCAACACTAGTATCATACGATATTATACAGCCAGGGGAAAAAACCTCAGCCGAAAGAACCTGCCTCCCAGTAAACAAAATAACATAAAATATCAAATATTAGGAAAATCTTGAAAGACATCAGTGTGATCATCTTCATGCTATCCGTCGATGGGTTCGGATACACAGATTCTTTCCAAAACGACTCGTAATTTTTAATCTGAAATGAAAAAAGACAAAAGCAGAAAAGAAACCGATTATTCAGAATAAATCGAATGCATTTTGGAAATGTATTTGCTACTTTAAAAAACATCAATATTAAGATTTCTTGGCCAAATAATGTTCGGAGGTTTATAAATATTTATGACAGAAATGCACAAAATTTGAAAGAATGAAAAAAAAACTCCATCAATTTCCACCTTCCGAATCTGTTGAAAGGTACGAAACTGATAAATTTTCAACATAACAAGCTAAACTTGTAAAAAATCAATTAATACATAACGTTTCGACTGTCCTCTTTCACGAGGATTTTTTTCTGTTGACGTGTGCCGTTCTTGCAGAAGAATCTCTTTGATACCATGTTCATCAGCTAATTTGGAGACGTAATCACAATTTTCTTTCGAAATTCCTTCGATATTCAAATTCATAATCCACAAATTGTTGCTCTCTGGTCGTGAGGGTTTTTTCAAATCGGATACGACCTTCCAGGTGATGATTTTTCGGCACTTCAGATGTTTGAAGACCGCTACGGGACCCCAATGAGTGGCAATCATCTCCTATAGATAAACCAAACATGTTATAACACAAGAAAACAGAATGAGAAAACCCGTCTCAAGTAGAGCTATCAATAAAGTCAGCTCTCTTATATCAAAATTTATGTTATCAAGATATATCAAATTTATTTCCAGTGATGAGGATGTAAGAATAGCAAAAACTGGGTAAGTTTTGTATACCCATATTATTGAATAAATGGAACTTTATTCTAACACTTTCAGTTTTATCAATGCAAATTTGCAATTCCCTGATGTAATAGGCACACTAGATTGTACTCATGTTGCAATCACATCGCCAAAAACTGAAGATTCCATACATCCCGCAGTTGCTTATCTCAATAGAAAGGGTTATCACAGCATAAATGTACAAGGTGTATGTATTACTTAAATTTTCCTTCGTCAGACAATAACTGATTTTCATGCAACTTTGCAAAATCGTGACAATTTTATTGGTTTTTGGATTGACATTTGTCAAAATATGATGAACATAGATCAATATTGATTACTAGATGTTGATATCGTTATTTTATTTCAAAATTTCCTGAAATCAGTTCTTTTTTCAATAAATCCATCCAAATGCGATCTATTCCTACTGAACAATTGGCAAGATTATTAGCCTCATCCAACAAAATACAAGCTGACTCCTTGATTTTTTTTTTATAACCATCAGGTTCCGTCATTAGGATTTTTGTTCTATTCCAATCCATCATGTGATTGCCGGTATTGGAACACACATGATCTGCTATCTGTGATCTACCAATATCTCTATTTTTTATGTTATTCCTATGTTCACTTTTTCTGATTTCTAATGGTCTTGATGTTTCTCCTGTATAAGATTTTCCACAATTACAGGAAATATTATAAATACAATTTCTTGAGTTTTGGTTCTCATTCAAAGGTTTAGTTTTTGTTAATAAAGATCGTAAATCATTTCTTGTTTTGAAAACAGTTCTTGTGTTGAATTTAGAACCAATTCTTTTTATTTTTTCTGAAAGTCCATGAACATAAGGAATCAAATTTATTAAAATTGGTTGTTCTTGACGGTTTGTTGTTGGTACTTGATTGTTATTAGCGTTTTGACATAAATTTGTTCTTCTAATGTGACATGTTCTTTCGAGCATTTAGGCCGTCGTCGTAGATTAGTTCTCGACGTTTCGCCAGTTCGAGTGTCTGGCATCTTCAGGATGAACGATGGCCGCGAAAGCCTCAACCAATTCATTGTTCTTCTAAATTTGAAATAGTTTTTTCTATGAAATTAGTTGGATATTGATTATCCTCAAGAATATCTTTAATGAAATTAATTTCGTTATTCCGTATTTCAATTGACGATGAAATTAATCGCGCTCTATCATAGAGTGTTTTTATAATACCTCTTTTAACACTGATTTGATGATTTGAATAAAAATTTAGATATCGATTTGTGTGTTTCGTTTTTCTGAACACACTTGTTTCAAAATGATTTGGAAATTTTCTTATCGAAACATCTAAGAAGGAAAGTACATTATTTTGTTCTACCTCCATTGTGAATTTTATTGTAGGTTCTTTATTATTGATATGATTGAAAAATTGTATCAATTCTTCTTTCCCATGTTGCCAAATTACAAAAATATCTTCTACATATCGCCACCAAGTCTTTGGTTTCATGGAATATTTTTCAATATGAGCTTCTTCAAAAAATTCCATGATAATGTTGCTCATTATTGGTGATAAAGAAGTACCCATAGCCATACCAAATTTTTGTAATATCCTGATACACTCTATAAGTGATGAGGTACCTATTCAATTTCATATTTTTCTTTCAACAAATATTCAGGATGTCTACTTTTGAAACGGTAAAATTTCTTATTTTTCCATTAAATTAATAATAGTTCAGTTATCCTTGAAGCTTCATCAAATTCGATTACATATCATCAAGTGGCATCAAATTTTCTACAGGATAAGAATTTCGGTGTGCCAAAATACTTCCTATAGCGGGCGTGGTGAGGAGATGAAAATCACGATTTTGAACTCGACAAAATCGGTGATATTTTTTCAAAAGTTTTGTCGTTGAAAAATTATTCATTTTCTTTCTTTTTCAGCTAAAACTACCTCATTCGGTGTGCTTTCGAATGACATATGAACTTTTGTGCTAACTGCTTGTCTACTGCCTTAATATCATGGCTAACAAGATAAAAACGAAAAGTCGAAAAATTCCAAACCTGGATTTGCTTTATTTTGAAATTCATTATGATTTAATATTAGAGTAATTCTCATAAAAATCATGAATTTATCTATAAAATAAGAATTATCCAAAAAAATGAAATCATTTTTAATGATACAGTTTCTATGAAACAATGTAGAAAACATACTATTCATAACAATTGTTCGAAATTTCCACCTCTTTGTTGAATACATTTTACACATCATTTTCGAACTGAATCAATAACTCTGATGCAAAGCTGACAATGTTTCTGACGTATTTCTGCTCTACACAATTTAATCCTTTCGATCAGATCCTCTCTAGTCTGAGCGCGAATTTGAAACATTTTTTCTTTAAATGTGTTTCAGACATAAAAATCTAAAGGCATAAGGTCTGGGCTCCTTGGTGGACATATTACCGGACCGTTCGTTCTAATCTACCCAAAATATATATATAACATATTCATTAAGTGTCGTACATTCCGGCTATTATGAGCTGAACATTCTCTTCTCGAATACTTATTAGAAATCAAATTAATTCGTGAAATACAACAAAACGTTACTAAGTCACGAAAAAGTTGAGGGATAGAAACTGTCAGATTTCAAATACAATGTTCATTTTGATATTCAATCATAATGAGCTGCAAAATAGAGCAAATTTAGGTTTGGAATATTTTGATTTTTTCGTTGTTATCTTCTTAGTCATGATATTATGGCAGAAGACATGCAGTTTAGCACAAAAATTTATATGTCATTTGAAAGCACACCGAATGAAGTAGTTTATGCTGGAAAGAAAACATATGCAAAATTTATAATTTTTCAGCGATAAAAACATTGGAAAAATCTGTCTGATTTTGTTAACTTCAGTATCGTGATATTCATTCATTCTCCTTACCAAGCCCGCAGTAGAAATTTTTTGGCACACTGAAATTCTTTTCTTATAGAAAATTTAATTTGCAGATATGTTATTGAATTTGATGAAGCCACAAGGATAACTGAGTATTATTGATCTCATAGAAAAACTTAAAATATTTCGTGAAAACAAGAAATGTTAAATTGTGGAGTAACCGTCAAGATTTCGACCATGTGTTATATGACATTTTTTGTTGGAAAACACTTAAATAATCCCCCCTATGAGTTTTGCCGTTTTGAAAGTACACACCCTGAATAAATCTATTAGGGGACAATTTTTCAAAATTATTCTTTTTTGAAATGGCAAAAGTCCCTTATGTTTTCCCACGCTCATGGTTATGACTTCAGTTGTTCGATTGATGACATGCAATTGTTCAATCAGGTCTACACCAAAACCATTACACCCTGGATGATAACCATATTTTGATTTGGCATCGAAAATGTCAAACCAACCATTAATCAAAGGAATAAATTCACCGGTAGGCTTCCAATTCTGGTTCACAAATAAGGAGTTATTTCCACACCATTCTATGGCCCTTGGCAACGGTGTTGGAAAATATTTGGGCAGCTGGTTTCACGTTTTGTCGTTCAGTACCTTCAAATGTCAAATGGTAATCGGTAATCCTGAATGCTATTTTTATATCCTGGTAGGAAGCAGCAACCAATTCTTCAATGCAGCATTTTTTTGAGCTGTTCCCATCCACTTTGCACCATAGTTAAGGAAATGATTCCTTGTGAGTTTCAGAAAATATGGAACATCTGCAAATCCGAGAACTGAATCACTATCTTGAATAGGATGTTGAAATCAACAACTTTTGTCAAAACCAACTTCTAGTTCTGACCACAGCTTTTTATTTGTAGCACCCATGTCGCAAACAATTGTGACAGTTGTATAGTTGGCACTATGCAACTTTCGAATGATGTCGAAAAGAATATTTTTTTGTCATTGCACAATCGAATTCATCAAAAAATGGGCTGTTTTCCAGCGGCAAAAAGTCCTGGAGTCACTACCACCTGACATGATTTATGAGGAACCAAGATACTCTCCTCTTTTCGATCGTGGCAAATTTTTTTTAAATGTGAAATTTGTCAAATGCTAAAACGCATATTTCATTCAATTTCTCCAATTTTAGTGATTTTCGCCCCATAAATTTGAACACTGTTCTGAGAATGCCTTGGTTCAAATTTATATTCACAGCTCATTTTCTTAAGGTACTTAAGCCTGGTAGCGGATACCCTGTTTTTCTCAAATATCGATAGACTTTGGGATTTATACTACTTAACGATATAGCCGGAGCAATATTTATTGTTTTTTTTTTTAAACATAGATGAATTCAAAATAGTAATCATCGAAATGAATACCATTTACAATTCCCAGGCTCAGAGAACTTTTATCATAAATGAGTGTGTTGAAACCTTAATTGAATTTGTATTATTTCGTCAGGATCTTCGTTACCTTATGTTTTGATTGAAAAAAGTTGGTTACTGTCAAATTACTTTCAGAGAAAAGACGTCAAATAAACTCTGAAAGACGAAAATCGAGTTTTATTCGCGAAATTAAGACAAAAAGGTAGCTTGGCAATAACATTGGTGACCCCGACGAGTCCACGGTATGGAGACAGGTGCGTTAAGCAACAGAGAGACTTCTTTGGGAAGATCAAAGAGAACAACCGCAGGTATCAATAGAAACCTCAATGAAAAATATGTGTGGCCAGATAATTTCGGCACAGGAACTAAGTCTGCTCCAGTGAGATCCAAACGCTCAGAAACCATCATTAGTTCGCGTAACTCACAATTGAGCATAGAGAGAATGAAACTGGCACTGGAAACAGAAAAGAAGAAACAGGAATTGGAGAAGAAACAGAAAGAAATAGAAAACACTATCAAACTATTAGAATTCGAACAAAAACTGAAAGAAGCTGAGTTGGAGGCTCAAGAAGAAATAATGGACAATCAGTTCGAAACAGGACGAAAACTATCATCGCATCTTCCCAGTACTGTAGATGAAAAACAGGGGGAAGTGCATGAATGAGTGAATAATTTACCAGACGAATATACCTATGAAGAAAGAAATCAGTGTGACAAGAAAGACACTCATAGTGATATAAAATTATTATGTGAAACTATCGCAAATGCCATCCAATCAGTTTCGACACCGACCAAAAACAATTGTAAGTTCCTAGCAAGGAATACAATTGAAAAAGACTTTCCCTTTTATGATGGCAATTCACAAGAATGGACACTTTTTCATAAACAATTCAAAAACATTAGTGGACTATGTAATTTTTCAAAAGAAGAAATTATGGTAAAGCTCCAGAAATGCTTGAGAGGTGAAGCTAAATCTACAGTTGCTGGGATGATGTTAACAAAAGACAATGTCGATTTAGTGATGGAAACTCTGGAATTGAGATTTGGGCGGCCAGAGTTCGTGATCGATGGACTTATATCAAGAGTTAGAAATCTTCCTTTCCTTAGAGATTCGACTTTTGAAAAGCTTATTCAATTCTCCAGTGAAGTTAATAATTTAGTGGCGATCTTAAAAACGCTGAAGTCTCCAGGACTCATACAAAATCCCCAATTATGGAAAGACATAATCCTAAAACTTCCTGACCATTTAAAGTTGAGATGGGGCGAAAAAATGATGGAATGTGGAGGAAACCTCGATTTAGAATAATTTTCTAAATGGGTGGGAGGAATTGCAAGAGCTGCTTGCTATGTTAGTACGCCATCAAACTGCGATTATGACAAGTTTGGTCAGAAACCGACTATTTTTCGCTGATGAGAAGGTTTTAATGAAAAGGTGTTGTGGCGACGCACTGAATAATCTCGGCAGGAAAAAGAATGAATGTTTGTTGTTATTGTTACTGAGGGGTTGTCATTTTGTTAACACTAATTCTGTACGTTTTGAAGAATTGTAAATAAAATTAATATATAATATTTGTGCGAATAAGTGTTCTTATTAATTCGTATTGAGAGTAGCACAATTGGCGACGAGGAGTGGTAATTTACCCACAAGACGTTGGTGTCTGAACGAGGTGAGTTAAATATTAACTTTTGTTCAGATGTCAAATATGAAATGATGTTGAAATTATCGATACAATCGATATATTCAGGGCAATCCAAAGAAAAAAAACTGTTACCCTCTTGTAGGGCAGTTCAGAGAAAAACTGTTACCCTCTTGTAGGGCAGTTCAAAGAAATACTGTTACCCTCTTGTAGGGCAGTTCAAAGAATAACTGTTACCCTCTTGTAGGGCAGTTCAGAGAAAAACTGTTACCTTCTTGTCGGGCAGTTCAAAGAATAACTGTTACCCTCTTGTAGGACAGTTCAGAGGAAAAAACTGTTACCCTCTTGTAGGGCAGTTAAGAGGAAAACTGTTACCCTCTCGTAGGGCAGTTGAGAGGAAAACTGTTACCCTCTCGTAGGGCAGTATAAAAAAACATAAATAATGTAAACTGTTACCTTTGTTTATAAAGGCAGTTTCCATAAATAACTGTTACCCTGGTCTACAGGGCAGTTCAAAGGAAAAAAAACATGAAGAAGTATAAACTGTTACCTTTGTTTATAAAGGCAGTTTCCATGAATAACTGTTACCCTGGTCTACAGGGCAGTTCAGAAAAAAAACATTATTAATGTAAACTGTAACCTTTGTTCATAAAGGCAGGATCCATAAATAACTGTTACCCTGGTCAACAGGGCAGTTTATGAAAAGAAAAACAAAAAGACAGAAACAACGTGAACTGTTACCTGTTTCTACAGGCAGTGTCATAATGAATTGATTCCCTTTTTCAGGATAGTCCATCAAGACAACAATCTCGGATCAGTCGGAAAATATTGCTGATCATGTCAGATAGCAATATAAAACCTTTCCAGGGGAGGATGGGAAAAACGGTTACGTTCTTTGGAGTTATATGTAGCTTCGGAGGATATAACAAATATTAGTAAAAAAAGGAACAAACTCCTACATCTTAGAGGGTCTCAACTTCAAGAAGTAGCATGTAATCTTCCAGGAGCATTAGAAACCTACGATTCTGACCTAAATAACGACGTTTTCAAAACTCTTAGTGAGAAATTGACCGAATATTTCTCACCAAAACAAAACTCTACTTTCGAACGGCAAATATTCAGAAATATCAAACCTGAACAAAATAAAAATTTCAGTATTCATTTGGAAATTCAGCTCAAGAATCAAATGAAATAAACATTAAAGACAAGATAATTGATAACTGGGCACCTCTAGATCTGAAGAAAAAACTGCTGGAAAGAGAAAGATAACTAGATGAAGTCATTGAACTCTGCCAGATTCACGAACAAATTGGCAGTCAGTCTAAAGCTATCGATTCAGCTGACACTGGACCTAGCACATCGTTTGGTGTCAACAAAATAGAGCCCTTCAAGAACGAGAATGGTAACGTTTGCACAAGATGTGGAAAACGCAGTCATTTAGGAATTTCGAAAGAATGCCCTGCTAAAAATGCTAAATGCCATAAATGTGGATACTTGGGACATTATTCATTCTTATGTAGAACTGACTTTCGACGAAAGCGAATTTCTTCTAATAAAAGTTCTTCATATCAACCTCAAAGCAAACGTAGAAGAGCAAGTTCTAGGGTTAACTGGATAGAGGAAGAAACAGGAAAAGAAGATATTGTTGGCATTAGAAATTTCCAATGCTTCAAGGTGTCTGGTTCATATCAAGAAGACAAGAATGATGACATTATAAAGTGCAACATTGGGGGTGTACCTATCATCGTACTGATTGATTTGGGCTCAAGAGTGAATATAATAAACGGTGTTGACTGGAAATCGTTGATGAAACTGAAAGCTGTGGCATGGGATATTAACTCCCAATCCCAGAATTCCTTTAGAGGATATGCAGCTGGAGAACCTCTGCGAGTCAGTCACACATTCAAAGCTACAGTCAATTTACAGGGAAAACCCGAAATAATTACAAATTTATACGTTGTGGAACAGGGGGACATCTCGATCTTAGGTAAAGATACCACAAAAAGATTAGGAATCCTCAAGCTAGGCTTGAACGTTAATTGCATCAAGGACATACAAACTTTCCCTAAAATTGAAAATATCAAAGTCGAATTAACAATCAATTCCGAAATCAAACCTGTGAAACAACCAGTCAGAAGAGTCCCGATTACGTTAGAGGCTGAGGTAGAGAAAAAACTAGAAGAAGCACTTCGATCAGATATCATAGAGAAAGTTACAGAACCAAATGAATGGATCTCACCCATAGTAGTGGTTTTGAAACCCAACGATATCCGCATTTGTGTAGATATGCGCCGTGCCAATCAAGCAATTCAAAGGGAAAATTACCCCATCTCAACTTTCGACTCTTTCATGACTAAACTTCGAGGAGCAAAGTTTTTCTCGCGACTGGACTTGGCCAATGCATATCACCAACTGGAACTTGATGAGGAAAGCCGTCCTATTACTACATTTATTACCCACAAAGGTATGTTTCGATACAAACGATTAATGTTCGGGATCAACTCGGCACCGGAAATTTTTCAGAGAGTCTTTGAAGAAATACTCGCATCTTGCAGAAACAGTTTGAATTATATTGACGCTGTGATAGTGTATGGAAAAACAGAAGAAGAACATAATGATTGCTTGAATAAAGTACTTGATGTATTCAATGTGAACAGCGTCCTTCTGAACGAAGAGAAATGTGTTAAAAAGGTCAATGAACTTTTTTTTCTTGGTCACAAGCTCTCTGACAAAGGAATCGAAGCAGACCAGATGAAAATAAAAACAATATTACAATTCCGACCCCCGACCACAAAAGAAGAAACAAGAAGCTTTCTTGGACTCGTCACCTATCTAGGAAAATTCATATCAGATCTAGGAACTACAACAGAATCTCTTCGAAGGCTGACAAGAGACGACCAGAAATTTGAATGGTGTCAAGCCCAACAAGAAAGTTTTGACAAACTAAAAAAATCACTGGCGACTCTACCGACATTATCATACTTTGATCCTCAGCTGAGAACTCGTCTGGTGGCAGATGCTAGTCCTGTGGCACTGGGAGCTGTGCTGCTACAATTTAATGAACAACAGATACCACAAGTTATATCCTTCGCTAGCAAAAGCCTTTCTACGACAGAAAAACGGTATTCGCAAAAGGAAAAAGAAAGCTTAGCTCTAGTCTGGGCCGTAGAACGTTTCTATTATTACCTAATGGGCCTGGAATTTGAATTAGTAACTGATTACAAGCCTTTAGAGGCAATATTCAAGATGTAAGGTTTGGTGGCCACTCATGGACAGAGAAGTCGAAAAATTTGTGAAAAGTTGTAGAAGCTGTCTATTAGTTACCATTTCAGATAAACCACCCCCGATGACAAGGCATAAATTCCCGGAAGGGCCGTGGCAATGTGTAGCAATTGATCTAATGGGTCCTTTACCAAATCAAGATCAATTCCTAGTCATAATCGACTACTCTTCAAGATATCAAGAAATCAAATTCCTCAGAACGACTACTTACTCTATCATCATAAATAATTTGTCTGAGATATTCTGTCGTCAAGGAATACCCCGATCTATGAGAGTGGACAACGGACCACAATTTGCCAGCCAAGAGTTTAAGAATTATTGTTCACACAATAATATTAAATTGATCCAGACACCGCCATATTGGCCTCAAGCGAACGGTGAGGTAGAAAACATGAACAGGGCTATCTTGAAGAGGTTACAAATAGCTCAGGCAAATAAATTAAATTTTAAAACGGAACTTCAAAAATTTACAATGATGTACAATGTAACACCACATGGAGTCACCGGAAAATCACCATCAGAACTGATGTTCAACAGAACCATTCGTGACAAAATCCCATCTATGGCAGATTTGGTTGTTGAGCCATTAGACGAAGAAGCGCAGGAAAATGATATGGTGAATAAACAAAAAGGAAAAGAGAAGGAGGATTCATCGAGGCGAGCAGAAATAACAGAAATAAAACAAGGAGATAAGGTGTTATCAAAAAATATGACCAATTCTAACAAACTGGCAACGAGATTCAATAACGACGAGTTTACTGTAGTCGAAAGAAAGGGAAATGAAGTAACTATTTCAAGTGAAGACGGCCAAATATTGAACCGTCACGTTAGTCACTTGAAGAAACTCCCCGAACCAACACCAAGGTGTGAAGATATTGAGATTTCCAGAAACAAACCAGATGTCAGACCAGAATCGTCAAATCCTATTTTCCATCCCTCGACTGCCGTTACTGAAACTGAAAAAAATGGAGGGAATGTGGCGACGCACTGAATAATCTCGGCAGGAAAAATAATGAATGTTCGTTGTTATGGTTACTGAGGGGTTGTCATTTTGTTAACACTAATTCTGTACGTTCTGAAGAATTGTAAATAAAATTAATATATAATATTTGTGCGAATAAGTGTTCTTATTAATTCGTATTGAGAGTAGCACAGGTGTGAATATTGTGACGGAAAACCCCACGAAGATGTGTGCCCAATAATGAAAAATGATCACATTGACAATCGGTGGAAAATTGTGACAGAAAGGAAATTGTGTTTTTCATGTTTAAAGAAAAATCATCAAAAATTTAAGTGTAGGGCTCGGAAATCTTGTGGAATCGACGGTTGTACATCATCACATCACCAACTTTTGCACAAAGACAATCTGAAAAACTCATCTTGTGAGAGTGAGCAAGAAGATGAAAATTCGGAAGCAGTTTGTACCTTGAGAGACGATGTGAAAAGGGTACGACTGAGAGTAATAAGTGTTTATTTATATGGACCAGCTGGACGTCTTCAAGTATTAGCTCTTTGTGATGAAGCGTCGACGGTAACATTGATTGATGAGACAATCGCGAAGAAACTTGGATTGGCACGCCCTATGGAATCTTTATGTCTCAAATGGACGAATGATGACACTTCATGGCAGAATGAATCAATGAAAATTGACTTGAAGATTTCCAGAGCAGAAGAGGAAACAGCATTTTCACCATGAAAGGTACACGGACGCTGAATAATTTGTCTTTGCCCAGACAAACCATTCGGATGGCAGAAATGTCAAAATATTCACATTTGAGAAATCTTCCAATCAATGACATTCATGATGTCCAAACTGTTCTCTTAATTGGACAAGATAACATTGATTTAATCATTCCTCGTCAGATACGCTGTGGTCCAGAAAATTCTGCTCTTGCTAGTAAATGTAGATTGGTATGGGCTATTCATGGTCTTTGTCAAAGATTCTCGAACGATAGGAAAAGACACGAATTTCTTCATACCATTCTACACATTTCTGATGAAGTAAATGATGAAAATTCGGACAGAGATCAAGAAACCAGCAATTTGACCTTGGAAGAAAATGAAGAACCCTTAGAAACTAGGGAAGTCCCCAAGTTATCCTCAAAATTGCCGAAATTAGATTCCTACTCAAAACAGGAACCTGATGAAAATGACTTAAGCGATGGGCAGGAGATGAAAGTGGATCAAATCGAAAGTGAATATGAATTTTCAACACCAACAGATAAACCAGCAGAGAATATTTCATACGAGGGTTCCATTCAATTAGCAGGATTTTATAGAATGGTGGATTTCGAATTAGAGCAACCCTTTGATAAGTTCGATCTGAAGATATTGCTGCGAAAAAGCTTGATGGCAACTGTACTTTCTTGTGTATATGGCTTTCATACTAGAAAAACTGCTGTGAGTTGTAATCAATTGGGTACTCATGCCAATGCCCAGCACAAGACATTACTGAACGAATGGAACTCATTCTTGAGTTCCATTCGTTCAGTAATTATTGAAAGAGCATTTGGGCAGTTGAAAGGCAAATTTAGAAGATTAAAGTAATTAGACATCCAGGAGAACATCCATATTTTGGAACAAAAATCATTGGTGCTGCTTGTGTTCTCCGCAATTTTTTAATTTTAAATGAATCAGAAGAAATAACAGATGAAGTAATAGAGGAAGATACATCAAACCAAGGAGGGGACATTGCAGACGAGGGTGGAAATGACTAAAGAGACCAGATAGCAAATAGATTATTATAATGGGTTTATTTTTATATAGTTATATTTATTTCATTATTGTTTTTCCTGCAAATCACAAAGTTCCGTCAAAATATTATTCTTCTCTTCTTGAATTTCATTGTTTCTTTGCAGAGCATACTTCAGAAGACCAATTTCCACGTCACGAGCTTCCTCACTATCGAGCAGCTTTTTCCTTAAATAATACATCACACATCATACAGCTAAAACTCAAAAAACGGAGTGAGGGATGTATCCTTCTTCCACCTCAGACTGAAGTTTGGGATTGAGGTTGGTCTACTACCCAAAGTTCATCTTTGATATTTATATAGGTTTTCTTCATATTTACATTTTCGATGTAGAATCTTCTCATTAACAAAATGACCCTTAATTCTGATATCGTTATTAATTTTATCTCACAGCCTTTTTTTAATTTTTTTCTAAATGCATCCTCGAGATGCACATAGCGTAATTTGTTTGTCTCTCGCAAAATGATGAACTAAAAAAAATTAATATTATCAACCATATACAAAAAAAAATAACATTTGAAATACAAATTATGATCGTGGTCAGAAAAGCTTCTTTCAATATTGCTCTACTGTCAAAAACTTCAAGTGAATAGAATAACAGTCTTTTGAAAATCGCACAATTCATAGAAATTGTGTAGGGTCAGTTTTGAGGTTGGCAAGTAAACAGTTTAATCGGGAAATAATAATAATAATAATAATAAACTTTATTTTCAAAATCAAGAAATACAACTTGCATGCGAAAAACCGTCAATACTACAAAATAAAAAAGTACAAAATAAGTATGGTACACTATTTGAGAACATTCAGATCTGAAAACCTGAAATTAGAAAATTCCTCCACAAAGTACGCTCTGATAGCTCTCTTTTAAATTTTTTGTGATCTGCTAATGACTGAAAATATCTAGGAGTAACATTGAATAGTTTGATGGACATATATTGGAGATTTTTCTGTGAAAGGGTGAGCGAATGGATGAGATAATGGTATGGAGCAACACGTATTGTATTATTATTCTCCCGAATTACACTCATGCATCAAAATGACCTGAAATTCCAGACTGTTGTCTTTGAAAAACTGCATTCGTTTATTTTCAAAAATGAAAATGAACTCTTATAGTTTTTAGACAATACACTGTCGTGCAGAATTATCGGTAATTTTGATACACTTGTGCAATTACTTACGAAAACTACACATTTTGATTCGAGACTTGATTATTTTGTATTTCTCTCAAAGGGTTCTCTGGGAGCTTCTGAAAAAAATTAAAATTTATAAGAATACATTTTGTCTACATGGTTTTAAGACCAACTGCGGAAGATTACAGGAGGCAATGGCTGCATTCACCGAACGAAGAATGTTGCCACCGCTCCGCTATTGCTACCTAGCATAAACTTAAAGCGCTCCAAAAATGTCCGCTTCTCCGGAACGTGTTGAGTTTGTAGCGTATGTGCCACCGGACGATTCCGCAATAGTTCCACAACTGTTACGTTCGGTGAATGCAGCCTATGCCTTGTCATCTCTTGCGTTCACTTTGTATCTTTATTAGTTTTAGAGCAAATAGTTGAAAAGTGGAATCACCTTTTCTACGGTTGCTCATTTCAAGGGTTGAAACTTAGCTAGAAACTTTTGGACAAGGAATAACATCCTGAAATTGTATCAGTTAATTTGTTCACAGTGTGTATATTGTTATTATCTCATTGAAACGATAATTAAAAAAAACCATACCTTGATCAATAACCACGGTTCTCCTTGAAGGATACCCTAGGGCCCTAGGGACTCTGAAAAATAATAATAATTGAGATATATTTCGAATTTTGAGAACAGGAATAAGAGAGAGATGTTACCGAAAAACAAAAGGAAAACCATATGGGTTGTAATATTAAACATTCTCTAAAAACTTTTATCGGTTATTCGGATTTTACTCCCAATCTCTGGAACAGAATATGTTAAAAATTTTTGAGTGATGGAATTGAATTCCTGCACTAATTTGTAAAGGGCAAATCACTTGTAGGTAATTGTTACCTGACAAACAACGAATTATGAAAATTAGAACTTAGACTTGGAGTGAAAACCCATTAAAGTTTTAAGAAAAAAAAACATAACCTATCTTGTTTTACGAAATACTTTTCCGGTACAGTATTATTTCATATGTATTTTAAAATATCATATCGTTTATTTCTCAAAATGAATTTCAAATTTATTCTTATCATCATGTATAAACTGCATCATTTCTCTTCCAAGTTTCAACAACTGGTATGGTCTGCTATACAACTAACTATACACACTTCTGTCATTTCATTCAACGCTACCGATACCTATCACAAATAAAAGCGCTCCCAAAAATGGCAACCGCTGCACAACGTGTTGAGTTTGTAGCGCATATGCCAACGGACGATTCCGCAACAGTTGCACAACTGTTTCGATCGGTGAATGCGGCCAATGGTTCATGCTGGGCCAGCATAGTTGGCTTGTATTACATTGAATAAATGACACATACCTGAAATATTTTTTTCTGACTTATTCAAATCTGAATACAGAACCGGCTTATCATTTCTAAAATTTCAATTATGAACGAAAATTGAGAACTTGCAATATTGAACAATGCTGAATTGATCGCTTTTTCAAACTCATATTCAAGCATTATGCATGTACTTTTCATGATCAATTTGAATATTATTTAATATAACGAATGATTTGATCCAGCGAATTATTAAAATCAAAAATCCTTCATCTGGAAATTTGTTGCTGATTTCAAAAATATATAATATGTAACTATTCTCCTGAACACATCATTAAAAAAAGTATATGATCTCTTTTCTGCTTTCCATTCCACTATCGAATGGTTAGTAGTTAGGTGGTACCATAGCGCCTACTGAATATGCTTTTATTATTGGTGAACTCAATACTCTGTGATCGGAGTTAGCGATTGTCGAATAAATTTCTGTGTGCTAGATTTGTTTTTCATTGTTCTTATTAGAAATAAATGCCCTAACCTTATCTAGCATGAAACATTCGTATTGATTTTTTTCAATATAGGTACTCAATTCACTCATTCCCTCCAAAAATGAAAGAAGGATTATTGAATTAAATGTTCATTCTAATAGTTCAAGCTGAAATGTACTCCGAAAGAAATAAGATGCATAAAAAATATTCAACTATCATTAATTCCGATAAAATCATTTGTAGCATTCAGCAGACGAAGCGCAAAGCGCTACCGCTACCGATAGACCTATCGGTCTATCGGGAACAAAATGTTCCCGACCGGGAACATTTTGAACGTTCGCTGTCAACCCCTTTCTATTTTTTGTCAATTGTTAGTACACAGAAAGGAAAATCATCCTCATCCTCCACAACGGTTTCTTCCGCTGAATTCGACCATTTTATGCGAATAACTTCGCACAACGATAAAATCATCCACACGTCAATTAAGCAATGCGAAGTTTATGTACTCCGTCAGCCTTCGTTGACGAAATGTGCATGGCATGGGCCAGTATGTGAACCCCACGGTCTGGCTACGCCACGGTTCCTTTGAGGTACATCGCAAAAACCGACAACTTAGCCATTGCGAGCAACTAGCCATGTTCCACTGGTCATCATACTCCATTTACCTCCGTACACACTGGCGATGGCTGGTAGAGAACTTGACCATCGCTCGCCACTAACGAGAATTTCAACATCCTAGCACGAACACAAACGGAGAGAATGACGAAAGTTGAAATCGCCCAAATTTAAATTTTGGCCTATAACTCGAAAACAAAAGAAGATAGAGGAATGCAGTTGATGGCATTATCCGTTTCTTTTAAAAAGACGACTGTAATGTGTCATTCATTTTTCTTCACCTCTTTCGGTTAAAAAGTTGTAGTTCCGGTATCAGCAACTTTGCCCACCTTGTACCCATTGGCGATTGCCGGCAGTGAGCCTGCTTGACCGAACTCTGCTCCACTTCATTCGGAAAAATTTTCACACTGCTTAGAAAAACAACTAAATATTATATTTCAGATAGATTCTGAGCTAACTGTCAGGTCTCACTAATAGTTATTAGGGCAGTGAAAACGACATTCGAATATCTCGTGGGCAAATACTTTTCATAATGAAACTGCAAAAGCCAGAGCTCTCGCTTCTGTATACAGAGTGTTTCCTTAACATGCGGCAAAAATTCAGGGGGCTGTTCCTTGGACTATTCTAAGAATATTTTGTCCTTTGATGATTTTTGAAAAACCTCTTTGTTTCGAAGATACAGGGCAAACAAAATTTTAGATAATAACATTTTATTATGAAAAATTACATGAAAATTTAACTTAACCTACAAAAACTGTTGAAAATGACCACCTCCAGCCAGCATACAAGCATCCAATCTTCTCCTCTTTGACAGTGAAAGATAAAATGTTAATTGCTAATACATCACAAAACGAATTCAAATGAAAACCGTGTTTAATCTGTATTCCTTTACCATCTGAACTTATCAATTTTAAGTAAAAAAACTGGCCGTTTTTTATAGTTGTCAAACACATTTAAAAATAAATTGTACCTACTTAGTAAACACAGTGCGGTACGCATTTTTATTTATACTATTATCAATTTTAAAAATATGAAAAATGTTGTTCGCCCTGTATCTTCGAAACAAAGAGGTTTTTCCAAAAACATCAAAGGACAAAATATTCTTAGAATAGTCCAAGTAACAGCTCCCTGAATTTTTGCCGCATGTTTAGGAAACTCCCTGTATAATCAGAAGTTTGGAAGATTGTCAGAAAAGTGGTGGACATGATCAATAATAATGTCTCATCTCATATTGAATAATTTTCAATCAATACCAACCACATTATTGCGTTATTGAAATATTGAAATTCGATACCATAATTTAGAAAGCTGATTTCAATTGATTTGACATCGAATTCTACAATGAAAGTGTAAATTTTTCGGGTTGGTTTTCCTATCGTTTCGATCCTTTCTCATGATACCATCATCTTGATGAAAATGTACATAGGGCGAAGCACTTAATCCAAGGCACGCTCCTGCTCTTCTGCTGTGTGCCTTATCTTCTATACTAAATGCAATCTTCGGGTTCGTTATTTGAAACTAGGGCACTCTCGTGCTTTACTGATTAATATGGAGACCGTTTAATGGCTACTAATTAAAATACTAAATACCACAATGAAGTTTAATTTCGCTGATGCGATGGCTGAGCTAACATCCTTGTTAGGATCCTCTGAATAATCTCGCACCATAAATTTAAGAATGCGTGGTGAGCATCTCATACTTAATATACAGGTCATTATGTCTCTTCAGCAGAACATACCTGTTAGCTTACAGATAATGTACTGAAAGTATTGGATAAATTAAATATAATTCGTTGAGAAAAAAAGACTCAAATGGTTCATTATATATTCCGAAGATGAAACTGTTACCTACTTGTAATGAGTTTCGTTTGATCTATTGAAAGAAGCATTGAAAAACGCAGTCGAATACGCCATAATAAATTGAGGTAAGTTCGACGACGTATGTCGAGGATTGGCTTTCTTCCTCTCCAGCATGAATTAAAAAAAAAACAGACAAAAATAAAGAAACCAGTGAATTTCTTTACCTTCGAAAATTTTGAAATGTAGTAAAATTGAAAAAAGTAATTATCGAAATGAATACCATCAACAGTTTATAGGCTCACAGATTTTTTTGTGATCAGGACTGGAGAGATGAAATCAGATTTTGCCACTGAGAAAACAAAATAAACTAATTTCGCTATAATGTGGCCTCGTCGGTATCAATCTCTCCAGTTCTCATGATGAAAGATCCGTGAGCCTATATAAATTTTCATTCATACTAGCTGATCCGGAATACTTCGTACTGCCTCAATCGATAAATAAAAAAGAAACTTTAATATTATAATAAACTATTATGGTATAATACCTTGAAAGTGGACATAAAATTGTCCTGTACATTATGTGTTTCGCCTAACGATTTCGCCTGGAAACAGCTGTTATATTTTTGAATCTTGGCCAAGAAGTGTTTAGAATCATTTCCTTTCCCAGAAACTGAAGAGCGTAAGGGATCTGGTGGTGGAACCCATTGTGGCAATTAGCAATTAGATAAGCTAGCTGACCCGGCGAACTTGCCTTAGAAATGAATAAAGTTGTACTAACCATTGTTTTTTTTTAAAGGAAATATATTAGGTGAAATACAAAAAAATACAAAAGTACAAAATATACAAAAAATTTAATTGCATTGAAATGGGTATCTACAGGGTGCGCAAAATTGGTGATACTTGAAGTTATAAGCCAAATTTGGGCGACTTCAACTTTTGCCATTATCTCCGTTCCTGTTTGTGCTAAGATGTTGAAATGAAAAGATTATACAGGCACTTTTTTTAATCCAGTAGCGTACTTTATTTTTTGCCAATAGGTTTTCTTGCTGAGCTATAATATAAAGTTGTGTTTTTTCTTACGGAAACAATAATTTGAAATGGCTTAGAAAAATCTCAATTTTTTTCTCATTTCAGAATATATCACACATCATACATCGCCCTCAGATTCATTCAGATATCATGAAAAATATATAGTCTAAGATCCCAGGGTCCCCAGACGTTACTTATTTTTGAAGTAACGAATTTCACAGTATAGATAGATAGTCTTATATGTGTTTAATAGTGTGTGCATACTCGCTATCTTGGCTAGGCGGTCCGTTCACAGGTAGAAGGTAGAGAAGATAGACAAAAACATACCGAACTCTTCTCAAATTCGAAGAACTGATTTTTATATATGTCATGCAGAATATTATGAAAAATAAATATTTCATATTGCCAGACAGTTTTTGTGGGCCGTAATTCCTCCCAGACGCTTCAGATTTCAATAAAAAAATGACAGGTAAGAAACATTGTTGCGAAATGGCCAGATTCAGCACTTTTGTTGAATTCGAAGCTCTGATTTTTATATATTATGTAACGCAAAATGTTATAAATGAATAAATATTTCATATTGCCAGACCGTTTCCGTGGGCCAAAATTATTACCAGACGCTTTAAATTTCAATAAAAAAAATCACAGTTAGAAACATTGTTGCGTAATGGCCAGATTCAGCACTTTTGTTAAATTCGAAACACTGATTCTTATGTAACGCAAAATATTATAAAAATGAATATTTCATATTTCCAGACCGTGTTCGTGAGCCGTAATTCCTTCCAGACGCTCTAAAGTTCATTGAAAAAGAAAAACTTTTTTACAGTCGAAGTCTCCAGGGGATCATTTTGATACTTTTTGTGGAAAGCCAGACCAATATATCCCAACAGCCAAACATTCTGCCAGACACAATCAAAATTTTGTTAGGTCCCTAGAAACTATTAATTGTTTTGCCTTCAAAGTGTATGTTTTCAACATCAAATTATGGTAATGACAATTTTTTATTATAATTATAACAGAAATAAAAAATATGATCTTTTTCATCTTACTCTTAATCATCATTGTCAGCTTCACTCGATGGTTAACTCGTTCCTGGCGTTTCACAATATTTTTATTAATAGAGGTTTCGTAACTATGGGTTCTTCGAATTTCCACAAGTTGGTAGAACCTGCCTTGTGGGCCGTAATTCCTCGCATACACTTCATAGGCAAAAAATTCATAGTTTCTAGGAAACTAATAAAAATTC